>JARYHS010009186.1:163123503-163362127 GCA_031002005.1 Vandiemenella viatica
CCAAGCGAATGCCGGGATGATTCCTTGAAAAGGCCATGGCCGAATTCCTTCCCATTCCTTGCCCCCCATCTTTTCCAGTCTATAAAGACCTCGCTGTTAAGAGACGTTAAGCAGTTAAAAAAAAAAATAACCGAAACTTTGCCACTTTATATTTCCTACACTATCGTAAATGACAGCTACATAGGACGGCACACTTGCTACTTGCCGGGCATGCGGCAGACGGCGATGAATCAGCGCAGACAGATCGATGAGGAGGCTCGCGTGCCCCAGGCACTGTCGGTTCTGTGGCGCCGCTGTATTCTATTAGCATGACCAATGAACGGGCCTCCGGGCAGGCGAGTTTCGATGTTTATTTAACGAACACAATTTAAATTGTTTGCAACCCATTAGTCTCTATAATGGACAAAATGTTTTTGCAGCCTTTCCAGCCGTCACTGCAATTGTCACGAAAATACGTGGTCTCCGCCGCGGGCCCTGCAGCTGTTTTTTCAGAGGCGGCCGATGGTGTTTATATTTAATAGAATACATAATTAAACTTCTATTTTCCTCGAGTGGATGTTTAGCCCCAGGGCACAGATTTTTATTACAGGAGTTAAATTGAATTTCTCTCCTTCGTGCTTCGTCGGAGAGAAAGATTGGCCTTCTAACGGATTAACTAACAATTACAGTCCCATGACTTTTGAGGCAAAATTTCCTGGAAGACATGAATGTACTTTGTAGAGAGAAATAACATTTACCTTCTTTCTAAAGCATATTAATCGTATTTCATCTGCATACAACTAACCTGTTTCTACATTAGGGTAACAGATTTTTTTTAAAAAATAAAGACGTTTAATCTTATTTATAGTGGTCTAAATCATGAAGATCTCAGGAACTTTTTTGGTTTGTAATTCTTGAAAATCAGCTGAAAACACTATTCGATTTTTTGTTAGATAGACTTAATTCATCTTAGACTTGAAAAGTAGTTGTCATTTAATCCTGGAGATCGAAAAGACTTGTGGCACGCTTCGTTTGTTAGGGAGTTACAGACACACAATACTTATAACTAGGAATCGAATCTTTATGAGAAGTCATATTTTTTCCTGCCTTCTTTTTTTGAGCTGTAATTCTGAATTAAATACTGATTAAACGTTTCTGATTGTACAGGGTCCGGCAATAAAACCTCCCACATTTCACGTAGCCGGCGTGCGGGTTGTAGTGAGAATACTTATGTGGAGTGTGTTTTGTTTTAAAGAGGTGTACCTGCCATTTTCAGTGTGCGCCATGTCATGGCTTGGTGAGCATCGTGCGTTTGTTGTGGACGAATTTATTCGTAACAGTTGTTCTCAGATTTTCGGAGACGATTCGAACTTGGCCTACATGATCGTGTCCCGGATAGAAAACTATTCAACTGTGGGTGTCAAACTTTAGAAAGACAGGTTCAGCACTAGAAAGAAAACCTACAGGCCGTCCTCGGACTGCAACAACGCCGGAAAAATTTGGCGCGTGTGAGTGTGTCTATGCAACATTCACCAATCTTTGGGGACCCTGTAGTGTACAAACATCGTCCCACAACACTGCAAGCACTTAAAGAGGCCATTACCCAAGAATTGGTAGCCATTCCAAGAGAAATGACGCGTAAATGTATGGAGAACTTTCTGGATAGACTTTGTCAATGTGTCAACAATGGAGGGCAGATATAATTTTTAAAACCAAAATTAAAAATGGCAAAGTATGTATTTTTCATAAACAAAAGTAATTATTGTCTATCATATTTAGTTTTTATGTGACAACACATTAAAATGAGGGAGGTTTTATTGCCAGACCGTGTATTTAAAAGTATTTATATAGCATATGAATGCATATTCAGACCTTTTTTTAGTTTGTGTCATGAGAAAATTAAGATATTTATTCACAGAACTGTACTCCTATTATATACTGGGGGAAAAAACAATACTAATTATCACTGAATTGGTCAGACTACACCAGTCAAGAATTATTGTCACTCTCTAAATGTTAATGTTCCGCCCGCCTTTTAATGTCGATAATGCAGCATGTCTGTATGGAGCCGCATCAATCAATGTCTCACTGTCGCCAATACTTTTTAAAATAATCCACAGTCAGTATTAAATCTGCAGTGGATCAGTGAGGGCCGCCATGTCGAAAACAAAATTTTCTGAAAGTACGAAGTCACGGAATTACGTAAAGGAATTAGGAGAGGAGTATTTTAGTACAGACGAAAGGGTTCTTTCTGTAAATTATTTAAAAATAAAGACACTTCAACAAAGCAGTTTAAAATTTAGTTTCCATATGGAGCAGTAAGTACACGGAAGCAAATTATTCTGTCTACATGGAAGGACACTACCAGATGAGATAAATGATGTGTAACTGAACATGTTTTCATGTATAGTAAATTTAAATGGTTGGTTGTATTTTGCTATTTTGGTCAAATTTATCGGTTTTTAAGGTCATATTTGCATGCATATTTTTCTATTTTTGGTCATAAAGATCCGAACCCTACTTATAACAGATGATGCTCCAATATTTTGGGCACGGAGCGGGACAGAATCAACTCGTAAATGAAAATGGTAGATTTAGTTTTAAAGAACCAGCAAAAACTTTTTTAAAGTGCTGTACTGTGTCTGTGTGGAAAAGAATTGTGTGAATAAGAGACGTCTAAATCCTAAAATTATATAAAATTTTGTAGAGAATCTGCAAATAATATTTTCGGAAGGAAGGAAATGCAATCAAGACTTGGCAGAAACAGTAATATAAAAGGGTCCTCCGTAGAAACATTACGATTTATTCATTTATAAAGTAAGAAAGATGGAGTTGCAGACAGTTGAAGTCTGCAAAATTATCAGATGTGGTTATCTGTGGTCTTGCTTGTCACCTGCCTTATGTGACTATGAGGGCTAACAGCAAGGAATATTTCACGGAGGAAAAATTTAAAATGCCAGCGACAAAAATGTATTACAATAATAGCTTGTCATTACTGAAACAGCGTTCTAAGACCCATCTACGTTTTTTTGTTTTTGTTTTTTTTTTACTGTTTTACGTCTCTCAACAGCGAGGTCTTTAGAGACGGGAAAGGATGGGGGCAAGGAATGGGAAGGAATTCGGCCAAGGCCTTTTGAAGGAAGCATTCCGGCATTTGCTTGGAGTGATTTGGGAAACCATGGAAAACCCAAATCTGAATGCCCGGACGGGGATTACCCAACTACGAACTGATACTGCTCTCGTCAATTTAATGTTGTGCTGTGCAGCATAGGACTCAGGCGTTAGCTGGTGCTTCGGCCGTCACCGCCAGATGCCTTGATCTCAGCTATAGGTACAGCTTTGCATTTATCAGTACCTTTACTTCCATTTTTATAACTTCATAAGCGGTAAGAAACGCTAAATCCACTATAAATGTGAAATAGAGATAGGTGTTGACGGTGTTCAATACATGCTTGTATTTTCCTTTATCAGCTGACAAAGTTTCCTATTTCAACATATTATTGACTTCAAAACACTTTTGCTTCCTTAATAAAATCTGTTTTAAAACTATGAAGTCTTCTCATAACCTTTAATTCAGCAAAGTCTATGTTCTAATTGCAAATTACACCTGTTATATTTTACACTACATACTACGTGAACAGTCCAGTAGAATTAACGATCTCGATCACTAAATGTTGTGATGCGATATGACTACAGTTCATTTGAAAAATTTATCTTGAAAATTTTATGTAGTGGTCTGCATTATCACGTAGTGAATGAAATGATAAACAAATAGTCGAAACGAATAGTGGAGAAACATTAAAAAATAGTTCATCATAAATATACTATTTAGAAACTTTGTATTAATGTATAGTAGTCTTTGCTTATACTTGACACTTGTTACTTGAAAAAATATAAAATCTTCAGTGATTAGTGTAATTTTCAATGTAGAAGTTATTTTAACTTGGGAGGGATCTCTATCATTATTATGGGTATCTAAAGTTGAGATTTTTTTTGTTTACAGATACAAAATAATACTTGTTCGTTTGTAGTATACTTTACAGCCAGTTAATTTTATTGGGTGGTTAAGGGAGCCATGAAATTTCCGTCTGTTAATAATTTCATTTTATGGTATCTAAGCATTAGTTGCGTGACCTCAGAACAGCATGAATATATTTCGCTCCAAATTCGTACTAACTTTTTATTGATACAAGACCAACACTAAAACTTTTAGACAATTTCTTTACTTTCATTAGTTTTTTAATCAATATTGGTAACTGGTAATTTAGTATTTTATCAATGGAAGAAAGACGTTTACAATACGTCAGTACAATTAAAAAAAATTTTTTTTGCTTATGTGTTTATTCTACATCTCATTCTTCCAGTATAATCAACGACTAATTTTTGTTTTAGATTGTTGGTAATAAATCTGAGTTTTTGAACTTGTCTGCTTCCTGGCCTAGATTAAACTTTTTCAGCTTGCATAAATCATACACATTTTCTACATCTACATCTATATACTCTGCAAATCACAAATACTGTGGGTGGCAACACCAATCCTAATTCTGTGCATTCCAATCCCGTACAGATGGAGGAAAGAAGGAATACATAAATGAATAAGTACGGCATCTTATTTTGTCTGAATCTTATCCCTCCTGTCATTGCGACCTAAATAGGTTGGCGGAAGAAGTATTTCGTTGCACTCGTAAATTAAAGATTTTCGCATATTCTCCAACAAATTCAAACGAAAACGACGTCGTCTGTCCGCCAAACAATCCCAGCCCAACCCACGTATCAGCTCTGTGACACTTACGTAAGGATTGTAACTAGCAGTCACGAATCGAGTGGTTCTTCTGTACTTTCTCTAATGTGTCAATCAGTCCCTTGCGATACGGATCCCAAATTCCACAATAGTATTCCAAATGCGGACGCAATAGTGTTTTGTACGCTATTTCCTTTGTATGAGCATTACAACTTCTCAAAATACGACCTAAGAATCGTAGTTTAGAATTAGCTTTGTCTACGACGGAAGTTATGTGCAAGTCCCATTTCATGTTGCTTTGTACTGTTACGCCTAGATACTTCAGGGAATCCACAGTGTCAACAACTGAATTGTTAACTTTTCTACTCGTGAGCAAACGGAGTCTTTTTATTAGTTACGTGCATTGCCTTGCACTTTTTGCAGTTAATGTTACATGTCTTACATATAATTAAAAAAAAAGAAACTCTGGACACGCGTGATAAGGGGCAACAATCCGCAACTTCGTATCTGATAATACCTCGCAGGTAAACAAAATAACAAAAAACTGCTATATTGTCGTCCAAATTGAAAACTAATTTATCAAAGGAGGAAAAAAGTCGTACATAGGTTTATAATATAATTGCTGACATTGCCTTTCTTTTGAACACTGCAATAAGTTATTTAAAACGAAGCGCCTGGTACGGTAAATGAGATATTTATCTTGTACCTCATCATTATACTCATTAATAATAGGTATTTCAAATAACTGATGCACTTTCTTACTGAAACTTGTAGTAGAGTTCACTACAGTAAGTATATAACAGCACTTACTTGTTGAAATAATTCTTCTTCTTCCTCACCACTTTTCTCAACAGTTTGGGGTTATCTGCCGCTGATAAGTTTTATTCATCGTTGGCATGGTCAAATTTTGAGCCATAGTTTTACTGCCGCATGCTCTTCCTGACGCCAATCATTCTATACCTGCTGCCAGATCATACTATCAATGTTGCCAACTTAGCGATTTTGTCGCTAGATTTAGTGACTTTTGAACCTCTAAAGCGATATTCTTAAATATGTTATCGCTAAAAAAAATATTTGGTGATTTTTAGTGATATTCATTCTTCCAGAGTTTCGAAAAACTTGATTGGCATTGGGGTAGGTAATAATGCCTCTGTCATGACTCGGATAAATAATTTCGTACATAATATATTGAAAACGGAATATGACTTACCCAATACAAGAGTGCTGCTGGAATAAATACCTTTCTGGAGTTATATGATTTAGGCATATCCTATCACTCGAATGCCGCAGTAGAAAGGATTTTCAGTACGATGAACATTTTTAAAAACAATTTGAGAAATAGGATATATGTAAATACTCTTCTTAGCGTGGAATCAGTTAAAAATTGTAAAAAAACTGCTACAGTTACGAGCTTCCGGCTGATGTGATTGCTAAATACTCTTTCAAATCTAAGACTGACGATTCATCTTATCACTCCACATCTGCAAGTTCTGCAACTCCAACAATACAACAAGATGACGAAGAAGAAATAACGATTGAAGAAATTGGATGTTGATTTTTAATACAATGTTATGTTTAATTATATATAATAATCATTAAAATACTTTATATTACTTACCTTATCATTTTCCTTTATTGTATTTAGCGATTTCTAGCGACTGTTTTAGTTCTAAATATCCCGCAATCTAGTGAGTTTTGAGACCAGGTCTAGCGACTTTTGTTTTCGTAAGGTGGCAACACTGCATACTATGTACTAATGGGGACAGTGAAGTGTTGTCATCGGTCCGTGAAACTTGTAATTATGTTCTGTATGTGATAACTGTTTTTGTGGAATGTGTAATGTATGAAGTGGAGACTGGACATTATCCCGGTATTCCCCTTGATGACTGCGGAAACCCGCAAAAAACCGCAGTGAAGAAGGCCGGTACGCGGTAGCCTAGGCTCGTGACCGGTCCCGTTGCACCTCCCCGTTCCAGTGTGTGCTGCCTCAGCGCACTGGGCCACGCTGGTGGGTTTTCGTCAAACAATTATGATAGTAAAATCTGAACAAGCGTGATACTTGACAACTCTTGTTGTACAGAGGTCATCTCTTGAATTTTATTCATTTTTTATGGTAAAGTTAACACTGTAAGTGCAATAAGCTCTGCAACTGTGAAACGCCTTATTCATTTTGATTAGGTCGATTATGTAGGAACGTGAACGATAAACAAAAAGTCTGTCAAGAAGAGGAAGAAGTTATATATATATGCGTCCTCACTTTTTTATTTTTTAAAATGGCATTTGGCAACGGAGGCCATACAGCCAGCTCAATGTAATTATAATTGCTTTCAGTGTATAAGTCGTCATCCCGTATATTTATTGTATTTCTCCAAAGTATGGACGCCACAGGACGGACAGGACATTCCCACAGACACACAACACTTAACATCCATGCCCGCGGCCGGATTCGAACCGGCGGCCTTCGGCACGCGGAGCTAGCACTCTAGCCCCTACGCTACCGAGGCCGGCTACGTCCTCACTTAGAATATTGTTGTTCTGTATGGAGTCCCCATCAAAAGGGGTTAATGGTGGCATTAGAGAATGTCCAAAGAAGAGCCGCCCGATTCGTGACAGGTATATATAGTTGGAGGGAAAGCGTAAGTGCGATGTTGAAGGAGTTAGGTTGGGAAGACCTGGAACACCGAAGGCTGTGCTCTCGACGGAAGCTAATTGAAAAATTCACGACTGACGTATTTCGGCATGACATCCAGCATATATTGCTACCAGCAACATTCATATCTCGGAATGACCGCGAAGGTAAGATAAGAGAAATCAGGGCCAGAACCGATTCATTTCTGTACTAATTTTTCGCACGAGCGATTAGGGAATGGGATAGAAAGGATTTACTGGGCGTTAAAATCCGACAGGAGTAGCTTTCGATAAAGCACTCCGACCGTCCCGATCTGGGTTTTCCATGGTTTTCCCGGATCGCTCCAGGCGAATGCTGGGATGGTTCCTTACAATAGCCCATGGGCGCTTCCTACCATATCCCGCATATAACTTCCAAACCATCACCCTTTTCGATAGATGTAATGCACCCTACGCCACACACATTTAGTGAATCGCGGAGTAATAATAATATATATATATATATATAGAAGTCAGATTATCCGAGGTAAACGGAATCGGGATCACCTCGGATAACGAAAATTCGGAAAAAGGTAACAATGTATCAAAAGACGTATTGAAACTGAAATAATACAATTTATTTATAGTGTAAAACTAATTTGTGAAGCAATAAATTTGTTTTTTTGTACATTAATTAAGACCACTTGCCAAAAAGTGTTTAATTGTCTTCTGTGTCATAATTTCGTTTCTCTTCTTAGCGGAAGTATGGCGCCAACGTTGTAGCATTATTATGCCAGCTGTTGTGCTTTCTTTCTGTTGCTCAATATACTCAAGTGCTGCTTCTATTCTTTTTAAACCTTCAGCAAGAGTAGTTTTTGAAACAGTTTCATTTTTATCTACCTCTTATGCTTCTCCTTGTCAGCTGACAACCATATTAACAATTTCATTATCGTTAAGCTGATTTTGATCGTCATCCAGTACCACGCTTGGTGTCTTACACACTCAAGTTGGAAAAATATTCCATATCTTCATAAAAGCTCCCTATCATATGTATACAATGGCATTCGACAATTCAGGCCATACAGGAAGCTCATTGTGAATATCATTTATCTTTCAGTGAATCAGTTTCTCCAGTATATTTAGCTTCTAAGTATTGACAACAAAGGAGGGACATGACATTCACACAAACAACACTTAAACACCCATGCTCTCGGGCGGATTCGAACCGGCGACCTTCGGGACGGGGGCTAGCACGCTAGCCCCTACGCTACCGAGGCCGGCGAGGGAGAAGTTAAACGTCACACGTCCCCAAGGGAAAGTATTTCTATCAGAAACTTTCGTCACACTATACTCCTAAGGCTAGTGGACATTTCCCGCTTAGTCACCACCTCTCCCGCACAGTAGAAAAGCGTCCGGTGAACGCGCAGTATTGGACAATGCGCCGGTGTGGCACACCAAGGCCAGCCTCGTTAGCCGTATGAATAACCGCGATAGTGTTCATCGGACGGTAATTTCCAGGTTGTGAAATTGCCAGTTGGAGGCGCGCAAGGCCACTCTTAGCGGCAAGCTGCCGGGCATTTAGTAAGTGGCATCAGCTAAGTCCAGGCGAGATTTAGTATAATCTGCCATCAACTGTATCGCAATACAGCTCCGCTTATTACACCTTGATGTTCACTTTGTGAGAAATACATTGAGTGTTAGAAAAGAGGGATACGTCCTGACAGATAATTAAAGGTTACCAGTGGGTAATATGCACACAGCAGAGTGATCCTTCAGGACATACGGAACGTACAGTATACAGGGAAGGAGGTTTAATTATCCAAGGTTCCTGGCCATGTGGAAATTAGGGAGGAGGAGACAGCAGATGAAGTTAACCTGCAGCAAGGTCAGATCGCGGTCCCAAGGTCTGACCTTGCCTCGGCGGTCGAAGGAATGTTAGGTTGTTGGCAGATGCTGGTCAGATCGATTCGTGACAGGTATATACAGCTGGAGGGAAAGTGTAAGTGTGATTTTGAAGGAGTTAGGTTGGGAATACCTATAATATCGAAGGCGTTGCTCTCGACAGAGGTTACCTGAAAAATTTACTACTCACTTATTTAAGAACAACAGCAAACGCATAATACTACCAGCAACATTCAAATTTAGGAATGACCGAGAAAATAAGATAAGAGAAATCACGGCCAGAACCGATTTCTATGCTCATTTTTTTTAAGAGCTATTAGGGAATGGAATAGAAAGGATTTAAGGAGAGAGAAAACTAAGACTCTGGTAAGAGTAGGTCTTGATAAACCATCCTGATCAGGGTTTTCCATGGTATTCCCATATCGCTCCAGGCGAATGCTGGGGTGATTCCTCAAAATAGCCTATGGGCGCCTCCTGTCATATCCCGTATATCTCTACCTACGCACAAATAGTTACACATTAGGATGGGTGCAATGCGCCCTCTGCTACCCCCCTTTTAGTGAATCGCGAGGTAATAATAATAGTAATAGCAGTCAGCAGAAGCTAGGGAGCCAGGAGGATTGAGGTTCCACTTGCCTCTGTAGAGGGGATTACTTCACCGCGGTATCTTCTACGACGAGTAGATCCACCGTCGTGTTATGCTTGTGGCCTATCTTTGAGGGTACTTCACAGTTTATCAGAGTGTTTTTCGCTTTCTGTGTTAAGGGTAGTTGTCGGCTTTGCCGATGGCATGTCCCTTATTTTATACAATTGCTACATAATAAGATTTTACCCGCCAGTGTGGCTCAGGCGCTGAGGCACCGCACCCTGGATGTGGTGCCGGGCACGAGCCAGGGGCCCCGCGTATCGGCGTCCCTGACTGCGGTTTTTAGACGGTTTTCCACAGCCATCAAGCTGGGACAAGCAGGAACATGTACAGGACCTGAAATATCAAGAATCCAGTAATACAGACACATGAAGCGGATGGGTGATGAAATGATGCCAAAAAAAAGGTAAAATTAGTAATTGGAAGGGAAAAGCCCTTGGGGTAGATCACGGAATAGACGCACTAAGATAGAGGTTCCCAAAAAAAATTTCTTACCACGTCCGCCTTGCATCAAAAAGAAAATTTCCAAGGCCCCGTCCTGTCAAAAGAAAAGTCCCCCCCCCCCCCTTTCCTTCCATCACAATTGTATTATTAAGATGGTTAAAATAAATAAATAAAATAAAATATGAAATTAAATATGAATGCGTTATACAGCTTATAAAGTTACAAATTTTAAATTCTCAGAGCAAAGATTAAATCTAAAAATTTAAATTCACTGAAAAGAAGTAGCAAAGAAAAAATAAATCAGTGGGAAGGATGAACTCGTATTTTTTTTACGAAATTCTCTATTCCAAGTTGTATATTAGAAAGTGCACACAGTAAATCATTGACGATATCGACTTTTCTTCGATAGTTTTTTTTTATTGCAACAAGAGCTGAAAACTCACTTTCTTACCAATAAAGGCTTAAATCAGGTGAATATAATTGCAACTTTTGCTGTGATATGCTGGAATACACTTTATAATACTTGACTTCAAAATGTTGATTCATTCATTTTATTAAAATCGTATTTGGCAACAGCATCATTTTTTATTTCCAAAGCTTACTCTTGAAGTACTACATTAAGTAATTACAGAGCTCTGCCGATATTATACTTTTTAAGAGATGTAACATGCAAGTACCATCAATGATGTCTCGGCCCGCCTCGGTAGCGTAGGGGCTAGAGTACCGACCCCGTGTGCCGAAGGTCGCCGGTTCGAGTCCAGTCGAGAGCATGGGTGTTTGGGTGTATGTGTGAATGCCGTGACCGTCCTCTGGTGTCCAAACTTAGAATCTACAATGCACTGGAGAAACTGATTCACTGGAAGATTTATACATTATTGTGAACATATTTGTGTAAATACAGAATAATAAAGTGTAACATTAACTCAGAATACCTTGATTAAAAGGGTCAAGGATGTCACCAGAGGCGTGAAAGAATGGAAGAGATTGGTATTGATGGAAGCCATTAGTATGGAATGATGATATTAATAAGAAGAGGTTTCACGAAAAGAAGGTCTAAAAAGAAATTTGAATAATTCTTTAAAGGGTGGTAGAGACCGTTAATACTTGTATATCATAAGTAAATACCATGAGGGCAAAGAGAAATGTTTTAACAGGTGATCTGTGAATGTTTGATGTCAATATATGAAACGCAATAAAATAAGTGCAAATTTTTTAATCTTCTTAGAGTTGTAAGACAGTAAAAAAATTATGATATGAAACAAACCTATAAAATATACCATACGAGATTACCTAGAAAAGGGGTACATATTTAGTAATTTATACGATTTGAATTAAGGAACAATTCTGAATTATAAATGTAAAAGTGTACATTCAACTGCGAGAAAGGATATGAATTTAGGAACAATTCTTAATAATAAATGTAAAAGTGTACATTTAACTGGGGGAAAAATTATAATGCAAAGCAATTTCAAAAATTGCTTACATGTGCAAGGAGATGGATCGTCTGATATCAAATTAACAATAAAAGGAAAAACTGTGGCCTCAGAGGATTCTAAAACAGTTTGTATTTGCTATAAAAGGCATAGATGAAATAGGCTTCGCTAAAAAAAAGTTAGTATTTATTGTTAACACATAGTTTAAAACCTCAATTGCATCAATAGTTAATGTATAAAAAAAAGCTCGATGAGTCATTTAAGAGAAGTATACTAGGCAGTTAATGAACAGTATTGAGATTGTGATTTCAGTTGTTAAAGCATTGGTCATATATCCGATATCAGAAACCATATGAAAGAAATAAAGTAATTGGTCAATATCTGTTAAGTGGAAAAATAAAACAGGTAAAGATAAAACCAAAGAAGATAAGATGATCATGTGCATGGACAGCAGTCACATGAACGAAATACGACTTCGGTAAATTTCACTGATGGCGATATTCGACCTACGGAATACAACAAACGGTTATAAGTTCTAAAAGGAGGTGAAAGACACATAGAACGTCCAACGGTGTAGAGCTAACTAGCGAAACGTCCAAACTACCACGTTCCCCACGATCCTTGCGTTCCCCTTGACAAAATGTTATATAACAACTGAGCTGGGCAAAACACTTAGGACAGGTAGTAGAAAAAGGTTACAAAATCCTTCATTTACTGGAGTGGGTCATGAGAGGACGTACCAGAGAAGTTAGGGAATTGGGTTACAAAACTTTGGTCAGACGGTTGCTTGAATATGGTGGTTTAGTTAGGGACCCACATTTTGGTTATCAATTACAGGAGTTAGAGGGTGTGCAAATTATCGCAGGACCCAGTCAGTAACTGATATGATAAAGGAACTGGAATGGGAGTAGTTGGAGAAAAGGAGGAGGCGTGAGGAGAGTGCTGGGCATGTACAGGGCATATGTTGGTGTAGAGGCTTCGAGGGATATTGGTCAAAGAATTATGAATGGGAGGGGAAAGATGACTGAGACCACAAGTTGGCACTCGATTTCATGCATAAGAGAGTGGGAAAATATTATTTTGTTGTTAAGGGATGTCAGGGATTGGAACAAATTACCAAGTAAAGTTATGAATTTTTACTTTATCCATGATATATGGATTTTGTGAAAGTCTGTCACTGTTTAATATAATAAGGTATGTAAATAATTTTCTGCGACACAGTTACTTTAGTAAATTATTATTTAATTTATTTTATTGATATGCGTTTAGAGAAATTGTTCTCATTTTCGAACGCTATTTTATTACATTTTTTGCATTTTTGGTGTGACGAGTGCTCGTGTCATTTTCTGTTTGATGATATCCGGTTTTACTTTGTATTTCCTGAAATTGATATTTTGGATTGTGTACTAAACAGTTTTTTGCAATTAATAGGGAGTGGAATAATTATTCCAGGAAATACAAAGTAAAACCGGTTATCATCAAACAGAAGATGACACGAGCACTCATATGTAATATAATAGCGTTCGAAAATGAGAAAAATTTCTCGAAACGCGTCACGAATATCAATAAAATAAATTAAATAATAATTTATTAAAGTAACTGTGTCGCAGAAAATTATTTGCATACGTTATTAAAGTTATGAATGATTTACCGAAAACGCTTAAAGAATTAAAATTTGTAATTCGGAAGAGTAAATGGGATAGGAATTTAACAGTCTAATTATAATTTTAAAAAATAAAATAAAAAGGGGTAGTTGGATGACTAGGGGAATTGCCACCGGTTTGTTAGCACCATCGCAATTAAAAATTAATATGGGATCTGAAAAGATTGTGCGAGAGAGAGGAGCGAGCTGTACAGTAAAGGAGAAGGTGGAATGGTGGAAGGACAGTGGAAACTGGAGAAGACTGCTGTCCGGAATGACGCGACATTTAAAGTGTTCATATTTCGTGCGTTTTCTGGAAACTACTTTGCTGAGAGCTGCAGTGTTTGGTTGGGGTGCGGCGGCTTGCGACGCCGACGCTGTGGTGCGCGCGCCGAGGCCGCGGACTGGTGCGTGCGGCTGGGGGCGGGGCGGCCGGGGAGGCGGCGGTGGGGCGGCGCGGGCTGGCGGCGAGCGCCTCAGTGGCGGTCGTGCAGGCCCGCCGAGCGCTTGCCTGCTGGCCATGGGCTGACGACATGCAGCATGCCGCCCTCGCCTAGGCTCTCGCCCACGGTCGTCTGCGTCATCGTAGTCCTCGCCCTGCTGCAGGACAGCTTCAGGTACACACCCGCCGCCAGTGTACAGTGTCTGTACCCACCAATCCCTTCTGCTACGTTTACAACCGTCGTTGTGGCTACAGCTTTGCGTTCAGCGTGGCCTTGTTTCGGCAGTGAGGCAGAGATACTCGTCTACGCTCGAGTGTCATTCGTTTAAAACTACTCGGTACCTGCCTCGAAAGTGTTGTCTGAATGGCTCCGAGATTTGAGCGCCACTTCCATCTGTCAACGTCGAGACCGGACAACGATTACCGTGTTCGGCGTACGTGTCTCCGGTGTTGACAGAGTGAGATAATTGGTGGATAAGTGTTTGAGCAGTGTGACGTCGTTACAGCTCTTATGTTGCGCCATCTGGTGTACCTTTCCATGTTCGAGAGGTATGTCAGCGCCGCACAGCTACGTCAAACGAAGGAAACAGATAAATAAACCGGAACAGTCCTTGGATTGTAATGCCGGTCCGTGCCGGCTCTACGATTCCATGACATCAACGTTAGGGTGTTACTGTCACAATAATTAGTTACAACAGTCTGCAATTCGCAGTGTAATGTTCGATTGCAACCAAAACTGCTTTCTGGCAAACAGTTTAGTTCAAAAACTTTGTTCGTAAAACTCATGAGTTTAACTTCTAGCAGGCGATACGTATATCTGTAGCGACGGTTTAAAAAGCTTTATAAAATAAAAATTATGGATATTTATAGAACTGATTTAATAAAATTTATATTCCTAAATACGTTAAAAAGCAAGCAGTAGCACCAAAATTAATAATAAGTGTCCAATTAGTGAAAGGACTATCAGTGCAATTTCAGATACAAAATTTTGATTAACTTCCTATTTCTGAATGTTTTACTTGTAAAAAGAGCAAAATTCAGTCACAAAATAAATGAAAATACAACTTGAAAAATTGTAAAACTTGTAATGGCTACAGTTTTCACTAAAAAAGATTGAAACAACATTTAATATGAAACGTTTGTAATACGATAAAAAGAATTATCGTTCATAGAACCGTTATTGTACAAATTTTTGTCACTCGAAGTATTTTGAAAATATATTTTGTCGATAGTTGCAAGTGCAGATTCAAATATCATGAAATGTCAATATTGTTCAGTAAAATTATTCGTTTACTGTACTACTGCAAGGCAGTAGCGGAACATTTCGGAATACTACTGATTCGGTTTTCGGCATGATGTACGAAATTGTCAAATGAAAAAGAATACAAGTATTGATTTTTTGCTTTGATGGATATCTGTGAAAAAAGTGCTTGTGTTATAATGAACTTGCCGTTGTCTGTATAGCACTATCAACCACTTTCAATTCGACAGCCTCGGAGACTTTAATGCGCGGATGGGTATCCGAACAGCTAAAGTCGGCTCGCGTTTTATAACCGCGGTGACATAAATAATCATCCCTGCAGCGAGAACAGAACCATATTCGCCTCAAACTTCCCGATCGTTTCTTTTGTAAGAGAGTGAAAGTGGAAGGCACCTCCATTGAAGTTTAGCTAGCAAAAACTGGCCGTTAACCGCTAACAGCACAGGAAGCCATAACACTACGGAAGCCTGAATGGTATTTTGCGGAATATGAACCCAACAGCAAGTCGACGCTACAGCCTCTGGAATAATGGCTACCCAAGTCGTATTACTGACTTGATCGTTAACTGTTAACTGTGTATTCTGTTTGATCGTCGAGAAACGGTATCTCTGAACCTACCCGAAGAAACTGCGCGCATGGCGCGGCAATTAACAGGTTCTTTGGAGCGTGGCAGGCTATGCACCTGTGGGAGACTCCCGACAATATCTGCTCTCTGGTTCAGTAGTTTTACGTGCTCTCGGTTCCATTGTTCTCGGCGGATATCTCGCGAGTATCTTCCGTGTAAATTGTTTGTGTTAGTTACTGCTCACTACAGAACTGTCACAGTTTAGATATTAATAGTACCGCTCTTATGGAAGGCATCAGAACATTAATTCACCGTCGAAAATGTCTGTTGTAGAGAGATTTTATGGGATCATACATATTTCGCCTGCTGAAGATTATTATTAATTTCAGTTAAGTTTTCACGTAGAATGGTGTTTGGTTCAATTTCTATTAAGACTACTAAACAAACACTGTGATTTTGTATCAATATCTCTAATATCTCTGCAGGAGTTTTTCCCTACGGGTATTTATTATAGTTAATTCAAAATGATTTAACTATTGAGAACAGATAGTTTACTAGTGTTTCACTCACGATATCGTGAGAAAGTACAATTTAACCGTCGTAATTCTGTATATAGTTCACTTCTTACCTTTGACAAACATACCATTAATGGAAATTGTGTGATCTTCGTGTGATAAAACTATAAAAAACAGTCAAGCAGGATCTGTAGCTTTCTTAAAGTGCTGTTTGCTCCAGATTTATTTTTTATGTCGAAATTTTGCGTTGTGAATTCAATATTTTCAGTTTTTTATCGATATCTATCATTAATAATTAATACCGTTAAGACAAAAACTTTTAAATGAATCGTTGAGCAGCTATTTTAAATTTTAAAACTCATTCTTATACCTACAATTCTAGGCGTCAGTTACACACGCAACATCTTTTACTGATCAAGCGAAATATTAATGTATTCTACTTCGTCGCAGGAACATTTCAGAGGAAAGATTACATCATTTTCATCTTTCAATGATTTTAGTGACATTCCTTTCCTTCCTGTTGGTGTCACTACTAAAACTAGGCCGATGATACAGCAAAACTGTTCTGAGAGATGTTATCTGGATGTTACACTGGTGTTACTTGCACCAGAATCAGCTTTCTCTGTCGACCGAGGAGCAATTTTGCTCATGAATTGCTGATGCAGTCTCCCCAACGTCTTTATTAACTGTGAAATACTTATACCGGAACGAGAGCGTTGATGTGAGACGAGCTGCCTGCGGCCGAGAGCTGATAGTGAAATCTTTCCGCTTGAATCGCGTCTGCTCCTGCTTCCAACGGCCGCAAAGGCAGACAGAATCTAGCACGCCACTTCACAGCTGTGGGGTTTCAGATTCCTGTTAAATGCCGGAATATAATCAGGTCATCAATGGAATGTAGTAGCTAACAGAAAGTTTGATAACAATCAGATTTTTCTAATGGCAATTCTAGTGTTAGCATTGTATCAACGACTACGCATTTATGCCTTCCGTACTTGTTATTCAACCTATCAAACAGCGTTTATATTACAAAATAAATAAATAAGAAATTTGTGACCTAAGCTAGGTGTAAAAATGGTGACCTTTTCCGGTGTTGGATCTTTTTTATGCTTACCGTGTTCATAGGACTTTAGCACTTTTACAATTTAATAGCGAGCAATAGATATCATTCATCCGTCTGACGTCTGTTGGGTATATGCTGTAGTAACTCTTTTAGAAAATTTGTTAAATTATTATTATTATTATTATTTGCGAGGTATCAGAGAAAAGATGTATAATGGTAGAAGTCAAAATAAAAATTGAGCTAGAAAAAACAAAATTTATAATGATTGAGGACATTTTTATGAAATTTCATAGAAATTGGCTCATTGTTGATTATTCACAGATATTTCACTACAATCGGATCAGTTGTAATACACGTTACAAGCAAATAGACATCCTGAAAACAGTTCTAACGAGTCTACAGTGCCACAAAACACGAAGGGACGATGAAGTTTCGTGTTGCAGATATGTGCAGATATTTATTTTTAAGCAAGAGGCAGTAGCAAGGTTTATAGTCGTATTTTTAGTATTTCACATCCGAAAGGAAACGGAGTCCGTCCTTCAGAAAAGTCTAGCTCTTAAACGGAATGACATTCATACTTTAAATTTGCATTTGTTGATCAAAACCTAATTTCAGATATAAAATTCATTATTGTAGGGGTCTCCATGTAAGTAAATGGGGTAGATATCTTTTTATATATATATATATATATAACCCAACCCGTGGGGTATAAATGTCCATAGGTTGTTAAGCAGAGAACTATAATAGTAGTTTATTTTTTATACAAACCAGCGTGTACGGGATAAAGTAGAGAAGTATGATACTTTTTAAAAAAAAAATTAACGGAAAATAAAGACGTGAGTGGCTGTCGAAGTTGCTAGTTTTAAACCCTATTTTTGCCAGTATGTCTGTGTCAAAAGCACTGTCGCCTATAAACTAGAAATTTATCCCCGGAATTGACCATACCCTTTAATTGAAAGTCAATTATTAAAAATACTTACATTAATAAAGTTTTTAAGTTACGAGAAAAACAGTAAAAAGTTTTAATCTTGAGGTCATATTACCATATTAATGTTGTTTATTGTAAGTGCACTTAATTTTGAGTGAACTGTATTCTAAGATACATTTAATAAAATTAATAGCAATTGAATTATTGCATCACGAGTGGTAACGTGGCGCGGCTTTATTCATGGAACATTCATTTTTGAATTGAAAGTCTTTGAGCACAGCAAGGAAAAATTTGGTATCGCTTCGCGTCAAGTGCGCTTACGCCGCAACGTTCTGTGCATGCGCACTGAACGATACTTTGATGCACGAAGCTCATGTTAAAACAGTGAGTATTCGCTACAGCACGTTTAGTTAGTTGACGTTACGCATTACGTTTTCTAGGCATGTATTTGTAAGTATGAATGTGAGTGCTTTATGAGTAATACCTAAACAGTATAAAAAACGTTATCACATAATTTTTTCCAAGTTGCTTTCCGCAATAGAAGCTCTAAACACAAAATGCAGACTGAGGGTCGATGCAATAGTTATAGCGAAGTGTGCTTCAACTTTTAATAATTTTCATTGTTTATGATAATAACTTGGGCAAAGTTCTTATTTACCGTACAAATGCAATAAAGGTAGTAACGTTTGTCCACTAGAGGACAAAATAATCATCAAAAACATAAAAAATACGCAGAAAAAAAACACAGGAAAATAAACAGAAAATAAATGTGTATCACATCAGTGCATATTCTAGATATCGGTTAAGGTCATCTATATTAATATTATAAATGCAAAAGAAACTCTGCCTCTCTGTCCATCTGTCTGTCTGTCTATGTCTGTTTGTTATGTTTCTTGGGCTAAACGGCTGATCCGATCGTGGTGAAATTTGACAAGGAGATGCGATTTGGCATTAGGATGGACATAGGATACTTTATCTTAATAAATAATACATATTGCCATGTAATTTTGAAAAATTACCGAAATGGCGATAGACAGACGCATAGGATGTGTCTCTGTAGTACCTTATCATACAGCGGGCTGGTAGCTCAGTGGTTAACGCGCTTGCTGACTAATGTTTGGACCGTGGTCTCCGGTTCAAATCCGATCGACAAATATTTTTAAGAATTGTTTTTGATCGTTTGAGCCACGCCTGGACGGTCAGTTGTTCGGATTCCATTTTAAACTGTAGATATCACAAATTTAGGGGTGCAATGAATGGCAAATCGTACGCGGTCTATCGATGCTGTAGGTGTACACTTTTCTTCGCTACATTGATCACCCAGCCATTGTTTCTCCCAAAGTGTGTGTCTGATCTGCACTAATAATATTATAAATGTGGAAGTAAGTCTGTGTCTTTTTGTTATGTTTTGACGAATAAACGACTATACCGATATTGATGGAATCTGACAAGGAAATACTTTGTATCTGTAGAAAGGACACAGGACATTTTATTGGGTATGAATAACAGTTTTAGTCACGAAATTTTGAGAACTTATTGAATGGTGGCAGACAGATGAATACGTGTGTTAGATAGTCTGTAATTTTACTTCGGTTGCTCAAGCTGTGCTTTTCGTGCAGTCTGTTAGTGTATAATGTGTTAGTAAATTTAGTTTACAGACAAAACGTATTATTTAATGTAGATGTCGATTTGTTCTGCACTGCACTATTACTTTGTGTCTGCTTATTTTTTATTTTTTGACATGCCTTTCGGGCGTAAACCTGGTTTAAGGTGTAGCTGTAGAAGAGAACGAGCAGGTAAAGTTATAAGAACCCAAGAATCTGATGGTCATGCTGAAGAAAGAAGAAAAGACCACGCTGACATAAAGCTGCCCTGAGATTAACCCCCCCCCCCTCCCTTCCCCCTACATCCTCTCACTTTCGTTGTTTTTTTTCTTCTTGTTTTTAAATACGTTGGAAATTGATTCCCTTCATGAAACAGGTTTGACAATAGAATGATATAGTAATGGGTTTCCTGTCTTATTATATCGATTCAGTGTTGTTTCGGACAAATCTTACGTTACCAACAGCTTTCTATATCCAATTCTGGCAATGAACTTCTAAGTCCAGGCGTACGAAGTCGTGGGTAACAGCTAGTCAGAGTATAGTATCTAATCGCACGGGCTCGACTCAACTTTCCCTGTTTATTTTATCATTCTGTAGAGCAGTAAGATCACAGTGTTGCCAACGTGATTAAACCCGTAGCAAGTGTTCCTGATTAGCTATCAGGACAAGTTCGCGACCGCCTGACAATGAAGAATGGTGTGGAAGGAAGAAACAAAAGGAGACTAAACAAAAGTAAGGCGATATAGCGCGTCGAGGAGTAACAAGTGACGTCGCCTTTGTGAGTCGCCTTCTGCAATGCGCGGGCACTTGCCACCTCCATTGAGCGCTGTGCGGTGTCGTTACCGCAGACAAAGCCCCGAGTTGTCACCGGGTTATGGCTCGGCCGAGTGCCTCACCGCCGCTTTTATGGGCCGGTGCGTGAGGACAGCTCATTGCCAAGGCAAGACTTCGCACCCACCTCAAGTTATTACCTCTTCCGCCCCGTCACAGTTTGAAACACGCAACCGGAAGTCAAAGTCTGAATCCCACGATCGACACAGTTCTTTTTGAGTTACGTGAAGTTAGCACACTGCGCATGTTTTGTTTATATTTCCATATTTTGCAGTATTTTGATAGTTATCTACCCTCAAACATTGCATACAGTCACAGCTACACTAATATTATAAATGCAAAAGTAATTCTGGGTCTTTGTTACGTTTTCAGGACTAAACGGTTAAACCGAACTTGACGAAATTTGATATCATTAGGAAGGACACAGGATACTTTTTCGGGATAAATAACATATTTTGTCACGAAATTTTGAAAACTGACCGATTGATGGCAGACAGACAGATAGCGTATCACTGCAATATTATATCGGTTACTAAGGCTTTGTTTCTTTCGCAGTCAGTTTGTGTACGATCTATTTATAAATTTCATGTAAAGACACCGAGTTAGGAGGAGGGAAAGATTGCCCTCCTACCTAACATTCGGGAGGAAGGAGGTTAAACCCTGTCCGGCCATCATGACTGTGGTTTTCCGTGGTTTCCCACAGTACCTCCACGCTAATGCCGGGATGGTTACTCTGTAAGGCCACGGCCTACCTTCCATCCCCCTTCCCTCCCGTTTAGGTTAGTTTGGCTGAAAAGGATCTTAAATACCCTCTAGCAGCCTTCAGCTGGAAGGAATTAAATTTTAAAAAAAAAAAACTTATGTAGATTTTATCGAATTATAGAAACAAACTTTTAAGTTCACGCGTACGCAGTCACGGGTAATAACTAGTGCTAAATAAATTAAACCACTGTTACCATAAAAAAAGTTAAATATCTAGATAATTCCTGTTGACTCTGAACACAACGCAATTTTTCAAGTTTTGCAAAGTGACGACAGATGCGTAGAAAAGATTATACTTACTGCTTCTGGTGGACCATTTCTAAATTGTAGCCTTGAGCAATTAAGATCTCAGGTTCTCTAGAGGATCTGCAAGGGTAATAACTGACTTCTATACTCGATTTGATAGGGCGACTGATAAAAATTGAAAACAATCTGTCGAAAATTGTTTAAGTTATCCTGTTCTCATACATCTCTTTGATATAAACACACAGATTTCGTGATAAAAGTAAAATCACCGGCTTCACACCTTCCCAACAACGCGAAACCCTATAGAAGTATTGACACGGAAATTTTTCACATACGAAATACATTTTTATGCAGAGTTAATGAGCTGTCGTGTTTCATATACAAACAGTAACGGTTACGAAAGAAGGCTCCTATCTATATTTTAGATTTTTCGTTTATTCTACCATCAATAATGTAACTTGACAGATATATAAATGTAGTTAAAAATAAATTACTTTCTTCTATTAGTCTCATCACATAGAAAATTCAGTTTGGTCGGAAATCAATTTTTCGTTCCTTGTTAAAACTGTTGAACTACTGCTTTTTTTTCAGTTGCATCACCTGTCAGTTAAACAGGTAGATCTCGCGCTTAGATCCGAGTGCGTGAGATCTGTCGTAAAATTGCTGCTATGCGTCGCTACCAACCTTGTACCCTTCTCCGTACCTGCGACGGAACATTAAAATGTATACAAAATGTTCTTTTTATGGTGTATCATGGTCTTAGTTTATTCAGTGATTTGAATCTTCTTTTACACATTGAATACAAGGAAAGTATTGTTTCCCTTTGATGTTATTCGTCGGAGTTTCTTCAAAAAGTTTAGCAAGGAGGATATAAGTTTTATTGACATTTTCCCGGACTTAGTAGAGAAACGATTGTGACATTACATTTTTTTGTGGAAAAGTAGATAAACTATTATTCCTTGAACATAATTCTTTTTCGATCAGAATTCCGGATCTGTTACAAACTATCAGTTGTTATTAATGGGTTGGGACCAAAATTCTCTTGGAAAATATATAAAGATGGCTATGTATACAGTATAAATTTAAGTAATAAGTTTGTTATTGTCCTTGTCCAATAGTTGTTACAAAAATGTTTTAAATTAAAATCCTGCATAAAGCAGTTGTTAAAACACGATATTTAATTTAAAACACTAATTTTAAATATTTTTAAAAGTGCTGATATGAATAATTCAGATGGGGCATAACTTGTTTTTTCCTAAACTAAGCGCTCTGATTTTCCCATATTCGCTTTATCAGTTCTGGTGACTAATCGATTGCGACTACAGAAATGAGCTACATGGTTTAATTGTACAGTCCAACACCAATTTCATATTTCACTATGCCATAACTTCTGAATTTTTCTGCTATATGATGTAACTTTATCCAAATCAACAAAAAGTTTGAAGTTCCAGCCTCTACGACTGTGCGTTCGAAACAATTGTAATTTGCACTCAGAACAAAAGATAGTAATATACTTTTTACCTGGGCTCATATGTAAGTACGTCAATGATGGGTGGTGATATTTACACACAGCGCTACAGAAACCAGAAGTTCCTGTAAATGAGTAACGTGCCTATGTTCAGATGTACTGTAGCTTAAACTGTTGAAACGAAAATAGGTACAACGAATGCACAATACGTAAGTGGACTGAAATGTTCTAGGCCTCGACCGCAGATGATAATGTCATCAATTATCTACGAAACATAAATTTTCATGAACTTTTGATGATCATCACTTTCTGCAAATACGCATAAGGTTCTTGCGGCATTCTGAGATTTTTCATTTACTTTTCATTGCTACTTAGAGGACCGTATGGTGAAAGCTTATTATTAGTACCAAGAAACTAGCGAACACGTCGTGCCAACAGTATCTTTATAAAATTAATATCTGTAATCGACGTATTTTTCTCGGTAGATCTCGCGCTTAGATATTCTTTTATTTCATAAAATAAATATAACCATAGCAACTATAATTAATGAAATAACATCATGGCATTTTTTTTGTAATGTTATTGTGTAAATAAAACTGTGTATAACGTTTGTAAACATATACAATCTTTGTCTCCGGCTAAGCCGCTGCTTGTCAGTACTCGCCTACCGCGGCTGTGATTTTTGTCATACTTATTTCAACATTTGCCATTCTTCTCAGCTGCAGAATGACCGTGCAGCTCTTATCTGAGATGAAATCTGAGACTCCGAGCGACTATCTCGCACTAAAATTCTCCGCGCCACGGAACCTGATCCTGCATAATTTCTTGCAAATACTTTTTGGCATACGTTGTAAAACGGCTAAGAGGGAATAAATGATGTTTAAAGTTCCATTTCAGGTAAACTGAAATCATCATACTGGCTCATAAAATCTTTAATGTTACAAAGAGATTGGTAAATGGGCAAAGACGGTCCACTTTGAGGTCTACTGATGTGGTTAACGGAATTGTATTGACATTCTTTATTAACAAGTTATAAAACAACAGCTACGGAGAAAATGCCCTATAACTACAAGAGGACTTCCAAAAGAAAGTAACTTTTATTGAATGTTGCACTACACTTTAAAGTGAAAGGGATATATAACACTATTTTTCACCATAGACACCAATTGTTTTTAAACAATGGTCAGTGCGTGCAACCAATCGTTCCTCGACGATAGAAATACGTTGCTTGGCCACGGAGCTATTCTAGAATCGCTATGTGAACGTCCTCGTCAGTAGAAAATCACTTCATCCCCAGATGTTCTTTCAGCTCTCCGAAAAGATTGAAATTGCATGGTACAAAATTTGGACCGTTTGGTGGATATTTCCAAACCTCGCTTCGGAAACATTGAAGCAAATTTTTTATTTTTCGTGCCGAACGGGACATTGCATTGTCGTGCAGAACAATACTTACTTTTGCACGAATCTTGCTGTTTTCGGCAAGCTGGAAGAACAACTGGGGGAAAGAGGTCTTACGACGATGAGGACGTTCATACAGCAGTTCTCGATTTGCTCCGGGACCAAAGAGCGGGTTGATATCGTTGAGAGATTGAACAATCGGTAGAACGTTCCGACCGTTGTTTATAGAGACTTGGTGACTATGTTGAAAAATAATGCCATATATACGTATCACTTTGAAGTATAGTACAGTGTTCGATGTTACTTGCCTGCCATAATAATGTGTAACTTGTGACAATATTACAACCCACCAATCATTTTCATTTTCTTCTTGTTTTCCGTTTTGGCCTCTATGGACAACGTAGTTCTTAACTCCGGTGAGCTTTCTTTTTGGCCCAATATTCTTTAATCTACATCTACATCTACATATATACTCTGCAATTCACAAACTTGAGGGTGGCAGAGGGTGCTCAGCACCAAAGCTAATCTCTTTGTTGTGCATTCCAGTCCCTAATGGTACGAGGGGAAAAAGAATTCATATAAGAATCAGTGCGGCACCTTATTTCTCTAATTTTATCTTTCCTGTCCTTCCGACTCAAATAGGTTGGTGGACAACTCGAAAGTGAAAGTGGGAGCACGCATGTTTACCAATAAGTTTAAACGAAACGTGTGTCGTCTATTTACCAGAGACTCCCAACCTAGTTACTAATCAGTTCTGTGACGCTTTCATATGGACTGTAGCAAGCGGTCACGAATCGAGCGGCTCTTCTCTGTACTTTCTCTATACTTTCGATCAACCCCTTACGAAACGGGATCCAAATGGCAAAGCAATAATCCAAATGTGGACGCACAAGAGATTTGTACGCTATCTCCTTTGTTTGTTCATTACAATTTTTCAAGATCTGACCTAGGAATCGCGGCCTAGAATTTGCTCTACCTACTAACGAATTAATGTGTATGTCCCATTTCATGTTCCTTTGTACTGTTACTCCCAAATATTTCATAGAATCGACCATATCAATAACTGTATTGTTTAATTCGTATTTCTGAAAATTTGGATTCTTTTTGTTAGTTACGCTCATTTTCTTGCACTTTTTACAATTTAGAGTAAGTTGCCACTCAGCGCACCATGCCAAAATAACATCCAGATCATGCTGAATTTCTAAGCAATCGGCCAAATTTCTTACTTCCCTATAAATAACCGCATCATCAGCAAACAATCTAAAAACGCTTTTCACTTTGTCTCCGCGAGATCGTTTATAAAAATTAAGAAAAGAAGTGGTCCTATTACACTTCCTTGAGGTACACTCGATGTAACATCTAGATTAGAAGAACTTTCTCCTTCAACGACGACATACTGCGACCGACCAGTTAGAAAATCCTTTATCCATTCGAAAAGCTGATCCGATATATCGTACGCTCGAAGCTTCGCTAAAAGGCGGTTGTATGGCACAGAGTCAAATGCTGGAAATCTAAAAAAAATTCATCTACTTGTGAACCTGCATCAATAACTTTCATTACGTCGTGTGTAAATAGGGCCAGCTGTGTTTCACATGATCTTTTCTTCCGAAATCCGTGTTGATTTGTTGTAAGCAAAATATTTTCATCTAGAAAATTCATGATGTTCGAGCATATAATATGCTCCATAACTCTATTACAAACAGATGTTATAGATATGGGACGATAGTTTCCAGGATCACTTCGATCACCTTTCTTGAAAATCGGAGTTACTTGCGCGATTTTCCAGTCTGAAGGCACTTTTCGTTCTTCTAATGATTTACTGAATACATCAGACAGAAATACTGGCATAGTGGTTGTCTGTTCTTTCTTGGGTCCATTTCATCCCAGATCCGGCGCGCAGTATTTTGGCTGTTAATGTCTGGAGAGAATTGGATGCTTTAATCAACGTTCATAACTTATCCCTGTTCTAAATTTGATTGGAGTTAATTTCCAGTTGCTCGAGATTTTTTCTGACTAGCCTTGTCCATTTTGCATTAGTCGCTTTCCTTCCAGAGATGGTATTGAAGATTTTCGAGGTGAGTTTATGATTGTCGATCTGACCTATGTGACCATAGAACATTAATCTCCTTTTCCTCATGGCTGTGATAATGCTTTCCAGTTGTTGGTATAGGTACATTTTGATTTTATTATTATTATATTTTTATTAATTATGTGTTTATGAGTATTTGTATTGATGCCGTAGTATGTATTCTTTTAGATTAGCATAAGTTCAGTAGCGTTATCTAGGTTAAGAATCTTTGGTGGCTGTTATGAACAGCTGAGAGAGCACAGAATTTGTGTTGGTGCTACATTGTTGTAAGGTACTGGCGCGGGTCTGAAGCTCCGCAATAAGCTGACTACAGTATATCCGTAGTTTGTGTTGTAGTACTGCAAAAAGTGCTGTAAGGAGTATTTAAATGTTAATTTTACCATCAGATTCAGTAAAAAATAAATCGAGTAATTATTTTGGAAACAGTGATTATCAATTCGTCATAGTAATAGATCCAACCATTTTCTGCGGATTAATTTAACTAACAACATTTTACAGTAACTTAAAAGTTAAATGCACAGCAATCTGAATGTGTTTCTCGTCCATAACACGCTGTATTTCCTATAGTGTGGAAATTTAGTTAAAACAACTAATTCTTCGGCAGATGACTTGGTGATTGTAGTCAGACAATTAATAGGAGAACTCATGAAATTACTTTTTGAAGTCCCCTAGTAATTTAATTAAATTAACAGTACCGAGTGTGGTGGTGTAACGGTTAGCGTTCTCGCCTCGCATTCGGGAGGACGCCGGTTCGAATCCCCGTCCGGGCATCCAGATTTGGGTTTTCAATGGTTTCCCAAATCACTCATAGCAAATGCCGGGATGCTTCCTTCAAAAAGGCCATGGCCAAATTCGTTCCCATTCCTTGCCCCCCCCATCCTTTCCCGTCTCTAAAGACCTCACTGTTAAAAGACGTTAAGCAGTTTAAAAAAAATGAACAGTAGTTGTTTTTACTGCTAACTATTGTTGCTGAAGAAAGATAGCTGGGATTAAATGACTCTTCAATCTTCCCTACGTTCAAGAAACGTTGTACGTGTCACTACCGTAGATGATGATACACCCTTCATCCAGATAAACCGACCTGGCGTGGTGGGTCAGCGGTAACACTCTGACCTGCATTCGGTAGGACCCGGGTTCGAATCCCCGTCCGGGCATCCAGATTTAGGTTTTTCATGCTTTACCCAAATAATTCCGGGCGATTGGCTGGATGGTTCCTTCAAAAAGTCCATGGCCGAATTCTTTCCCTTTCTTTGCTCTCATTCCGTTTCCGCCTCTAATGATCTTGACGTCGATAAGGCATAATCCATAACAAAAATCATCAAAAAACTAATAACAAAAAAATCGATAAGCAAAACAACAATACTTCTAAGTTATAAACTAATAGATTTGCCTAAAAAGCTGGAGATTGGTACATGTCCGTTACATTGTTCTATACTATCCGCACTAGCGGTGAAAGAGAGATTAGCAGCTGCAGTGTCACCTTTTTTTTACTGCAACAATCCGTATAAGAGTAAATACACTCAGCGCCACCAAGCCGTGTGAAACACTAGGTCGGGCAAGTGGTAGGAGACTGAGCCGCGTTTGTGGCGCAGCTAACACGTCTCCTTGGAAGGCGAGAAGTGAACAGAACGGCGATTGTGCCGGCGCTACCACTTTACGAGCTATCCGGACGTTGTTGTGTCCAGGAAACCAGCTTTATGGGTCATTCTGCGTCTTACCTGGTCCTGGTTACAGTCCTCCGGGACACTGGCACAGCAAAAAGTTGGCAGCCTCCACCGTAGCAGTATAGGCTGTCTGTCGTATAACGTTGTAACTGTGTTGAAAAGCCTATTGTACAGGCAGGAAGAAGTTGTAATTTGTACATGACATAGTGAAGGTTTCCTCTAAAGAAAAATACTTTTGCTGTCGGGTAAATCGAGAGAAGTTTATTTGCTGTAATTTATCTGTTTCGAGTGGCAACATTGGTTGCACCGAGCGTGGTGGTGTAACGGATAGCGTTCTGGCCTCGCATTCGGGAGGACGGCGGTTCGAATCCCCGTCCGGGCATCCAGATTTGGGTTTTCCATGGTTTCCCCAAATCACTCCAGGTGAATGCCGGGATGCTTCCTTCAAAAGGCCATGGCCGAATTCCTTCCCATTCCTTGCCCCCATCCTTTCCCGTCTCTAAAGACCACGTTGTTTAAAAGGGACGTTAAACTGTTAAAAAAAAAAAAAAAAAAAAAAACCATTGGTTGCCGTAACACTCGTGGTAGTATTCTGGAATCTGTTACAGTTCTGAAACTCTTGTAAACGTTTGAAAAGTTTTGTGCTACTAAAACTTCGTGTTGGTTAGTGTGCTACCTTCGTGTGATAAAGATCAACGGTTCATTTACTTTTTCTTCTGGCTTTATGGCTTATCGACATGGAAGTCATCGGAAATGTGAGTGGGTTTTTTCAGGGGGGGGGGGGGGAGAAAGGGGAACGAATTCAGCGCGCTGCTCGTCTAAAATGATTTCAGGAAACCATGGAAAACAGAAACTGGATGGCCGGACATCCTGCCGAGCCATGTTCGGTTCACGTTCAGCCTTGTGCACGGGTGATTTTAATTAGTTGTTGTGTGTGTCTTGTGTTAACTTTCGCTTTTAGTGTACTGAACGCTTTGAAATGAATGATACATGTATGTTGATAATATGAATTGAAATGCTGGCGCTAGCTGTATGTCTTAGTCACGCAGTGATGCTAAATATATAATAATATTTTCCTGCTGCTTCGTCCTTGCTGGACCTTGGTGTGCATAGCAATGTGTTTTCTTTTCTTCTAGTAGCAAACCATATACATTTCTAATGTAGTATCTACGTAAGCTTTACCGTAAAAAATTTCCAAAGTTTCGTTACGCTTATTGAATAATTAATCTCGTCTTGGTTTAATTTACGCATTCCATATATTCTAAGGTAGTGTACATAACCAAAGAAAAAAACTAGCTTCGTTCTAAAAAAAAATAGATTCCGGAGGGTGGAGTGTTTATTTGTATAGTAGTGTGAGCTGTGATCTTTGGATCGTTTTCCAGAGTTTCACTACGCTTATTGAAGAATTAATCACGTTGTGGGTTGATTTACGATTTCCGTGAATTCTAGCGTACTACATACAACTAAACAAATAAATAATAATCTAGTTACGTACTATATATATATATATATATATATATATATATATATTAATAGAATCCAGAAGGTGTTGCACTTATCTGTATTGTAGTGTGATCTTTGGTAGGAATCTCATAAAGGAATGTTCATCTGAGGTGCAGTATGATGTTCTCGTTACGAACGATCTGTCATTTCTTGCTCCGTTTCCCGATCTTGCAGAGTTATATAGTATATAGTATACCGCAGATTTTAAGTGAACGATAAACTTTCAAACTGTGATTCTGTAATTTTTGCTTGGACAAAGGGGCAGACAGATGCATCCCACTTGCAGATTTATAACAGAATAGATGTAGATATATAACGAAAACGCTTTTGTTGCATGCGCTTTCCTTTCTGCAATATGGAATAGTGACTTTTCTCCCGTACACTTAATGTCAGATTTTGTTGTTTCGGAATCTTATTAATCCATACATTCACTACACAATTACAGAAAGAGGATATTTGAAATCTTTTCATGTTCGTGTGTTTTAACTAATGTCCGTTATTATTCAGTGACAAAGAATGAGTTTTGCGTAAACGCGTGTCGGTTGGAAACATAATCGATAAATTTCCTGACAAAAACCGCATTGTTGAAACTAGCTCCAATTTTTGCCCCACATCTTAAGATAATGAATTTAATACCTTTATGCGTCCACATATATTTGTATTTTCTTTCCACAACTTTTAATATTTTTTGCAGTATCGTTCTTATTTCAGTCCAGAAGCAATTGATTGACTAGCATTCGACTGAATACTAAAATCATAAGCTTATCAGGTAATTGTAATTACTACTCAGTTGTTAAAGGCGTTGCAAACTTCTACCTAGTTTCCATTTGTTGGAAGTCAGTGAAAGAAGTTAAAAGGAAACCCAAATACAATACTGTATTCGTCCCGATCTATTTCTTTACATTAGGCGTGGACTTAAATTTTATTCGATGATTCATTTATGTCGGTACTATTGCTTCAATTTTTTTTATTATATATGTACTACCATAGAACGGAAATGTGTTACTGGAATTGCTGGCATCAAGTTATTACCAGTCAAGATGTGACATTACTTCAAACGACATCGAAATATACTTTTTCTAGATTATTTACAAGTTTGTTAATAAACAATATATTAATGGGAGGATGAGCTGCATCTAAACATTTTACTCACCCCTATGCTGTTTCCTCATAAAATGTTAACTTAATTTTATCGTGATAATATAACCGCTCGTCTATGGTGATAAATACTACGTCAACTTTTCGTCTATATTTGATATCCTCTTTTAATATGTAACTGGAACTGTGGTCTGACGCACAATATCAATTACTTGTCATACTGCAATGAATGTTCAAGATTATATTGGTACAATATTGTAACAGCAGCAGAACTTAAAAATTAGTTTCTTGCTCAGAAGGAATTATTTACAGGAACAACTACGCGTGGCGCTGTGAGAAGTTAAATGGGTTATTACTTTCCATCCAGAACCGGCTTATCAGCCTCCTGTAAATTTGCGTTTACGATATTCTGATTTAGTAAACGATATCCCGCAGACTAAAAACTAAATTGTTACTCACCTGTGGCCATATTTCACTTTCCACATACGGAGTTCCGTGAATTACAACGCCCCCTTGCAAAAACTTTGAGATTGAGCTTCATTTCATTAACATAGATCTAGATATGTCAAAGAGGGTGTGTTCGAATTATGTCTTCATTCATTGCACACAATAGAGCAGTTAAACTGCAAACACCACTATCAGCAGGTATGGTGTGCTTAGCTCATCAAACTTTACGTCTCGCGTTATCAAACAAAGTATGTAACAACTAGACAGGTCTGACTAGTCGTTCGAGTTATTCGTTGCTAGTTATTAATACAAAAACAGACGGAATTTCTATCTCGGAGGGAAAAAAAATAACACTGACGACGTTATACCAATTTCCTGTTTACTTGGTGTGGGATATGAAGATTTTCGCTTAGTTCCGTTGGTGTTGGTGCCACAGTTTACAGAGGGAAATTGTGTTTAGTTTATTAAGTGCAGCCAATGATTTATTTTTATCGCTGCTAAGTGCTGCTTACAAGCTTCCTACGGTCGTATGTGGCGAAATAACTTCGATCGCCGAAAAGCCGCTGCCATTTTTAGCTCAGGAACTCTGTATTTTGAGCGATAATGGTTTTACCAAAACAGAGGATCTATTGGGTTGGTAGATAAAGGGTTTCTCCTGAGTCATGAATCTTTTTAACTAAATGACGTTTATTTACAATAAAAAAATCATAAAATCTATTGTTAATTTCATTGAAATCTTTACTTAACATCGTTACTCTAAAAATTTAGTAGACAAATTTTTGTTTGAGAATGTAATCCAGATTTTTGGACGAGACTGGTGTAGAATTATTTCTTTTAATCAATTGACCTTCAAGAGGTGCTATCATGTACAAATATCGTGATCAATTATTTCGCTTTGTGATTAATTATCTTGTTGATTACTTATCTGTTTGCGGAATCACGTTGTCATCCGGAAGCTGAAAATAAAAGAGTGGCATGTCTGAAAGACATTACAAAAATTATCACAGAAATTCAAAACTGATTCAAAAAATTTGGATTAATTAAATACGAACACTATTCAATCCCAAGCCGAAATATTAATTATGAATGTTTTTGCCAACGCAGCTGGACTTTGAGTTAACCAACCAATCACAAAACGCTGAAATTTACGAAGCTTGAATTTAAAACTGCAGGTATTCATGTTTCTTTGATACCTCAAGACGCATACATCGTCAAACATATGTTAATAAGGAATTGATTTCAATCTGGGGCCAAAATAATGTTTAAAAAATTCTGTCATATATGCAAAAACCGGGAAAGTCTCTAATAGGCATCAAGAGTTTCTAAAATTGTGTCCAAAAGATAGTAATCATTACAACATATTAACGTCTTACAAAAATCTAATTAAGGTCGATTTCTAATATAAGTAAGCTGCCCGATACTGATAGTATTAATAGAGGAAGCGATAAATTTTTCACTCCTAATCTTAGTCAATGAAGAAGCATAGGCTACCTGTAATAACTTTCCCACCAGAGATTGTTATATATTGTAATAACCTAAATAAGTAACACTGTGCTTTTCCTAAAATTCTGATTGCATTTAAGTTTTCCCTGTAACAATAACCACCTAAACTACATAAACAATTTTTTTCTAAGAGAGCTCGTTGTTTTTTGGAAGCCTTGTTTGCCATTTTTCGTACTGACGCTTTTGATTTATCCACTGTTTCAGTTTAGACTCCTTTTGCAATAATAATCTCCACAACATTTACGAAATACAGGTAACGTAGTTGGTATTATTGCTCGTAAAACTAATAATAAATCAATTAGACGACACAGTGGATACTTTGTACAGTAGCTAATAAATTCTCGATTATAGTCTTAAGATTATCGTTGCATGCTGATGAGCTTTGGCTGTGGTTATAACTTCGCCAAGTTCAGTTGTTCTTCCCCCTAATTACAGTGAATGGTTACTCCGGCTGGCTTCATATCTGCTTATCTCCTATTAATGTCTCAGTATTGTATGAGTTAAAGCGTTTAATCCTGCTGATGAGATAGTTTTATGTGTTTAAGACATTAATTGCGAAGTGCGTCGGTATATCTGCGGCTATAATACCGTGCTACTAAACTCTCGTAAATCTTCTGTGAAAGAAATGTAAAGATTTATCATGGCTTTATACGATGCCCGGTAACTCACATTATATTACCGGGGTCATTACCGCGTATAGTACCATCGGAATGATTCGGAGAAATGTTGCTAAGCGCTTCTCAAAATAATTTTAATATTTTGCTGCGTTATACATTTTTGTGCGTTTTAAGTGGTTGCTCCTGCACTTGCTTTTTTTAATGGACGTCATTGCCATCTGTATTTTCGATAATTGTTATTATCACTCTGTCTATGTGAAATTTACTCCCCCTAGTCCTGTACCACTCTTTTGCGTTCCCCATATTCGTGGTACAATTGTACGTAATTTTTGGTATCTCCTGCTATAGCCTTTTGTGAGGGAGGGCAGAATCAGTTGAACAGTTATTCATGGAAATACAAAGCGTATTTGATCATTAAATGACGTAGAAATACGCTGGGAAAGTCTCCACTCTCATATGAAAAAAATTGCTAATTACTAGCGCAGATTAATTTTCCGATACCGAGGGCATTTTTTCCGTGACCTGTAATTTTGTTCACATTTAACTCCATGTTTTCATAGTTGTTTTTCTACATATAGGGTCTAGTCCTTGTGTGTTATTACCACGCTTTATAAATTCGATTCATTATACTGGTGACTGACGTGTTACTATTACAATACGATCAAATATAAACACGCGTTACCTGATAGTTATAGGGGTAACAGAGCTGATACGTAGGACAGACGACGTCGTTTTCGTTTGAATTTGTTGGAGAATATGCGAAAATCTTTAATTTACGAGTGCAACGAAATACTTCTTCCGCCAACCTATTTAGGTCGCAATGACAGGCGGGATAAGATTCGAGAAATAAGATGCCGTACTGAAACATTTATGTATTCTTTTCTTCCTCGTTCTGTTCGGGATTGGAATGTACTGAATTAGGATTGCTGCTTAGCACCCTCTGCCACCCACAGTATTTGTAAATTGCAGAGTACAGATGTAAATGTAGATGTGGGGAACAACCGATAGATTTGGAGGTTACAGTGGAGTAAGCAAAGGTATATTGGGAAACAAATTTTGAAATAAAATTAAGATCCATTTAAAGTCGCATAGTGTCTCGTTGAGATATGTTTCGCTTTGAACCCTAAACAAATTTCAAATTACGACATTTGTTTTTAGAGAGCAATGAAACAGACAAAATACAGATAATAGGCTCCCACGGACGGGACGATTAACGACACTGGAAGTGTTTCTCTCTGTAATTCACACTAGAACTCATACCACTCTACTCATACCACTCTACTCATACCAAGCTCGTAAGTCCTTTCATCGTGTCTTATACGCTCCGGCAAGCGAAACGTGAGTTGAATTTCCTATTTGGTTGTACGGATCGTCATAGTGAATGAAATTTTTCCATCAGCATCGTCTTCGGTATATTGTCGAATCCGTCCGGTACGATTTGATAGAACAGATCTGTCTTAGATAAAAGGTGTTGAGGATAAGATGGCAGCTCGATACAGTCTACATAAAACTGTTCTATCACCAAGAATTGGAAGGTACACACAGGTATTTTGTTGATGTAATTTTTGAGACATTTAACTAAATCACTGAATGGTATTACACAATCATAGCGTTATTTTGGGATGGCTTATTAATGCAAAATAAATATTGTGTTTTCTTTGTAAAAATAATCAAATAGGGGAAGGTAGGGTAGCCCCAAACGGTGGGTACCTCCAGACATTTATAGTTCTAACAAATGAACCACGCTGCGTCGGTAAAACTATGTTGTAAATTTGCACCCTGAAGTGTAAAAACAAATGCAACTGAGCTGCGGCTTGGGCGCCCAGTGAGTTCCACACTAGTGTCTGATTTGTTCCTGGCAGAAGTTTTTCGTCGCTCCTGTCAAAATTCGTAGGAAGTTATTGAATATGATGCGTCGAATAAACGCATAGTAAACAAGATAGAAAAATCCTAGAGGGCGAGATTTCAACATCACCATATAAAAAATGTGCAGAGGACGGGCAAAAAAAGTAAAGGCAAAAAAAGGGCGAAGTGAAAAAATAAAAAGGTAAAGGCGCTATGAAGACGTTGAATACAAAGAAAAATATTCAGAATATCTCCGAAGCAAATCAAGAAAAACAGACTGAATGCATCGTACGTGGAGAAATTTTCGAAGAAGACTATTCAGTGTTATGAAGCAAAGATAGGGCCTATGAAGATTGTGTTTAAATAAATTCTTCAGATTTCCATTATTATTATGATTTTTGTAAGGCCATAAAACGATTAGGCCATCATTTATTACTGTGTCCGTGGTTACCCGACAACTTTTGTCTTGACAAAAAATTAAGGGGAAATTGTTTTCAATTTAATTCGTTGAGAAAGAAGTCACGCTTTCTAACTTCTAATTAATATGACTGCAGATGTTCCCAATTTAATTTTAATATTAAAATAATGACAGAAGATGTGATTAATTTTATTTGCAATTAATTTTAAGTGTTCGGGACTACCCGAAGTTCCCCTACCACATTTAGTGTGATCTCTTGGTTGGTAAAACCACTCAGACGCGGTGTCAGTGTCTGACACTCGACGTATGGTTGGAAACATCTTCGTAATTTGTAGCTGTGGAAACAGATAAGGAGAGATGGTAGTGCATCATTTCTATACCTGTCCTGGGTTGAAACCCGATCTCTGAGCAGTGACTCTGGAGTGAGGGCATACGATACTTTTGATGGTGATTTGTCAATCGGATGAAAACTTTAAAATTAATGACCATCGGGTGTTTTTTGGAAATGTAGACCTGAATGGGTTGCCAAAGTGTTTCACCCTTCCCCTTCTTTCATCTTACATCCACAACACTCTGCTGATTATACGCGCCACAACAGTCATTCACACATGCAGAACATTTACGGACGTTCCACTGGGGAAGGTAAGTAGAATCCACCCAGTAACATCTTGAGCGTCTTTGCTATGTAGAGGCAAAGGCGTCCATAGTGACCGGTTATGATGAACTATTATTAAAACAACACCTTTGAAATTAAAATATGAACTACTTACACCACATGAAAAGTGCGATGATTTAAATGAGTAACACAGCTGCTAAAACAGACCCTGTTCGGTAAATTGTAAAGCATTCTGAGTTCCGGTGGATCTGGGTTTGAATATATTAGTGCAGAAATTCATAATTTTGTATCATTTGACTTCCAGATAAAACGCTAGACGTACGCTGGAATAATCGCTCTGTTTATAATGTGCCCTGATTCCTTCGTAATACTTGCCAACGATCCTCTCCGCTCCTTAATGATATTGCTCTCAATAAGCTGTAAGGCGTCGATGAATATATATATATAAATTGGGGGCTGTTAATAGTTGGAGATAGGGTTAATGTGAACATTTCTGTAGCTAAATAGCCAGTGAAACAGTATTTATAACTTTACATTTTGTTTGGGTATCGATTGTGGTATCATTGTGTTCTTCTGGGTAGTCCACGCCCATCCGAAGAAGTTATATTTCCAAGATCATGGCGCTGATGGCTTTCTCCTGCTTGGCTTTTTTGCTTAATTGGTAGTGCCGATAGCTCTCCAAGGAAGTTTCTTCAAATTCTGCCTGCAGTTCGCTAGTTCTGCTTCCACTTTCTTGTGATGTACTTTAATATTTTCACTTTCTGAGTATAACAGTTTAAACATTTACTTTTATCGATCTGGAAATGGTCTTAAATTTGATGCCGTAGTGTATTTGATACGAAGCGAAATTATTTTAGCTCAAGTCGCACGAAATACGAGCAAGGTTGAATCTCTAAGGCCATTCCGAGTGTATAGATTGACTCCTGAGCCAAACTAGTCACCCCACATACCCCTTTACGCAAGGCTTACTTGGGGAGTCGGTAAACATGACACCACTAAGCGTTTCCAAGTTTGCTTCAGTTCAACCTGCGTTCCGTTTGCTATGCTTTCATTTTATTATTTTGCACTTAGAAATTACCGAGCGTGGTGGGTAAGCATTTCGGGATAACGCGGGTTCGAATCCTCGTCCGGCCATCCAGATTTGGGTTTTCGATAATTTTCTCAAATACCTAGAGGCGAATGCCGGGAAGGCTCCTTCAAAATACTTTGGCCGAATTCCTTCCTGTTCCTTACAATCAGTCCTTTTCCACCTCTGATGAATTCGACGAGGTGTAAAAACATTTAAAAAAATCACTTTCAAAATCTTTTAAGTTCTTGTAACTTGCATTTCTCAATCTGAAAATGGTCTTAAATTGTCCGACGTTATGTATTTCAAACGAAGCAATACTACAAGGGGTGATCAAATGAAAAGGTACGAAACTACACGGTGGGTACAAATGTAGACTTTATTCAAAATATACACCATAGGCCTGAGCACAACGATCCCACTGATGAACCAGCCGCAGGATTCCTTGTTCCCAGAATTCCTGTGGCCGTGACGAGACCCAGTACTTCACAGCGTCCTTGAGTACGTCGTCCGAGTTGAAGCGCTTCCCTTCCAGGTGTTTCTTCAGTGGACCAAACACATGGAAATCACAGGGCGACATGTCCGGACTGTAGGGCGGAGGGTCCAACGTCTCCCACTTGAACTTGGCCAGTTCCATGTGTGTGACTCTGGACTCTGGAGACGTGTGGACGCGCGTTATCATGGAGCAGAACCACACCCTCCGTGAGCAGCCCCGGTCTTTTGTTCTTGATGGACCTGCGTAGGCGTCGGAGTGTCTCACAGTACATATCCCCCACCTGTACGCCATCCTTTGGACGCCGCTTTTGATAAGAGCCTCTGCTCTCTACTGCGCATGCGGGCGCCCGTGCATGCTCCGATCCCAGTCAGAGACTGCAATCGCACCCCGAGATGTCTCGCTACGTTCTCCCATGGCGGAATATGTAGATATTTAACTGTAACGTTTTTACGTCGTTTCGTACCTTTTTATTTGATCACCCCTTGTATTTTGGCACTAGTCACACAAAAAACGAGTTTAGTTCACTCTCAAATACCTCCCTGCGTCCACTTGTTCTCCGTTTCGTTATCCCGCCAGTCGCGTTTCTTTTCTGCGTCGTCCTGGTTGCGGGAGAAATAATGGCTAGAAAACTTGTTTCTATCAACCATTCTCTGTCGAATGCCGTTTACTACGTTGTCATCCGTTGCATACTTTTCGATTACCAGTAGTTTCAAAATGGACAGTTTCCATGTCGCTTGTAGTTAAACAGTACCGGCCGCAGAAGACATATTCACGTCAAAGTAGATCTCCATTCCTGGCGAGACGCCGGAGGGCACGCAAACCTGCCGCTGCAGTCGGCCCGCGCCTTGATAACGCAACACGGCGAGCTGAGCGGCGGTTTTATTTTTCATTTGCCACGCAGAGAACGCCCCCGCTGTTGTTCTAATGGCGCATAATGTATCTGGCTGTTGGGCGCCGCGGGCACACGCACAGTGTTGCGTGACGGACCACTCGGCTATCGTATCGGGTGTCTATTAGCGCCGGCGGCCACCACTAAAACATATAAAGTATAGGCTGTCCGCACCGGCCGGCCGTAAATAAAGGAGCGCGAGATAGGCATCGCATAGCCAGCCGCCGCCCTCCCGCCGGCCAGCAGAACCACTGGAGCAGGCGGCCGCTCAGATTTTAGGTATAATACGAATATAGGGCCCACAGCCCGCTCACACGCGACTCAAGGTCTGCTCTTACCCCTACATACGAAGAGGAAATGCGCCATCCCTTACCTGGTCAAAGCTGTCTGCTCGGAGAGGTAGGAAGAGAGGGGGTGGTGCGGTGAGGAGCGGTGCTAGGGCTACATGACCTTGACCCGCCAGTTAGGAGTGAACAGAGTATAATCAGAGAAACAGGAACCGAAGTTGAACTGATGTTGCATAGTAATAAGTAATGACAAGTGCTAATAAGTAGTAATCCAAGTACTCGGCCTCGACCGAAGCTTGGGATGCCCATTATTCTCAGTCGTAATGACAATTAAGAACGAAGTTTTTCTCGACATTGAGAAATAATGTAATGTTCTCTAGTTAACGAGACAGTGTCTGTATTGCCGAAATATCGTGTGTAAACACTTCGTATCCGACTAGTCAAGCGAGGATATTACATTAATGACAAATAAGTTTACGAAATATCTCCGGAAATTTAGTCTTGACTGTAGTGAGTCATGGTCACCAAATTTAGCGTATCTAGTTTGTTGCCAATACCACTTTCTATGGCCGAGAACGAATTTTTTTCCAATATGATAGTATTTCATTCGATCAGCGACAAATCAGCACTGTTATTTGTATGACAGGTGTTAATAAATTAGAAGTGTTAGGGGGACGGATGAATTGTTATTAAACTAGATGAGCTTGCGATTTCGAAAACATCGAATTTAAGATATGTATTGTTTTTAACTTGTAAACTATCAAATACACATTGGCTGGATAGGTACTGCAAAAAATAGAGGAACAGCGGTCTTTTTTCCTCTATAAATGAGAGTAATATAAATATACACACCTACACTAGAGTAAAAGAAAACTATTACTTTTTCTCTATTTGTTTATGTTTTATTTTGATTAATTCACCCTATCGGATCAAGCAAAGCCTTGACTCGCCGTACGAAGCTACAAGTGAAAATGGCATCTGTCAGTGATTCGTCTAAGTTATGTTTTCTATGAAGTGTATATTTTTTTTTTTGTGAGTTGTGCAGTTAATGAGGCAGAGATTGGGGACCTCCCAGCATTCACCCAGGTGACCTTGAAAAACCGCCTAAAACCACAATCAGGACGGCCGGTACGAGAACTAAAACATGCCCTATTGTTCCTCACCGATCCAGGACAGTGGCCTCTCAACGCACTATCACTCTCTTACATTTGATTAAAATGAAAACCCTGTTTCGACTTACGCGGATTTCTTGACGATTTATATTCAAATTATGCAATTTATCTGGGTAAATGTACCCTTTATAATAACCCATGAAATAACTTGTTACGAAGTGTTACTTTTGTAGAAGTCTGTTTTGCGTGTTGCGTGCACAGATAGACAAAAACGTCAGAATTTACTGTTTCCTCCCTGTATCATCGGCAGCTATTTAATTTGTCTTTTGGCCTCTCTATCACCAGTAGTTAGTATTACTCGTTTTGAAAAACAATACTTGTATAGATCCGAAATCTTTAAAATTTTATTATTTGTATATATTTCTTACTGTACGAAAGATGAAATCAATTAGAAATTTCAGAAAATATTAAAAGACAATTGGGTAACATATAATTGCCTAAAACTGGAGCACACTTTTCAAATATTACAGATAATACATCTGGATTGAATTACACACAGAACATTGGAAATTATATACAGTTAAAAAATATCTAAACTAATACCCATGCTGCTTCAACCACCATGGCTCTGGCTTTACGCTTAATCGACGTCGAGATCATTGAAGGTGGAAAAGGACTGAGGGCAGGAACCGGGAAGGAATTTGGCCATGGTCTTTTCAAGGAACCATCTCGGAATTCTCCTGGTGTGATCTGGGGAAACCATAGGAATCCCAAATCTGAATGGTCGGACGGAGATTCGAACCCGCGTCCTCCCGAATGCGACGTCAGAGCGGTTTTCCGTGGCTTGGTCACCTAATCTTATGTAGCGTGACACCTCGATTAATAAGCCGGGTATTCCGTGGAATATATAAACTTACAGAATGTCATTAGAAACTTATATTTCTTTGCAGAGGCAGTTAATCGTCAAATTGTCTTGAAATTTCGTGTTTCGTAATTTGCCGACAGCATTTTCATTTTGACTAAAACTCTCCAGACGATTAGGGAGAACAGACTCAAGACCACGACCAGGTAGACTTCCCATTATAAGAAGTTTCTACGCCTTTCCCCAAGACACTGGGTTTTTGGCGTTTGAATGCCCTCATAAACACTGACGTGTTTGAGGATTAGAGCCTTAAACGGTTGTTGCAGGAATAACTAGTTTGCTCGGCGGCACCATCTCAAAGACGTCGTCGCCTCCATCAATGGCTTAGGTCTTTGACCTGTTCCATATCTCCAACGCTTCCTTGTCATTCCCACGTGTCTGCATACTCCAAGCGCATATTCTCTTAGTATCTTTGGAATCCATTCTACGTAAATGTTCTATCGATTTCTTTCTTGTTTCTCTTCTATTTATTCCATTTGCAGTTCATTTCTTTTTTCGTCTTCTTTAGTGGTTCTTTTGGTGCACCTCAGAAATTTCGTTTCAAATGGTCTTAGCCTTTGAGCTTTTTTTTTGTGTTGTAAACCAGGTTTTACTGTCACACAATGCAACTCAATTAGCAAGTGCGTTATAAAGCCGTACTTGGGTGTTTATCCCGCTTATTTTTTTATTTTTCTATTTTTTTATTTAACTTTATGGATTATTCCGCATATCGGTCGACATTTGGAAATTTCATTGCTTAAATCATTATCCCAATCGAAAGAGTGTGACCTATTTTAATATATTTTGTCTTAAGACTGTGAACTACATAGATACCAGCTACTTATTACTGTGAATCAATAAAGACCCCAACAATTATAGTCAGATATGTTAGATCTGTAGCGTTTATGTTAGTGGTGGAATGTTTCTGTAACCATCTGTTTGCGAAACAAGTAACTTGTGTTCGTATGATAAGCGTACTTTGGAGTTTATAAGGACCGTCCTAGAATTCGCAGGGTCAATGACTCGAACCTGATCTAGCATGGTGGTGCCTTGGCGCACACAGCCACGGTGTTGCATTTCTTAGTATTATTTTTATTCTTTTTATTTCTTGCAACATTCCATTAATTTCGGTTTTGACTCACAGCAAAAAATCAAACTATTGAATATTTATTTAAAACATACCACTTAATAAAAAATGGGGAAGCGCCACTTTAATCTGCTATTTCATGAAGTGATGCGGAAAATGTCCATTTTTCGTATCTAAAAGTTGGGGAGTGTTATTATATGAAGGAAAGGCGATTGCGGTAAACACCATTAAGCAAGAACTTTAATGTTCGTAATAAATTGCAGTTTTGCAAATTTGCGTCTATTACATTTATTTATTCAGAGGCTGATGTCGTTTACGTATGAGAAAAACTTTTGAGCCCGTTTACTTAAGTTCTTTTGTATTTCCCAGCAGAAGGAAGGACACCAAGCGAAAAAATTGTCTGATATCTTTTAACAGATCTTCGAATACGGCAATTTAAACCCCCGTTGATCATTTCTTACATACTGTATTGTGACTGGAATAACAAAATTGTAGGATATATTATATTGATTTTTTTTGTATAAACACATACACCCGCAACCGCACACACAAATTGTTAGCCAATATAGTTGAGATACTTCTATTCTGCAGTTTATATCTGAGTCCAACAGTTAAATTACGTCAAGAAAATAATTGTAGTCTCCATTAAAATTTGTGCACCCTAAAGCAAAAATCTCCGAAAAAAAAACACTTTAAACAAAATTAAGAAGTTGTACATTTTTACTGCTTTCTCTTGCTGTCAATTTTATCGTCGTTACATTCAGTATTAAGGATGGGTCTTAAAGTGGACTTTCACAAAGGAGCGGGTAGGACCCATAGCACTCGGCCACAAGGGGTGTGGCTGATTTAAGGAAGATACGGAACATAGAAATCTACAATTCTAAGTGTTTATCTGAGTGCCACGAATACTTTGGGTGCAAGGAAAGTTCTGATGTGGAAGTTAGTTGTTTTACATTGAATGTGCTGCTCAAGCAGTTATTAAGCATGTATTCAAATTCCATCTCTGTATATCAGATACGCAAAGTACTTTCCCATTGTGTAATAGATGTGTACAGAACAGAGGTTGCGTGACCTCTCCGTGTCTTGAAGTGAACATTACCGGTTTTCTTTAATTACTGTGATATTTTCAACTATTAATCATTATCGATTAAACTTCTTTCACTATTAATCTCTACGAAAGAAAAATTAAATTTTTATTGGTTGCAGTATATCCGCGCAAGATTTCAATTCCATTCTTTTATTCATTATTGTTTATAAATTTACAGCTCCCGATTTATTTTTCTTAAAAAGATTTCAGGTTTCTTTTTTTTTTGCAGCAGACTAATAATGTCGAGGGCAAACATTGTGTTTTTTACACTGCATTGTTATAGATATTCTCGTTATGTCGCTACTTTCTTTTAGCTTTTCTTATTTCTGGATGGTAGAACATAACCCTTTGGCTTATTTAAAAATAGAGTTAATACTTTGGGCAACCTATATCAGTTACTGAAACAAATACAGTTCCTATGATTACAAAATTTAGAAAATACCTGTATATGGCGAAAAAACTTCAGTATTAGGAACTTGATTGATATTTGGTTGTATGAAATAAGTAGTCCGAAGAATCACTTTCCACTTAGCTTATTCTCTCGTGCGCTCTATAACAACATTACACCACAAGACATCGACTCTATCCAAAGATACTACGCAAATGTTCCAGCGATTAAACTACTAACTGACAACTCTCTCTGCTCGCCATCTTTGCGCGGTTACATCCAGAATTAATCAAACAGTACCGACCGACGTTTCTCGAATTCTAACAATACTTTAACAATTAAATTCATATAAAAACAATCAGAATTATTGCAAAATTATTCACAGTGGTCATGAAACACATAGAAAAGAAAATTAAAGATATTTACAAAAAATTATCTACATGAATCAATCCAAACCACCTCCTCTAAACATCGTGGCTCACCTCAATACTTACAATTACAAACTTTTAATTAATGTTTCATGCATAATACTGTCGTTGGACATATTACATAGTATTTTCATAGTTTCTCTGCATAAAAAATGTTCACATACACAAATTAATAATTAATTACACGAAAACTATACAAAACCATAATTTAATCAACTCTCAGCTTGCTATACATAATTATTCAAATAACATTTCATGAAAGATCTGGGTCTGGGGGCCGTTATAAACTCTTGATTTCTCCCCCCCCCCACCCCATTCGTACTAATAGTCACTTCCCGATCTTAAAAATATCTTAAAATTTGGTTCAGATTCCGTGATTTACGTATGAAAACTAAAGACTCTATTGTATAGCAATTTAAGCATCTTTTATGCTAAAACCTGTGGTGTAACTAATACTCCCTGAAATTCTATAGCTCAGCACAGAGCAATCTTCGTAAAATATATCTGTTCCTAAATTACAATCGTCCACGCCTTGCGGGGCAACGTGATACTCGCGAGATTCCCGCAGTAATGAATGCAATTGAGGACGGTTGCGGCGGTGGTGAAAGATGAGGCCTCTCCTTATTCTGGAGCGAGAAGAATCGCCACACCCTGCTCAGGAATGCTATTGCACAACAGGAAACGAGCTCGTGCCTAACAAAACTGTTAAATTACATCGATTCACTACCACTATTTTCATTTTTGTTGTCCCGATCATAAGTCCTACATTGTACTTCGACGTCTACTTCAGAAGCTATCATGAACAGAGCAAGGCGGTGCAAATGAAGTGGAATTTGCTATCGAAGATCGTTTCACAAATATCGACTTCCTTAAGATCACTTTGACCTATGTAAAAAAACATTCTTAAGATTTTTATTGCTAGCAAGGATTATCATTCGTTTCTGCACCAGTTATACTTTATTTATTCAGCTTCTGTCAGAGCAGTAAGTAATTCAGTGTCAGTAATTATTTAGAGAAAGGGTGCGTTGAAAGTTTTCAGTGTTATCTGTAATGTTTCCACGTCTCATTAAAAGCGATATTGAAGAGTGAAGATCAGTTAGTTGATGAAAAGGAAATTGATCATATCTTTAGAAAGGAAGCATTTCAGCATTCGACTAAAATTATTTTGGTAAACAGCAAAGGACAGAAATCTGGGAATTGCGCCCATATCCTCTCGTATGCCAGATACAAACGTTACTGCTTACCCAACAATCTCAATGGAAGCTTCAGATAAGCTAGGATTTTGTGCAGCCTAAACGTTTCTATTCCACATTCCAAGTAAGTGAGTCGTTTCATTAGGCAAGTGATGGGTAGAATGATTTGTTTTTTAAATAATTTTTTTAGAAACGTTCAGCTAATGTAAAGTCAGTCTTTCTGAAGTATTCTTTTTCCGATATATTTTCTATCACATCGAAAGCCGTTTTGTAATTTCGTTTCTCCATATCCGAGGAGTATTTTGTAAGTAATGCGTACCTTTTTACTCATATGCGTATTGTATGTAAAAGTTCTTTTCATTTCTTCTAAATAGTTCCCTTGCTTCTCAGTTATTAATTACCAACGTCTTTGGAGATTTACTATATCAAACCGGCACAGAAAGCTCTTCCAGGGTGGAAAAAACACTAACTGCGCATGGGCAGGAGTAAGTGGAAGTCTGTAGGACTCATGTCCGTATTGTATAGTGACACTACTACTCTCTCGTACCGATACAGCAGATCAATCACCGCGTTACCCAAGTGCATGCGTCATGTGAAAAACGATCAGTTATCGATTTTGTTTTTAAAATTTATATATGTATATCTATATGTAGCACATGCTTCGCAATCAAGTTTCCTATACATCTACTTTCGCGTTTCTTGTTACTGGACCAACAGTTTAACGTGGAATCCGAACCACAGAACGTATTGAAAAAGCTCAAATTCCTGGCCTCACCGAGATGTGAACCCTGAATATCGGTTTTTGTGTATTGATATGCACAGTTCCTTCCTCATCGTAGAGGAAGATCATAATCTGCTTGAACTTTGACGTCGCCAATTAAAATGCTTATGGTCGCGGTGTTGATCGACTGGGATTTCAGCTCTGGTTCAAATTCTCTTAGCCAGAAACATGATGAAACCATTGTGAATATAGGATGAGTTTTAGCCGCGTAGAGGTTCAATCTTAAAGTAAGTATTCTCATCTACAACAATAACGGCACCCGAGGTATCTGTACATCATGGAAGAAACGAAAACACATGCTCACTCCTCAAGTCTTGAACCAAAGCTAACTTCATTAAGATTGAATCATCAGCAACGTAATATTGCTAACCTGTCAATTATTTACGCAATATAACTCGTATTTCCATGTTTTACATATTTGTGGTTGGTGATACTGGATAATTTTGAGTAATACAACTGCTTTTATATTTATTTCATGCATCCCCTCGCCCGAACTTTAAGTTAGTTAACGATTAGCAAATTACTCAAGTATATGAAACTTTATACTATTAATATTTTAGTAATATATTACAATTCGACAATTGTTAATGTCTATCAGTTCAGATGGAATGTTTGATATGATTAGATGTTTCGAGTCGGTTTTTTCTTTTAAATTCCTATTTTACTATCTTCTGTTCTTATTTGGGAATAGTCTGGGCGTTACATCACTTTTAGCCAAAATGTATCCGCCTCTGTGATGTATGTGTTCGAAAAAGAATGACATCGCAGTTGTGTCGAAACTCGGTTGTGTTGTGGTAGCACAGCAGAAGTCATCGTTTCTCTACTCGCGTGCTGGATGGCTGCATGTTGACACTCTATCTTATCACGCCATTCATTACGAGGCGCAATTTCGTTACGGCCTTTCACTCACTGACTCAAACTTCATCAGCTGAGAGCGGAGAAAACTACAGTCACTTGGTGGAATGAAGATGGGTGTTAGATTTATTATACTGAAGAAGTTATAGCTAGTAAATTTAAGTATTACAAGCAGCACGGAAAATGTTACTAACGGGTACAAAGTATTTTATCATCAACATTATCATCTATAGATTCAAGCTGCTGGTCGGGTCTGTTTTGTACACAAGCCTCCCCATTTTCTGCTCTCTTCCCAACACCTCTCTGTCAACACCTTGCTCCTACACACTCTTTCACTCCTCTCAACCATCCATCCCTTAATTTTTCTCTGGATCGTTCAACATGTATCTTCTGGTCTACTCTGTTATTTTCTGTATTGGTTCCTCTTTTATTGTGTGTCTAATTGTTTCGTTCCTTATCCTGTCCATTCTAGTAACACCATTTATACGTCTTGGAAATTTCATCTCACTCGCTTGTATGCTGCTGATGTCCCGCTTCTTCATTGGCCAGGTTTCAGCATCGTATGTCAGGGATTACTCCCTTGCTTTTATGATTATTATTGTCCCATACCAGTCTTCTGATGTTTCTTAAAATGCCTCCTTCAAACACTCATCTCACCGTTGTACTTTTCGCTTCCCTGTAGGAAACAATCCAGGTACTTGAAACTTTTTATCTCTTCTTCAGCTATTCACCTGCCATCACAATTCCCCTGGTTATCCTGGTTTCCGGTTGTTACAATGTACTCACATTTCTTAACATTAATTTTCATACCATATTCACCCAGACGTCCAATTGTCACTGATCTTCCTCTTCGCCACCTTCCCAAATGACAAGGTCATCCACAAAAGCCATCGCTGTCAGGGTCCAAGCGGATATTTGACCTATTTGTGGAGGCAGTGAATCGTGGACTAACTTTCTTGATTTTAGGCCTCTTCTAAGGTCTTATGCTCTTCCGTAAAGGCTCTTAGTCTTGCGGCTACTACTAATAATAATTCATTAGGATTTATCCGATAGCACTCCGTTTTTTCCGAGGATAATGAAGGCTTGGACTGGCTTAGCACGAGCTAATGTAAACCATGCTATGAGAATAATAAGACAGTTAAGTGGCAGTGAATCCGTTTAATGACCGCTGAAAGCTGTGGAACTGTCCTGCAAGAACTACTCCAACTTGAAGAACTTGAAGTCGAATTACTATTTCCAACACTGATTGACTGTGACTGGCGAGACATGTTAGCTTGGTTGGAAGACATTATCTCAAGATCGATTAGCGAACTCATATAGCCTGAAGAGTGAGGGAGAATAATGCCACTTAAGTCCCGACGCGAACGTATTTGCGTTTTAGCTGACTGAACGAACCAGCTTTGCCGTAAGTATTTTTATCTCACAACAAGCTAAGCTGAATTGAGTTTGCGTTCATTGACCAGATCCGTTGCACGTTAGCTTCATAAAATCTGAGAAATACTAATTTCTCTTAATAAGTTCTTAAAGTCCAAACGACCTTTACATCACCTTCATGTTTCCTCTTCCTTCCACAATGCCACCTTCGTCATTATAACATACATGATTGTAATGGAAACTAGTGGCTAAAGGAATCTAAAATATAGTCAAATCCAGAAGAGATACTGAGTATTTTAGCTCCTGGTGCAGTGTTCTATGGAACTTGAAACATGTGGAAGACGCAAGCGAGATGACTCAGTGCAATAGAGCAGCACCGGAAAACTGAGGAAACATAATTTCAGTGAGTGTAGTGAAGGTTATGCCGGGTTGCTCCCGAGTAACAGCCGTTGTTTACGGCTAGGAGATTACTTTGAGAGCGAGTGCCTCCCACTGAGGCTGCATATTGGATTGCCTCGTGGGCGGAGGATCCACCCAGACGTCATTTACAATTGCCGAACGCCATTACGGTTGTTTATGAAGCTTCGAACGAAGCAGAAGACACTCGCGAGCGAACGCGACCTCTAAACAACGCAGCAATTTTCTTTCACGCTAAATTTCTTTAATGGAGCACCTCTCTAAATTAAGTCGTGACTGTCTCTGAATTTATGCAGTCTGGAATGTTCACTGTTTAAGTGTGATAGACGAGTAATACGAAAACTGATACGAGAACGTCTGTACCCAGCCGTCGGTGATGCCATGATGAGAGTTACTACTTCAAGGAAATGTCTTGTGTACTTTAATTGGGGTGGTTACCCCTTGCCTTCTCCCGCGATGAAAATGTAATAAGTATTACTTTATGTGGATGGCTTTAAAGTGTTTGGTGTAGTGTGTTATTTGCATTGTGATTTAATTAAATTTGAAGGAAGGGAAAGAGATGTCAGCATATACAGGCAGGGTTACTCTTCTAAATTATACCTGTAGGCCTCCAGTCTAAATGACACCATCCTAGTGCCAATAGCCGCCCATACACTAACGGGACAAGCGAAGGGCCGGGAGTGGCAGGCTCTACCGGTCAGTCCTGGCCCTTAGCACGCCTGGCCCTTCGTCGCCCACGACCACACGGGAATGTTCAAACCACGGCCGCTCACTTCTCCCGTGATGGCCAGATGCTTCTGTGTGGAAGGGAGGGAAGCAAACCATCAGTATACCTGTGCAGTGACGGATCCCCTTGGACTTTAAACCGGTCGAAATTCCTAGGGGCCGTTTAAGGGCCAGTCATGAGCTCTTCATGACAAGCTGTTCTGTGTGCTTCTTGCTATATTTTACTAAAAAAGAAGGTTAAAACGTAAAACCTGCTCAATTCGGTGCAAAAATGGGTTAACGAAAAAGTAAGTTTTCAGTCATTTGTCTCTTTTGCAAGAATTAAGAGCCAATGAATCGGGTGATTATAGAAATTATCTTATTATGGATGAGACTCTTTTTAACCGGTTACTAGTATGGTTGAACCTCAATAGTCGGAACGTAATACGCAAATGAGGGAGTGCATTCCACCGAATGAATGTCTCGTTGTAACATGAGATTTTTGGCTATCGGAAGATGAAATGGAGATCCTAAATTTTCAACTGGAATTTCAGCGCAATGTTTAGTACATATTCATGTTTTACCAGAAACCTGCAAAATATTGAACGAGGAGGTTATGAATGATTATATGATGGTAAATGTATATAAACAATTTATATAAATATATAAACGCATTTATTGCTGTAATATTATAAAAATTACAAAACATTCTTTGCCTTAATATGATATCTCGTACTGTTATAGTGATTATAAGGCCGTATCGTGATACAATTTACTCTCGTGGTAATTACATACGATCATACACTGTGATTGTAGACTTGTTAATTCATAAGATGTAGACGGTTTGTTCGAAGTACAGTACTACGTTCCTGTAAAGCTAAAACGTATTAATTTTTCTGATACCTCATTCTTTAAATTTTTATTTAAATAAGTCCTACTTTTTAATTCTCATAAATATAGGAAAGCCTCGTACAATTTTATAAAGTCAGTTAAGACATCTTTCCCTAACAAACTGAGTGCCCTTAGTAGCAGAATACGCGTTAGTCCAAGACGGTCTATAATACTGTGTGTTAGTGGCGATCGAGGGGTCACGGTCTAATACGCTTGGAGGGGTAGTTGGGAAACTCTGGCGCCACCGCATTCCGAAACTGCCTGTTTTCCCGCTGGTGTATGGGCGTCTACACTATCTACACCCTCACCTCATACGTATAACGGAGAGATTGGGGGGGTTAAGATCAGGACTTTGTTGCGCAATGCGGTGATTAGTAACTGTGCACCAACATCTCTCTTACTCTGCCGACCAAGTCCTGATGAATAAAATTTCGTTCGAAACAACTAGTCTCGTGTCTGGCAAAGGAAACCTTCACGGTGCTGTAACCACTGATCCCACGTGGAGGGTATAGGTACGTTTATCATTAGTAGCCTACTAACAAAACGTCAGATTGGTCACAGTGTCACGATGTCTGTATCACTGTGACGTCATACTTCGCTGCTGAGCTAAGAACGGGCAGAGATGTTTTCAAAAGGTAATTAAAGTACATAATCTTAATTTTAAGAGGCACTTGTCCATTTTTATTTTGTATTCACTTGGCGTCTGAGATTTTGTTGGAAGTAAAATTACACCGAAGCAGGAATGGAAAAGCAGAATAGCACTAGCAAACAAAACCTTAATGAAATATTTTACTTTCAAATATTAATACAGGGCTCACAAAGAACTTTTTAAAACTCTACAGTATGTGTGAACCACAGCACTTTATGTTAGGAAAGCATGGACTCTAGGAATACCGGAAAGAAAGAAAATGGAAGCATTTGATATGTGGTGCTATGAAAGGATGCTGAAAATTAAATGGACGGGTAAAGTACGCAACGAATGTGTTTTGGAACTGGTGGGTGAAGAAATAAGTTTGTAGAAGAGTCTAACAGAAAGAAGAGGACAGGATGGTGAGCCATATACTGAGACATGTGGGATTGGTTAATTTATTAGTGGAGGAAACGGTCTAAGGTAAGAACTATAGAGGAAGACAGAGATTAGAATATATGAAAAAAAGGTAGAACTACATGAACGAATTTATGTAACCGTGTAACGCCGATAGAAACATGTTTAAGACATAACAAATTTTTTTTTCTGAATTGACTCGTAATTAAGCGCGACACTTCCTTCGGTCCACCTGTTCTTATTTCGCAGTTAGGTTCAGATTCAATGGTTAGTGAAACTGCTAATTATTTGTTAAGTTTGTCTAGGCATGATTAGTTGACAACAGCGTGGTATTCTGTAATCGACAGGCGTTGTTTCTTGTCAGAGATGTTCACATATGCTCAGGCTGCTCCTCTGAACTTCATTTTTATTCGCATCGGAAATAAAAATATTCCGTTTTCTGTGAGAATTTATGGGTAACAGGTCGAAATATCAATATAATATAATTTGCTTACGGGATTAATGCTGCGCTGAATACTCCTACTTCTTCTTCTTCCCGACATTTCGACCAGGGCTTAGGTCTTCATCAGGGGCCGTCTACCGATTCTCTCTGTGATCTGCTGGAGACTGGCGTGCTGGTTGTTTATAGGTCGAAATATCGACACAATCGAGATTTGGTTTTCCTAATTTCCCGAAAACACACATGCGAATGCTGGTATAACTGATTTATATAACCCAATGGTGATTGCGATGGCTCAGTGGTTAAGGTGTCTAAGTGGATATCGGAAGGTCCACGGTTCGAATCCCTGTCTCGGTGGGGATTTTCATAGGCTCTTAACTCGACCTTCACCTCTGACACAACTTGCTGTGTAATGTGAAGTACGTCAGAACGCTTCTATGATTCTGATTCCACTGTATCCGGAAGGATTGCCGGGCTGGGTAAAGACGGCTACGACAAGGGCGGAATGCGCAGCCAGTAGAAACACTGTGACCACATGAAATTATTATTAGTACCCAGTGGTTTCCAACGGGCGTAGTACCCTCTCCGATGGGCGTTGATGAGAACTCGGGTGATGTTTCTGGTCCAAGGAAAATTTAGTGGGAACAGACGACCAACCACCACTCCTCCTCCCTTCCTCCCTTCTACCTTCTCGTATTATTTCCGGCATTTGGTGCGGTATCGAAAAACTTGTTTATTGTATTACCTTGATCATATGTATCCAAAAGAGGATTTAGCGCAGCCAGCAATTTACTAGCAGAGAGTTAAGATTGATGATGAAGAATAAGGCACTAAATATAAACAAATTAGTGTCATTACACCGAGCTCAGCCCTCTCATTATTAATATTCTTTCTATAATATGTATTTCTTAATAAAACTGTGAAGAATGCATCAATATTCTTAAATTATTTTAATAAAATAATTTTAGAAATCTGTGCTTGTTTTTATGTATATGAAACTGTATACTTCACCTAGGAGAAACGCCATCAAATCTCTCTTTCAAAAAATTAGGTTACCAGCAAAAAAAGTTGTAGCACTAATAGTTACATCGTTTATTACAAGAAGGGAAGTCAATATGTGTGTTTCTTTTTCCGAAAGGAGGCGGTGAGTAATTTTCTTTTCGGAAGAGGAGTGGTAGGCCAAAAAGGTTTGGAATGTATGACATAACCTTTCGTGAGGGGTCTGGTGGCTCAGTGGTTAATGCTCCTGACTAGATTTTTTTTCTTATGGCTTTACGCATCGTCGACATCGACGTCATTAGACGAAGGATGGGACTGGGTGCAAGGAACGGGAAGGAATTCGGCCATGGCCTTTTGAAGGAAGCATCCTGGCTTTCACCTGGAATGATTTGGGGATACCATTGAAAACCCAAATCTGGTTGCCCAGACGGGGATTCGAACCGCGGTCCTCCCGAGTGCGAGGCCAGAGTGTTAACCACTTACCCACGACACTCGGTTTCTGATTGGACATCCAGGTCTGCGCTGGCATCGCAGTTACACTTCCTTCCAACAATATAAGTGCAAATAAAATTGAACACAGTTATTTATTTGAAATTTCCTGGTTTGCCAAGTAGTGCTGTGTTGGCAGCGAGAGTAACTAAGTTCTTCGTACCTCAACGCGGAGACGGTTCCCTAGCTACCTAGTTCACGCCCACCGTTCAAGGCAGAACGCATTTTATTAAAGTTGATACTAGTCAGATTTCCTAGTATAAGCCCTGTGAAGTTCCTAGTTGAATAGAGAACCTAATTTGTGATAGCCTTGTTGAAGACAAGGTATTTCGCATTCACGTTAGTAGCTCAGTGACTGGCTCTTCCGTTAATTAACTGCACCCTCGCATCACTTTTAAAGAGCAGATGTTTATATAAGCTGGTGCTGTGTGTGGGCGCGGCTTCTTGTGTGCTATCTGTTGATATCAGCCGCGCTGGGAAGGGCGTGGTACGGTCGATAGCAGAGTCTTCACGGACCTCCGACACGCGATGCCTCCACTCGGCATGCTACTGAGATTCCTGCTGAAACATCATCATACGGTTTTTACGAAGGATATAGTTCAGAGGTTACATCGGCGACTTTAAAATCCAGCGGGAACTGTATATTTAGAAGTAAAGTAAAGTAACCAGTTGACATTCTGGAAGATCCTGGTTCGATTTCTGGTCTGCGTTTCGAGAAATCAGTTTTTAATGGTTTCCTGAAATTATTCTCACACATTCCAGGATAGTGCCTTCATGTAGGCTACGTGCTATCGTTCCTTGCCCGCAACCACATGCCCTCATAGCCGAGAAGCTGGCAAGAAGAAAGAAATGAAGCAAACACACGTTGATCCAAATCATGTGGTTTTTAAGAGCTATCATTAAATTTAAATCTAATTTATGTTAATTACTTCTGGATTTCTACCGAGCAGATAAATGTGAGCACAGAGCGTGGTAGATAGGTGCTAACGCTCTGGCCTCGCATCCGGGATGTCGCAGATTCGAATTCCCATCCGGTCATACATATTTGCGTTTTTCCATGGTTTCTCATAATCTCTCCAGGTGAATGCCGGGATGGTTCATTCAATAGGCCATAGCGAATTCCTTCCGGTTTTCTGACTCCGTCTTTTCCCGCCTCAAAAGATCTCGACAACGACAAGGTGTAAATCTATAAACAAAAAAAGGAGGGTGCAATTGTAGGGAACATTATTGGCTTAGTTCAGGGTACAAGCAGTATTTATGGAAAGATGAGTCAATGGTTTCAGACAACTTGGATATAGGTTATTACTAGCGATAAGCTCATTTTGTAATGTATAATGTTCTAGGCTTCTTTTTAATAAACAGGAAAACATAAAATTAAAATAAGAAGTTGCGGACTCTTCAGTTAATGACACAGAAACTAAACAAAACACACAGGAAATTTAAATTTATGAAAACTAAATTTTGTCGAAGATTTGGTAGAGAAGTGCAAAGGCACAATTTTTGGGAATATACCGTGGTTGCTTGGTGGGTGATTCGTTTATCTATTAAAGACCCCATGTTCGAAACTCACTGTGAACAGGAATTTTTACGGGCTGCACTTTGTTCATATGAGGTAAGGCAGGCCACTCCGTGATTAGGATTCCACATAGGAAAGGAAACTCTGAAGGCGGAACACATCATTACAAGATAACGCACGAACGGAAACGAGGCGAGGCAAGGCTGAACTTTGGTTGCACGAACGCAGTTCGGCGAGGCATCGAACGAGACAGGTATCCGTCCATTCATTTGTTCTGACTAGTTGACAATGTTATGAAGTTAGAGCGTCGATATGGATCGCGGTGAAAATTTAGCAGTGGCTAGTGCTGCATTAATAGAGATTGCTAGTTAACTTAAAAAGAGAAATAAAAGACGGTGGTGGGCAGTTAGACTTTATAGGAGTAGAATGCTTACCATTGGTAAACTATTTTTAAACAGTATGACGGAAGAAGAAGAGCGTGGTCATTTTCGAAACTTTGCAAGAATGTCATCCATTGACTACATATTTTTATTAGAGTCGGTTCGGGAGAAAATTTCGAAAATTAATACAAATTTTCGACAAGCAGTAACCGTTAAAAAATGGTAAATCATAACACTGAAATCTTGGCAACTGGTGATTCATCAGCTTGAAATATGTTTCAAGGTAAAGAAACAGCAGATTTCAAGAATTATACCAAAATATGCAGAGCTATATAAATATTTTACAATTGTAAAAACGGAGAAAAATGTCGACTCACATTGGAAGCGTTGTAGTTTCCAGAAAAGCGCTAGACATTCTGAGACACTGTAATTTGTGATTCGATGTTAAGTTCGATATTTTGAGAAGACGAATGTTGTGTTTTGCCGAAATGTATCAATTTTTTTTTTTTTTCAAAACGTCAGTCTCTTCTCCAATTTTTTTGCGCGAAGCAGCCTCTTTTTTTATCTCATTATAATTATGTTTATGGTCCTTCTTTCACAATATAAAAGAGCACCTTTTCGCTGTCCGAACTCATTATTAAAAAAGAAAACAAAACGAAACAATTACGAAAAACTCCTTTACTAAAGTGTTTAAACGACGACTGAGTGCCAACGTGGAAGCGTGAACCAGGGAGATAGGCGCACGACTGCAAATACCCGTCTCCATAGCATGCGGCACACTACCGAATTCTCTCTGAATTACCGACTCGGGACGGATGGCGTTCGTTCTGCCTCGTTTGCCGAAAGGCTTCAGGCGGTTTGCCGCGCCTCGGCTACACGTACACACTAGTATGCTCCCCTCGCCTCGGAGCCGAATGAGCGTTGCCTCGTTCTGGCCCTGGCACATTGGCTTAATACGCCTCCTTCGGGATGATGAACCAATCTTGGGGTTTTGGGCTAAGTTAAGCGTGATTAGCCTGCAAATATCAGTAGAAGCCTCCATTAAGCATTGCTCGGAAATTTTGTGGAAATGGGTATCCTTTCATTAGAAACTTGTTGCTTAAAGAATTAGAATTTCACTCGCATATTTCCACGTGTAATGTGGTGATCACTCTTATGTTTGAAAAGAAATTACTGCTAAATTTCTAACTATTGTTTCATATTACTTTTTCTAAATTTTATTTCTCTTTGCTTTAATGCGTTACGAAACTAATCGAAAATACATTATTTTACATGTAACTGAATTAGTAATTATATGCAACAAAGATTTGTCACAATATCAACCAGTTTAGATTTCGGAAAAGTGTCCTCAGTTTGATACGCTTTTCGGTAACCAACCAATTCGCCCCGTCGTCAATCAATGATGATTTTCTTTAATTACTTCGTCCTCCAATTAAACTTACAAACAACTACTTGACGAACCAAAAAAAAAATTCTGATAACCGACAACTAACTACTATCTGCCACTCGGCTAAATAAACGCTACAGAAACATCTAGAGCAACACAAAGAAAGTCTCGAAAGGCGATAATGTACACAACTATAAAAACCACATTAAAACAATCAGAATTAATACAAAATCATCCACAGTCGTCACGAAACACAAGGAAATGAAAATTAAATATATTTACACACAAAATTATCAACATAAACCAGTCCAAACAGCTGAGAGTTGTCCTCTAAACATCGTGGCTCATATCAACACTTAAAATTACAAACTTTTAATTGATGTTTCATACATCATACTGTCCCTTATCATATTACATATCATTTACACAGCTTGTCTCCATAAACGAATGTTCATTTACATGACGAATACACACAAATTTACAGTTAATCATACAAAAAATATACGAATCCATAATTAATCGACTCCCTCGTGTCTTGCTATATATACATGATTCTTAAAATAACATTTCATGAAAGGGCTGGGCCTCAGGGCTGTTATAAGTTCCCATTCTGCATTCGGTTCCTCCTTTCCCTCACTTTTCTATGCTGGACTTGGATGAAAATAATGTCATCATATTAAATCGTCATCGGCTGTCTGCAAGAGATTAAGAGCATTAAAGAGCAACCTTACGGAAAACTCGTTCTTTAGTTTCCCCAGAAAAGAAGCGTAGCCTCATCCTTTCAGCTGCCACTACCCGCATAAATTTCTGGACGATTTTCATACTTTGAATACCTCTGTTCAGTGGCAATGACAGAAATATAAAAGCTAGAGTTTTCTTGTTAGTATTTACGTCAGAATTTGTTCACATTTGTTCTTAGTGACAGATAAAGGGGCAGGCAGAGCGTATCTGTCGGTACGATGTCTATTAAGGCCCTCTCTCACGGTGCGTCAGTGCACAAAGCTTCGTGAGAGAGTAGTTTTTACTGGAGCGGACCGAGTATGCAACCTTGAGGTACTCCGCAGCAGGGCGCCGTGCAGGTAGCGGGCCTCCCGCGGCGACGGACTCCGCGGGGACAATCGCGCGCTCTCAACACCTCTTCCCACACGGATAACGTGAACACGGCTACCGCGCGTGTTTCACAGGAGCCGCTACAGTTTCACTCTCCTCGACCCGCATTATACCCGCGGCTCCACGCACCCAACCGTACTAATGACACGGGACGGGATGGCCTCAAAGAAGCAGCACCCATCGGTGGGGCGCTTTACCTGTAGTTTCATCGATGGGTATTATGAATTTTATCAGTGTCGAGAATAAAGTCTTTTCACCATCGAACAGTTTTAGGGAAATACCTACCGAGCAAGCAACTGCTATTTGATATAAACCTAACTAACTAAAATCTCACAGAGCATGGTGGGTGAGCGGTTAACGTTCTGGCCTCGCATTCGGGAGGACGCGGGTTCGAATCCCCGTCCGGGTATCCAGATTTGGGTTTTCCATGGTTTCCCCAAATCACTCCAGGTGAATGCCGGGATGTTTCCTTCGAAAAGGCCATTGCCGAATTCCTTCCCGTTCCTTGTCCCCAGTCCCATCCCGCCACTGATGACCTTAGCCGTCGACGAGGCATAAAAAAATATATAAAAAAATAAAAAATCCTAAAATCTTGAAGAATTTGTATTTAAGTTCATCCATTCGATACGAAAGTATATTACACAGATTCTCAAAGTGAAACAGCTATCACGCTGCTAATGCTCAGCGAAAAAATAGAAGTGTGAATGTGCAAGCTTCCTTAACTGTGATAAAGAATTGTTCTGATTGAGAAATCAAATTGCAATGGAGTTCATGCTCCGGTGGCAATTTCCCTAAACACCCATCTTCCCCCTTTTCTGCACATTTACTCTTTACAAATTTTAACTTTAAATTCTTTCAACGTCAAATTATTCACCATTTCTCTTGATAACTTATTTTAATCCCTGACATCCTTACCTAAGAAAGAGAATCTTCGTACACCCTTGTGCCTGAAATCGAGTGCCAGCTTGTGGTCATGGTCATCTTTTCCCTTCCATGCATTACTTTTAATTCTTACACCAATATCTTTCCATGCCTCATCACCAATATACATATATAGAAGGTAGGTTTTAAGTATAGATGTTTTAGCTAACAAAAGATGAACTTATGTGTTGCAGATTAGACGTAAAAACTTAGCAGAAATATTTAAGTTTAAAGATAACTTTATGAAATATCGGATAAAATTAAAGTGAACAATCTTCAGCTTATTTAAATCTGTTAAAAACCCTTTTGGTGACCGTAACATTCTTAAACTAAGTGATCCGTGAGAAAATTTCTCGAACGAGTTTAGAGATTTGTAGCAGAATAAGAGAAGAACCGGTTCATTTGTAGGAATTATTTACTTGTCATCTGGAATAGGAACACAGCAAAACACTTTCAACTCTTATGGAACAGTTAGAAATAGTGAGATGGTTCCCTAACAGAATAGCTCCTTACTGTAGAAAACATATATAATTTGTCCATAACTCTGTAATATGTCGTGTGGCTATCTAGCGGAATGCGACATTCCTTATCGACGCCAGTGCAGCCCAGTAGCTTGGGTTTGAACTCTCACATACTCGTGGATTTGATTGTTCATAATTTTGCTTTTTACTGGTTGAATTTCGAAAAAAAATTAATTAATGATGTTACCAAAGCAGAGAACTTAATCTGTAGAACGATACAACATATATCGATTTTGGTTAAGTTTGAAGGGAAAAAAATTATTCGTCACAAAGAAAACTCATTTTAGAAATAAAATATATGACTTACAACACAAAGTTATCAATAATCAGTTTGTAAGTTTTGATTGAAAGATAGCTCGAAGACAGTAATTTTACTGAATTACGTACTTTACTGTAGTATTATTAATATTTCTGGCGTGACAAAACACGGATCCTCATATACTCTAGTTAAGCAATTTATTTTGAATAAAATGGAATTACACTTAATGTGTTCTTGGCGTATAAAGACGCCATACTCTATTTCAAGAAATTGTTTTGTATGGAAAGTATACACTTAATTTCACAGTAAGAAAAAAATTCGGACGATAAAGTCGAGACGAGTGGTACAAGATTTCGTAAAAATGCCGAGAATAGTTTCCTGCTATGATGTCCAAACAAAACAGATATTTCCATATCCCACAATTTATTACTATTCCAATTGTTTGACGCACACGCCCACGGATAATTGCCATAAAGCGTTCTCAGAGACTGGTTTCGAAAGAATTGCTGTGAGTAAGCGACTCTGTTTGTTCATGCCGCTGTCACTGAAATATATAAGGTCGTTCGGAAATACAGGGAATCATTAAACATGAACGATGGCCGTTGATTTGTCGGACAGTTATAGCCGTTCCGGAATGGGTACGCTTTCACACCTGGTGAAGCAGCGTCTTTTATGTATTTTCCTTCGCAGTAATCGAGTAGCCGCGAGTCAGGAGGTAATGTAGAGGAGCAGATGCCATCTGAAGTGCCGTAGCGCGATGACGTTGTAATGCGTGTAAATATCGCGGATTCGCAGCATTAAATCGACTGCTGGCTACACGCCGATTCGGTCACCTGTTACGACGTCGCAAATCAGCGGTTCCACGCGTAACCAAGCATCCGAAATACCACACCTTTAATTTGTAGCGATTCCTTCCGACACATGATTTACCACCTTGTCCTCATGCCTCGAGGTTAGGTACTAGTTTCGGGACTGCAATAAATTCAGTGACACTGGTTTTAACGCCAGCTGGTTTCTTGGATGTACGGTGGAATTTTTATTCAGGTATTTCCGTCGGAGATCGAGACTTTCTAGTTGCTTGACTCAGATAGCGATAGTTTTTCTTTTGATGCCATAGCCGATTCCGAGTGTAGTCGGTTACCGCGAATGCTGTACCCTCCTTGGGAACTGTTTTTTGGAAGATGAAGTTGGCTGGTTTCGCAGTGTGTGTTCATTTCTGTGTGTTCACTATAGAGTGTTGTGATGCATGACGCTCGGTATCTAAAGGTGGCGTAGCTAGGTCAACAAGGGCCCCGGTGCAAAAAAATTATTTTGGCCCTCAGGCCAGATGGGCGACTTTTTTTTGCTTTGTGTTGGTGTTTGGGGCCCTCTGAACTGCGCTTTGGGGGCCGCCAGAGGTGCGCATGGGGCCCCCTGAGGTATGCTTGGGGGCCCCCTGAGCGTAGGGCCCCCGTGCACTGCACCGCCTAGGCCTATTGTAGCTACGCCCCTGTTCCCACGGCCAGTGCATTTGCCACCCGCGCCGGCATAGCTATCAACAGGTAGGTAGGGAACTGTCTGCTGGCAGGGATGGCGCGCCTCTATCCGTGGTCCAGTCGGTAAACATCAAACGCCCGGGTAGCTGAGACAACACTAGACTACGTGGTGGGGAGGTGGCATTAAGGTGCGAGTGCTAGCCTGTCAACTCGATTGCATGCCACGGCCTGCAAAACCACGGGTCTTGGGATGCCACCACATTAAGGTCCGCCAGTTCTGTGTCTGCATCTAAAATCTGATGGCAGGTTTACTTTAAGCTTGGTCTTCTTTCTTCAGCATAAACATCATATACTTGGATTCTAGTAAGTTAAGCTCCTCCTGCACTGCCAGAGCTGCGCCCTAGGTCTGCGAGGCATGTCAAAAAGTATTACCGGTAATGCCAAAAAAAATTTAGATTCAGTTCTAGTTTTTCGAAAGACACCAAAGGGGCTGTTAGGCTTTTAACTTCCCGATGCGACAAACGAATCACCGTCATCAGTGACATATACCATCACGTGCAGCGGAATGTTTAGGACATAATCCAGGACTCTGGTGCATAACCTGGTCATTATCTACTGTGACCACCGACGCTCCTACACTGCCAGCCAAGTTCGGATGATGAAAATTTCTTCCACCACCAGGACTGGAATCAGATTCCCCGTGTCAGGCACCGGAGACGGTGCAGTAACTAACTGACGCAACGGAGCATAGATAATGAGCACCTGAAAGAAATAAACGATGATGATGATTGATAGCGTGCTAGGAAATACAAGTATTGGATCATTCTAGCGGACAGGTAGAGAACACTGTTGCCTCCATATAGGGTTAAGTGAACCATCAACTTATGGCATCGTTTTGATTTATCGATGGAAATTTAGTTGATGTACGATTGCTAAAAGGATTATTGAGAGGTAATAAGCGCGTTATGATTACAAATACGGTTAATGTCATCGCCAAGCGCCAACGAATGTCAGAGCAGCGAATTGATACAAGTATTTTTTCTTTTCTTTTTGCGCTTCGCCGTTATTGGGATTGTTAAAGGCAGGAAAGTATTGGAGGTAAGGAACGTGTGGGAATTGGCATTCACCTAGAGTTATTTCGGGAAGCCATGGGAAATCGAAACTAGGACCACCGGATGTTAATTTAAATCTGCGTCCTTCCAAGCGTTACAGCTCATCCATCAGGCACGTTGTTTAAAAGCGGTATTCGTCGCGTGAAGGTTTAATGACAAATCTCAACATATTCAACGAAGTCTGTCGGCCTGCGTTATAGTGAAGTGTGTTCTAAATCATCGATTACGAACAAGACATTAATATGAAATATGGTTTCAAATAATAGGAAAGCATTAAATCAACCATATGGTGATGTTGAAATGGCACTTGAAGCTTTTTATGTATCTTGAACGACTTCAGAAAGATTGTTATTGTTTGAAGACGAGGAGTGATCAGGAAGTTTTTCAGAGCCTGATATTCGGAAGGTATGGGTTCAAACCCCCGTCCGATCATCCATGGTTTCCCGAAACCTTTCCAGGCAGAGGACGATTTCCTTCCCGTTCCTTGTCTCCACTCCTTTCCCACTTTTATTGACTTCGACGTGGACGAGTCGTAAAGCCCAAAATAAAATTCGTGAAAAATCGAGAAAAATTATCAACGAGTGAGAGGATTGATTCCATCAAACATGCTATTCATAATTAGGGAAATTTCCAATGATTTTATAGTTCCGTTCAAAACTTTTTGAGCTTACATTCTGTGTCACACATTGCTTACAGTACAGCAAATTCCAATAAGTTCCCATCCTTAATACATCTTTGTTAATTGAAACAATTACTTAAATTTTTTCCCATACTTCGTGGAAGCCGCGCTAATAGTCGGGTGTCAAAAAATAAAGCATTCGTTAGTAACACAGTGGTTTCAAGTGCAATCTCAGATACAGTTTCAACACAGTATTTTCACTCTGCTTAGTCTACTGGGATAGCGGTAATATTCCGCCCTAGAAGAAAGAGGTTTGATCCCCTGCGTGATTAATCAAACCTCAAATCCCCAAAATAATTCCAGGTGAATATTGAGTTGGTTCGTTGTAATGATCATGGCGGATTTTCTCCTCGTTTCTTGTCAAAATATTTGGACAGCCATTAAAATCTTAATTATGAAGTAATATGACTGCTCAATTCCATTCACCTTGGTTAGCATTGGTTTATGGATATAAGAATTAAGATTTGACGGATGGGCGATCCAGGTTACAACTTTCGGCATTTCTGGGCAGCAATAATCGTAGCCGTGGCGCCACAATTCGATGATCGATTTTTATGTAACTCGACTAAATAAACAGAAAGTAAAGAATGAAATTATTTAATATCTCGCTTATTTGCTTAGTTTTCGAGATAACGAACCTCAAAAAACAGTTGTAGGTATAATTCCTTGTGCTTTTAAGAAACGTTTTTTCTTCTGGTACAGGCAGTATTTCAACCTAAACACAACCGCTAATAAGAAAAAAAATACCAATTTTGTATGTCCACCTCAAAGTTCCTTCTGTGTCTTTCGTCATTTTTTTTCTGGTCCAGGCTGCATTTTAACCTAACCACCTCAAATTTAAGATATGATATCTCGAGAACTAGGCGAGATATTGAAAAAAATTATTCTTCACTTTTTATTTGTCTCGACTAGTTACACACGAATCCATCATCAAATTTTACTTTGGCATAATTTTTTCCGGTCCAGGCAGCATTTCAGCATAACCACCTCAATTTTGAAATACGATACCTCGAGAACTGATCGAGTTATCAGAAAATGTTGTTGTTTACTAGAGATTTTTTTTTCATCGAGTTACATAAGAATCCATCAACAAATTTCGGCGCCTCGGTTATCGTAGAATCCCAAGTTTCTGATTTAATTTATTTTCATTTTTTTTTCCGTTGTGTGTCATTTGTTTTTAATATGTGATTTTTTAAAAACAGTTAGATTTTTAAATTTCGTATGATAGCCTACTGCTTTGCACTATCGTCTGTTATTAGTCATGGCAATGTTAATATAATTTTTGAACCTATTTGTGGTTAACGAAGTACTACTTTTGGTTCGAACATTTCATAAATTCTGTTAATAAAGCGATTCATATTATTTTATTGTTAAGAAGAAGATTCTTGTGGGCAGTATCATGAGTTAGAAATAGTTCACTCATCGAATGTGGACATGTAACGATGTTCCCACAATCCCACAGTTGGATATCAACGATATATAATGAAGTACCTTGACTATATCATTACACCCAATAATTCGTATAATGACAGGTTGTTGAGCTTCACGTAAGTGAAATATTGCCGTAAGAAGGCTACTGTTAGACACGCGGTCTGCGTGTTTAATGTACCGGGAGGTTTTTGACGCAGTAATCAGTGAATTGCGTGCAAGCGAGGCGGCGCGGCGTGTTTACGTGAAAGCACGGGGAGTCTTGTCTCATCTTGTATGCGCAGGCTGTCGGAGCCAACTTTCTCCACACGAAGTGGTCCAGTCCAGCCCTGCTTTGTCTCAAGTTTCCCCCGGTATCGCCGCCGTATTAACTTACAATATCCGCATTATGTAGTATGATTTATATTAACAAGGAAGCATTGTCTTAACGAGCTGTTCCCGCTCCGACGTTGCGATGGAATAATAATGGCTCTCCCCGGAAAGGAAGCGCCCTCAGGCAGTTACAACAACTCACAAACTGAGATTCACCTTTTGGAACGCATTAGGAGTGATAAAATATTGGCCACCTGTGCCTTCCATCTTGACTTGTTTACTGGTCTTTATCCTTCACCTAACTCTTTATTTGTATCTTTCATTTTGCTCCACCCTCTTCCCTTTCACCATCACCACATGTAACTATAAAGTTACTATAAGCAAAATCGAACTTACGTAAATCAAGCAGACGTAAACTGGTATCAAAAAGAAATTATCACTTATTTTTATTCGCATTATTAACAGTATAATAATTGATCACATAGTAACATTGTCTATAAATTATCTCTGGATCACCATATTTGCTACAACGTTCAGAAATTACGGCAAGTAACCCAACGATTTACATTATTACTTCTGTTTTATCGGCTTCGCGTACACTTTGTCTTTAATAGTAATGCCTAAAGGGGAGAAGTTTACACGCGATACACGTCGTCACTGACACCGCGCTTATGAAAGCAGCTTATTTATTACTAATAATAACTAAATTCATCCTGCCTTATGCTGTAATAAGAAAATTGTGGTCCAGGTAGCATTTCAGTTTAATCCCTATCTCAAATATTATTGCCGCTACAAAATTAAACGAATCGGATACACCTTAACACATTAAATGCATCGGAACTACATTTAGATTAGTAACAACATTTTCTGCATCAGGAGTCTTAATTAGCGTAGCATAAATTATCTCAATTAATTTCATTATACATCTTCAGTTTGAACCGCAACTGGATTAATGCACACGCAATAACACAGTCACTGTATCGCGATGTAAACTTGACCCGCCTTAGGAATGCCTTAGTCATATTTTCATCCCAGAACCTGAGATTCGGCTCTGTAATTTCTACATACATCTGTTATTTGATTGAAATGCCATTTTTATGTATAATTATTAGGAGCCAGAATACAATTATGCCGGGTTATTTCAATAAAATAACAGATGAACGTAGAAATCATGCAGCCGGATCTTGAAATGATATCAAATGCCGTAACTTCTCTGCGTTGAATCCTCCAAAGAGTCTCCTACCACTGAGTTGGCGCTCCCAACATTACTATGTGATTCCATAGATATCGCTTGGCTGCCTTCTACTCAAAATGAAATCACTTATATGAAATTTTTCAACATTTAATTTAAATTAGCAGTCAGATATTACATTGTATCTTATACACTATTGTTACTGCAGATCTAACATGTTTCCTGTTCTTTCCCTTAATAATTATGTATTACTTACTGACAAACTTCATTAAGGTTGTATTATCTTGGTTCTCCGGGTGGAGCCGTGTCGATATATTTAAACCTAACGTTTCTGCCATCGTCTGTGGCCATCTTCAGAGGACACAGCACGATGGCAGAAACGTTAGGTTTAAATATATCGAAACGGCTCCACCCGGAGAACCAAGATAGTACATACAGTGACCGCGGAAGCTTTCGTAACCATTCATTAAGGTTCTTCTATTTGATATTTCATCTCTAGTCGTTAAACAGTAGGGTCTACTCCCACCTGTCAGTTGTTCGGTGTTTCATAGAGGAAGATTGCTCTTCTACTAGGGGGCACGATGGTCCGAGGAAATGTTACACCATACGCAGAAAAAACGTTCCGACAAAACGTCTAGAAATAGACAGTAATAGAGAATATTTTAAAACTTTTAAATGGAAAAAAAATTTGGTTGGAAATATTTGTTTGCACCTGTATTCGTGCCATCGTTTATTGTTGGATAGCGCCAACAACGATGTATGAAATCCCACATCTTAATTTGTTACGGTAGACGACAAATTTTCGTTACTGAAAAGATGATTTAATAAGTTAATGTTACAACTAGGCTCCGGGATAGGAGGGAGAAGAGATATTTGTAGATTTTGTTTATGTGTGTATTCGACGTTTTACAGGCTCCTCATTACTTGAAATAGCCATTCATGAATGTTGTATTTTACTTTCAAGCGAAACGAAAGTACTGTAAATACCCCTATTACGATCGTAAATCATTTTGCGCGCTGTAACATTCCCATTACCTCCGCATGACGCAGTCACCAACAATATTGCGTCTCAAGCACCGAAAGAAAACTGGATTCATTGTATTATTGCAGCCAATGCAATTGTTCAGACAATGCGGAAGCCGCGAGTAGTGAGTGCAATTCCTCGAGCTCGAAGCGAGTAAGAGACGGGCTTTGCATATTGAGTGCGTCTGTGAGAAAGCGCAGTCCTTGACTCTGCTCCACCCACATACATTTTAAAAAGGCAATTCGCTGCACAACTCTAACACCCGAGTGTGAAACAAAACGTACCTCTCTCTCGTAGGGTGTTCCAAAGGAAATATCTCCTCTACCTCTTAAAGGCTGTGTACCAGTGATGCGGAGTGACCAGTGCTCTGTTATATTAAAGAGCTCGTGAATGAGAAGAGATTGTGCGAAAAAAGTAAGTTTTGAAATATCACAGTAACTGTGCATAAAACTGAAATAAGTGGGCTTGTACCAGCACACCCCAGTACTGTGATTAACTGGCATGGGAAGGGTCCGAGTTCGATTCCAGGTAACAACCAATATTTTTTTAATCACTTTAAAAATGTGGAACATATAAGATATTTTACTAAAAAAAAACCTGCGATGAACAGGAGTAATTTTAGGGGGTCAACTTAAGGAATTTTTAAAACTAAACTAAGATATGCATATGACAAGGTACCCGATCAACCATAAAATAAAATATGGTTTAGTCAATCGTAATCACTATCTGGCCACTTTTAACTTAATTCTGCTGTACAATGTTCGGTTGAATAATCTGTAATCGGGTAACCAATAAACAATTCGCTTATTGCGAGTTTAAAGACTTCATTCAAGTCACCGCCATATGCTAAATTCTAAAGTAAGAACTCACTTATGTTGATTACCTTGACATATAAATCGTAACTCGTAAGATGTCGCTAACGTTCGGGCCTTGTATTCGGATAAACGCGATTCTAATTCCCGATTGAGCATCCAGATTTTGGTTTCCTATATTTTCCCGAAAATTCTGCTGGTGATTGCCGGGGCGGTTCCTCCAAAAAGCCATTGCTGAATTCGGTTCCGTTGATTGCCCCTAATCCTATTCTACCTCTAATGACCTGGTCGCCAACGAGGAGCAAAGCTATAATTTAAAAAAAAAAAACATCTTAGCAACTATCCTGGGACTATTATCGATATGTTTGTGCAACAGATACTGTGAATTTTGATGAGACTATGTTTTCGTTATTTTTTTTTAAAACTTTGTTTTCAGCCTCATAGCCATCCAAACAACGCTTAATGTTCTCTTTTTATCGTTCCACCAAAGTTATTAAGATTTTACATTACGGTATGAATGCTTCATAGTAAGGACCACATAAGACGAACACAACAATTAAACCCTGGACAGGAACCGACGATATTCTGCCTTATTCTATAGAGGGCAGTTTGACGTCGCCTCAAATATCCATAGCAAGTTCGGTCAGACTATCACTAATATATGGAATCTGGCACAACGGTTTTGATCCGCATTCAGCTAGACAACAATTTATTGAGTTTGTTCTGTATGAGAGAGAGAGGAATATTTTGCTAACGTCCTTCACTGATATTCGTATTTTTTGTCAGTTAATTTGCTTTTCGAGTCTTTGCGGCTGTCACATCTCAACATTTTTATGGTTATAACCACCAGAAAAATAAAAATAAAGGTAATACGCTTGTTTCATCATGTAAGCCCCCAATCGTGACTATATCGCTTTATTTCTGATTCGTCGAAAGATTACTGTAAAAAGGCAGTGTAATAAATGGGTTTTGCAAGACGGTAGCTACATTTAATATTATCTTACAACGTGGATCCGACATTTGTGAGTGAATTGAAACATTTTTGCCTGAACCGTTTAATCAGACTAGTTGTACTCCGATCTGAGCGTGGTCAGAGGATGTTCCTCCGATACCTGTGTATTAAGGCTCGCCGGGCTAATGAAAATAAGTGTTTCGTCTCGGGCTCAAGTCGCACCAGTCACTGGCTCATCTGTAATTAAACGCCGGAATGTTAATAAGTAGGGGGGGCCTCACAGCAGCTGTGAGATTCGTCTCTGATAGGCTCGCCGTACATATTGGCTCCCCACAAGGTAGACTAAACAAGCGGCACGGCTCTACCGCGTCAAGTGCCAAGATGGCGCAGTCAAATAACCAACTATGTCGTAATATACATTGCACACCGATTCCGTTCCATTTCCGGGTATTCATTTCAATTGAACTGGGTAAGTCATAAAAAGACATATCTCACTGTTGAGAAATGTATGTGAAGTAATTTGTATTTCGTATGGACTAACATCACACAGTAGCACTATGTTATGGAACTCGAAATAATTTACGATGATGTTTAATAAAGCTGAAAATTGCAGTTTAATTTAATTTAATCTAATTTAATTGCAATGGAGCACAGGCTCCGGTGGCAATTTCCCTACACACCCATCTTCCCCCTATCCTGCACCTACCATTTGCCCTCTACAAATTTTATCTTTAAATTCCTTCAAAGTTTTCGGTAAATTATTCATCATTTCTCTTGGTAACTCATTCCAATCCCTGACACCCTTACCTAAAAAAGAGAATCTTCCCACACCCTTGTGCCTGAAATCGAGTCGGTGGCCAAGTGGGTGTTATCCCCCACTAAAATTATTAACATTCTCAACAGCTAAATGAGAAAATTGGATATGTACTTTACTTTACATTCAGTGTTATCTATTCCAAGCAATTTCCCAGGTTTCTAACAGGTCGAAGTTGTATTTACAAACAGAGAAAATTCTAGACGCATACAAAGGTGCCGCTATTGTTTTCCAGAACGTCAAACAATGGCTTAAACAACACGTTACTATCAAAAATAATAAAAACTTATTTTGCAAATAATTTTAAATGACGTTAAAAACATTTTAAGAATTTTAACATTACTTGGAAATAATGAATAGTTTCTAGTAATCGAAAACACTTCAAAATACGATAATTGGCACTGCATCACATATTAATGTTCTTCAATTAAAATGTTAGATATCAATTTAGCACTATTGCATAGTCTGACCCATTCATTGTGAACCACGTCACATAGCATACAGGACAAAATAACACACACTAACACGCCAGTCTCTGCTAACTACAATAAATGAATAAGTTAATGTTTGTTAAATAGATTTAATTAGTTGATGGAAAAGTAAATTAGAGGAAACAAGATTATTGTAACATTACAACTTCTAAACGAGTTAAATACACACAGGAAATATATGTATATTATACGGACATCAGAGATGGACTTTCATACTCCCTCCCCATGTGACAGTGCCGGGCATTAGTTTCTCATAGGTAGTTTTTTATTTTATTTTAATTGTCAGTGAGCCTTATACCCATTCTTTGTCTTTATTTCATTGCTCAGCTGTGCATATAAAATCTTCTCGTGTCATTATTGACGATAACAAGTGACAGGACAATACAGGACGGACACTTAATTAAAACCACCCATGCCCTAGGCCGGATTCGAACCGGCGACCCCTGTAACGCGAAGCCAGCTCGCTAACCCCGCGTTATCCGGGGCCGGCCATAGGTAGTTACTGCTCCTAGGTACGATCTATCGCTGTGGCCAGAAGTATTGACGGGTGGCTTCAAACGCGCAGTTAGCAAATCGTGAACTCAACAGTTAAATTCACCTGTTAACTTGTAATAATAGTGTACGCGTTGACGCGCGTACTAGGCAACACAGGACGTTCAGCGTTGCAATTTTTTAATGTTAGAGAGAGAGCGCTATACGAGAATGTTCCGAAATGCGGCAACAGCGCGATTGCACTCACTAGCCAATTTCCCTGGCCACAGCTGTAGTATGATATACAGTACAGTCGTAAAGATGGTTATCTACCATTTGGCGCTTCCATATCTAGTTTTCAGTGTTAATTTTAGTGCATGTTGACCTTGTTGGCTGAAAGGTTTAACAAATGGGTAGGTGCGAACATTTTTAACGATTTTTTTTGACAGTGGAATCATAATCTCTGTGTTGTCCGCATACCAGAAACAGTACGAAGAACTATCACGGCGCTTTCAGGTATTCACCTTGTTCGATTTAATAAAAACATGAAATTCGAAATCTTGTTTGTCATTCCGAGATTTTAACTGTGACTCACCTGAATCCCGGCATAATAGTAGTTGTACTACTGCAGTTCCAAAGCAGTGTCGTTGAAAAATGAGATATAACTCATTTTACTGTGCACAAAATCCTGAACGAAAGGTCGTTAAAACTGAGTTGGTTAGCCATAATCTCTTAGCTACAGCTTTTTGTGGACATACTTATCTCAGAACCAATTGATTGTCAACAAATACGAACTGCTAAGTTCCTATGAAATCGTTTTTAGCTATAGAATTGATTCTTTTGCATATCACAGATGTTTAACGTGTAAACAATGTGCTTCCGCTTCACTACTGTTACCTGTGCTATACAGACGTGTGGTTGATTTCTCTCTACGCTGCGAATCATGACATTACAAGAGAACAACCAGTTCAGTGAATAAGTCGAACTGAAGGTTTAGAAGCTGGCGTGTCAATAGATGCAAGACACAATATACTAAACAGTTTTCTTTTAAACATAACGTTTCGACAATGATAGTAATATATCGGGCTTTTAGACAGACAGAAAACAATCTGTTAGTGACAGTTCTGTCGGAGATACTCGCTTCTCTATGAGGACGATGGATAGAATATTGGAGAAAAGACAGAGGGCATACTTTTTTAAAAAAATATTTTCTATCGTGCAGCAGAACTTATCACAACTCAGCTAGTGACGAATGGATTACAAACCGCCGACGGCTATGCTGGGTCCATTCGTTATAGAAGAAGAACGGGAGAGAAAATATTCCGTGATAATGAGAAAGCTTACACTGTACCATGCTACCTTGGAACACGTCTTCTTGCTCTAATGAGTCATATCTCCAGCTGCGAGCATGGTGAAGGTACGGTCTGAATTTTCGAAGGCGGTTTTTGCGTTTTGTCCAAGAAAAACATTCGGAATCATACTGAATGCGATTGTTGTGGAGTTTATATTTTCAGTGCCAAACACCGAGCGTAGTGGGTGAGCGGTAACGCGCTGGGCTTGCATTCTTGAGGACGAATCCCCGTCCGGTCTACCCAAAGCATTCCAGGCAAATACTGGAATGGTTCCTCCAAAAAGGGCATGGCCGAATTCATTCCCATTCCTTGCCCCAGTCCTTTCCCGCCTCTAATTACTTCGACGTCAGCGAGGCGTAAAAACATAAAAAAAGAAACAAAGAAAGAAAGAAATCAATGCCAAATGACTGCGATTTCCAGCCAACTGATTTTGATAGTGTTCACAGTATTCATATTCTTGCAGCAGGATAGTTCCCCATGTGCAAAATATACATCACTGTAAAATGAGTATATGAACGTTACATCACTCCCCCCCCCCCCTTTTTTTGATGCAATGTTCCGGTTAGTTCTATGCCTCCATACCCTTTGACGTCTTTTGGATAAGATCTTAAGGCCTGTTTGTTGCAATGTTTCATATCTGTCAAGTCTCAAAAGGTAGTTTAATACATTTTTCCTACAAAACACTATAGTTGGTAATATTATTATTTATTAATTATTCTAAAGCACCATAAATCAATAAATTTATATACTATTATTTTTCAGTATATATATTTTTTTTATCACATTAGCGGAGTTTTTCCCGGTGGTTTACTCATTCACTGAAAATAAAACTAATCTGCTGTCGATTTCTTCAGACGTCGATAGTTAAATCACACCCCGCTTTCTGACAAAATCTCGACAGACACTGCCTTTCTAACTTCTTCTGAAATGTCTAATATTTTCAATTTTTATGGGTTATTACAATAATGGAAAACAGACGTACTTTCATACATTGCGTACCGGCCGTTTCTATAATCTGATTTGACTCCAACTGGGCAGATGCTCAATTTAACCTCAAAATAATCGATTCACACACACTGACACATACAACATAGCTCTAGCAGTTCACAGATAGATGAAACGTTCGGACAGTAGGTTAGATGATCATAACAAATATCGAGTGTGTGGTCTAAACTCTGCCACTTCGGAATTTCCTACTTGCAACACAAATAACATTTCTCTCTGCTTGTTTTGCTACAGAAATAGAATAGTATTTATTTCGGGTATCAGGCAGTGCTACCAATTTCAGCCTTTGTTTCTTTCACCAGGCTCTTTTGAAATAGTAACTAAAATCGCTATAACTTTTGCAGAATCTCTTTGAATTATTGTATACAAAAATTCTTGTTGGTCTGAAAGCTAATTAAGTGTGAATGCACTGTGTATGGCCTATGCTGTACCACATTTGGACCATCGTAGCGATGGCAAGTTTTTGAAGCGGAAGTTGCAGCAGTTCTTCTATTGAAAGCTCTTCCACTATGCACCGTACAGTAGTTACGGAGCCCTCAAACGGACTGGCCCTCCACCGACACGCCCACAAACCAGCAGAAGGATTTTGTTCGCTATTACAAAGGGTCGTGAGCAGACGCTTCATGACAGCGGACGTGGGGCTGGGATTGTCGTCATCCCTGTTCACAGAGGCCGAGAAGTGGTCAACCCTTCACTCCTCCCACCCACCCCTGCAGACAATGGCTTTGTTCGTTTTTGGGAAAGGATGAACAAACTTGATAATTATCCAAGGAGATAGAAGTAGCAAGGTTTTATTTATCTGTTCCACTGTACAGTGGATTTTAGAGCTCTGTAGTATAGATGCTGGAAATTAAATTTGGTGTGAAGGATGAATTTCAAAGTCTCTTCAAATATGTTTTACCCAAAGCTCCGGCAAGAAAAGAGAAGAAATTCGACCATGGCCTTTTGAAGCATCCCGGCATTCACCTAGAGTGATTTCGGGAGACCGTTGAAAAACTAAATCTCGGTTCCCGGATGGGGATTTGAACCAATGTTCTCCGGAACGCGAGGCCCGAACGTTACCACTCACTCACCGAACTCGGTGTTTTAGGTTACCTTGTTTGAACTTTTCGCTGGTCTACTACCACTTGACAAAGAACGTGTGTAAACTATGTGGCCCGTGCGAAAATTTCGAGAGTGATTTAGGTTGAATAGCTAGGTTTGTGGTTTATAGTAGCATGAAAGAAGACCGGCTCATTCTTAGCAATTGTTCGTTTGTCAACTGAAACAGGTACGTAGGAAAACACTTACAACGTCTTAGGGGGCTTTCATTAATTACGTGAGTGTTTTTCCGGGAACCTGGACACCGCCCCTCCCCCCGTGGTGAGACCTGGTGGGACCCCCCCCCCCTTACATATGGTGAGGTTTGATCTTGTCGGAGCCCCCCCCCCCCCGTCCCCGCTGACAATCTCGTAACTTTTTTGACCTTTTTTTAGCTCTTCTGTTTTCAAGAGCGGTTAGATTCCCTTTAACGTTGGGATCGACAATTTTGTAGACTTTTGTTAGCTCCACTGTTCTTAAAGGATTTAAAAAGATTATGTGAGATTTCTCTTGAATCCACCCCCCCTCTCCTATTGGTGATATTTGGTGAGATTTCGCCGGACATTCCCCCCCCCCCCCCTCCCTCTATTTCACTACACGTAATTAATGGACGCCTCCTTACGAAACAATTAGAAAACACTTTTGGACACGTTAAACATATGTTTGACACAAACTCGTGGTAATTTACAACACAAAACAAAATTTAATTACAATAGAATTTACAAGTAAATATCCGTATAGCTCCTTACTCTAACAAATACACACAGTTTATGAATATCTCTGTGATATGTGGTGCTGCTGCTAGTGGTAATGCGATCAATCCCTATCGACGACAGCGAAGCCTAGCGGCTCGAGTCTGAACTATCACGTTCTCGTTGCCATTTAATGTTGAACTTCGACAAATTCCTGTCATAATTAATGATGTTACCAAAGCGGAGAACTCAATCTTTAGAATGATTTACCAATTTTGATTAAGTATGAATGGAGAAAGATAGCTCTTCACAAAAAAAAACACCTTTTAGAAGTAATGTATATGATACGCAGTCACTCCTGAAGACGGGTTAACAGGAGAGAGTCGGATTCTCAGAGAAGCCGTTATTCTGCTTGTCCCAGGAGGCCCCAGTTGGTTTTATTCTTGTTACCACCCAAATTACTATTATTGTGCTCGAGCGGGGAAAAAGAAGCGGAATGTGGGACTGGGCATCCACAGTCAGAGGCCAAGATTAACGAACACAGATGTAAAGGTTAGCCGTAAACTCGTAATTACAACCGTAACGCAAAGTCGTTCAGACAGAGCGATCAAAAAGACTGGTGGGCGTTTACGTTTCGGGGGGTCAGCGGGTTTTACGAACCCATTCCGTTCCTTCATTAACAAAATAATAATTATTTTTCTTTTCCTTCACCTCATCACCCAGCTAACGGTCTACTGAATTATCTTCACAATGGCGCAGGTGAGAGTATTTGCAATGTTTTACAATTCATTTTGTTTTATAGACGAAGAAGTATGGTAGAAATACAATATATAATCCCAAAACATACAGAAATCCGTCTAGTATCCGTTTAGAACATTTAAATTGCGGCGGGATCTTCACATTGTGAGAACATTTTTTGGTTCCGGAAAATTATCAACACTTTATTCCTTATCAGTATTAATTTGTGTATCATTAAAGTAGTAGCCCTTTAAGTGTTGTTCTTAGAGTGAGTCTCGTCACTGTAACAGCTGATAAACACTATTTACAGAGCTCAAAAGTGAACGATTTCACTTATGGAAGTATAAAAATTTTACGAAATTTCTGTGTGTTAGTATAAAGCTGTAATTTAGAACAAAACTAAAATAAGAAATCACAAAGAAATGTGCGTAATGGCATCTTGTGTAACGATTAAGTTGGAAGTTAATAGAAACTTATTTCTGGAAAGTAGTGACTTTCACGACTGATTGATCGAAGCAGCTACTGTTAGCCTGAATTTTAAATTTCGGAATTAAATATTGGCTACACTGCTGAGAAAAACTTTCCACCATAAAGAAGCCAATTTCTTCACGAATAGCAATTGAATTGATAACTGGAACGACAGCATATAATCCCCGTCCGACCATCCAGATTTATGTTTTTCGTGGTTTCCCGAAATCTCTCCAGACGAATGTCGGGCCTTCCAGAGGCCATGGCTGGATTCCTGTCCATTCCGTGGCCCAGTCCTTTCCCATCTCTAATGACCTTGATCTCGACAAGATATAAAGCCATAAACAAAGACAAAAAGACAAAATAATTGGTTAATATTCTGATTCGGTAAAGTAGGACATAAGCCTCTATCATAAACTGGTGTCAATTCCTGGTGGATAATCAATTTTCTGTACCGACAAACACGTGGTATGTTGTAGAAGGTAAGAGCATGTAAATGTTGTGTTAGTCAATGTATGAACTTATTTCATTCATTTTTTCGTTTCCAGGACATCATCACATTACTGTTTTAAAACTACACCTAACGCACAAAGATCATCAAGGTTTCTTCATATTAATCTTCTGCAATGCAGCCTTTCTTCCTTAGGTTCCCTTTGCACCGTGCAACACCAATCTTGAGACTATTCATACCTTCAGTAGGGCATAAAATAAGTGATAAACAGTGAAGGTTCCTCCTTGATGGTCTACCAGTTTTCGGAGGTAACATGTGAAATAATTTTCCGAAACGAGTTCCTGGTTATACTGGGATTGGCTCAGTTATCCACAACCAAACATGGATTTTCTGTTTCTTTTTCCCCTCAGTTTATGCTGTTCTCCTTCGTCTGATATATCCATCAGATGGCATACTTTGCCAACAGCCGAAGAAACGCCACAAAAAACAAAACTCGCTGATAACGAATGACTAAGGAATTGCGACTACTTTTTATTAGGGAAGTACTGTTCCAATCTCCTTTCAGAATCATATTGCCAGGAAGCTAAACTCGCGGCATGCAAGAAGCTTTTTTTAAAAAACATAGAAGGAGTTGTGAGATATACAACATTTTTGGTAATGAAGCGTGTAATCTGCATGACGTTAATTAACTTTTTTGTATCGTTAGAAAATTCACGGCTTATAACTGATACATGTGTCTGTCGAAGTTTATATGAGGCTCTAGGGTTGCCAGGCCTACAATGTCTATTTTATGTTGTTCCAAGACGCATTGAGAAGGAACTAAATCGCGCAGGAGATAGTGGCTATTATGTGGTCCGGCCGCTGCTATTTTGGTTGTTGTTGTTGTGGTTGTTATTTTTTGTGGTTTATTAATAATCATCTAAAAGAGAAAACAGTATCTAACGTATTGTCAGCTTGGGAGCAACTTATCAGAAGAGGAGGTTTTGCAGCATGTTACCAAGTAGAGTAAAATATAGCAGAAGAAAGAGAATGGAAAAAATGAAATAAAAAAAACAAGTTATTGAGTAATAATATCTACTACCGAACGGACCAGCAGTTTTATTGAAACGGATTAAAATGTATCCTGAAGACCAGTATTCTTCCAACAGGTAAAAATGAAAGAGCGACGAAATTGTAGGTTTTAAGGACAGGAATTAGATTGTAAAGTACGATCGAATTGTTAGTCGGAAAGGATTTTTTGAAAGTTTATTTCTCGTGGTGACTCCACTAGGTTCTACCACCCTAACAGTAGCTGAGAAATGAAATTCTTCTTACGCCTTTGATACCGTTGACTATGTGCTTCTAGACAGTGAAATTGTGAAGGAATTTGGGGGGAAAAAATAACAACAAAGGACGAAGAAATTAAATTGATAGGCGGTATAAGCAGGCCTCAGCGGAAAGAGGAAGACGAAAGAAGAACTATGGAAATAATTCACACATTTATCTCTGGAAGTGAAGCTCTAGTCCATTTTATCTGTCAAATTTTAATTTTTTTTAAACATTTTTATAAGTTTTTATCCATCGCATATGGCCAGCTAAATGCAGGTTGACTACCTGGGCTTCACGTTAAGGTAATAGCTGCAAATCATGCCATTATATATATATATATATATATCATTGAGTACAACTTCAGGTACAAGACGGTAAGGTACACGGATCAGCAGAGTTTTGTTCGAGTGAGCTTGTTGCATTCATACTCAGACTACTGGTGACTTAGGAGGTGGGGAGGGGAGAATAGGAATATTTGACTCATGTCCCCTCAGTGAATAATAAAAGTACATTAACATGGAGCTGCACCTCCAGTTTGCAAACAAGCCGAGGACGGTTCGGTGGGGAGAGAGCCAACCCTTTCTGCAGCCCTCGAGTGGAACATAGCGATGGGGTAGCCGGCCAGACCAGTCCTACCCCCTATTGAAACGGCTTAATTAACTGGATGCGCAAAGAAATAACATGCAATCCTATAATTGGCATTTATGAGGGCGCGCTATTGAGTCCTGGCCGCCTTTGTGCGAGAGCTCCGGTCAGTTCATTACGGGGCGGGTGAGCTGCATTGAGGGGTCCCTCACCGGAGGTCAATGGGTTATTGAGGGTCGGCCTTTCAGGCGGCCGCACAAAGCTGTTTCTGGTTCTTCTTGAGGGTGCTCAGCTGGCTGGACACGGCGCGCGCCGCGGGGGCACTACGTCATGCACAGTGGTTTAGGGAATCACACACCATAACGACTTCGCCTGCAAGTGTTTGATCTTCAAATGTATGAAGATTAAAGACACTACGTCACGCACAGTGGCTTAGGGAATCCCACACCATAACGACTTCGCCTGCAAGTGTTTGATCTTCAAATGTATGAAGATTAAAGACACTACGTCACGCACAGTGGCTTAGGGAATCCCACACCATAACGACTTCGCCTGCAAGTGTTTGATCTTCAAATGTATGAAGATTAAAGACACTACGTCACGCACAGTGGCTTAGGGAATCCCACACCATAACGACTTCGTCTGCAAATGTTTGATCTCCAAATTGATGAAGATTAAAGACACTATGTCACGCACAGTGGCTTAGGGAATCCCACACCATAACGACATAGTCTGCAAATGTTTGATCTTCAAATGGATGAAGATTAAAGACAAGGAGACGTTGAAGGAATGGGATGGGATTGTCCGGCATACAGACGACGAATTTTTCCGCGGAATTAGTTGGCCAACATGTAAAAGTAAACTTTCGTTCAAAACTTCGAGAAAATATATTGCCAAACAACGTATTTGGGTGGCAGTTGCAGGAGGGACGTGATTAGAGAAATAGGGTGACTTAGGCCGTTGTATTGTATGCTTTCCTCCTTCGTAGTGCTAGGTATTCGAATAGCAGTGATTATTTTTGGTGCATAGCACCCTCTGGAACCAGCAGATTTCTGGATTGTTGGCAACAGATGTTGCTGGAACGTAGCAATTCACCCCGAAATCAAATTTTGGTTTTTAAAATATCTCATGAATACTATCGTTCGAGGGTAAAGTATTTTTATACATAAATTGAGAAAAAATTGTAAAAATCACATCTTAATTATGAACATGAGTCCAAAGGATTTGTGTCCTGAAAGTGTAACAGCGCTTAAAAGTAAAAAGATTGATGTTATACGATTTCCTGCTACGTAAGATTTTAGGCTTTATGTAAATTATATATATCGCTAGTTTGTCTACGGTTGTTAGTATGAAATTGCTTACATTTTATTTTAAATTGCTTATTGTGCTTGTATTTAAATCATCATGTTTTATTAATTTGTTAAGAACTACTGCAGTTACCACGGATCTCATAGTGAAACGCCTTACATAAAGATAATTATTCACATAAAAAAGAAACTCATGAACTAACTATGTATTTCTTATTTACATTCATAATGTTATTTTTAACAAATTAACTCTTTTCTCCTTTCCTGTTTACAGGAAGACGATAAAAGTGCAACTTGTAATGAGAAGTTACATTACTTTCAACTCTATTTTGAAAAGAAAATTTGTTAAGTATGTTTATTTCCTATCTTTTCTTGTTTTTTCTTTTCGTCATTTCGTCTCCACCAATTTATACGTTTTAGGAGCATTGGCACACTGAATAGTCATCGCGGAATCAAAATTTGCTTCATAAAGTACGTCTTTTCGCACTTCATTAATGTACAGAACGAATAAACTGGCGAAAATTAATTTTGAATTAACAGTACTGTGTCTTGTACCTCTAAAAAATATGTGAATTACATGAAGTGAATTACAGTCTGCTATAATTATTACTATATATAGTACACAAGTAACTAGTTAATAAGCAATTACAAGTGTATTAATTGTATATATTATAATTCTAGAGTCATCATGACAATTACAGATTTACTTAAAATCTTATATTTTGCGTAGAAAATTTCTACACAGAGTTCGTTTTATATTCAATAAAACTAAAAGTTTTAAACACACAATGAATTCAGTTAAACCACCTACACATTTATGAAAAGAATGCGTGACGGTATAATTTACTACGGTGTTCACGGTGTGAAGTCATTTTTCTGCCTTAGCGTCAAACTAATTACTCCGGTAACATTCAGTTGTCCTTTAAAGTATGACGTACATGATGCCATAAGTAATGTGAATTAGCATTCGCTTAGAATTATTTCTTCAGGCCACATGTAATGCAGATTTAATGTGAGCGTTGTTATGCTCGTTGATCTACGATATTCTGCATTTCTAATGAGTCTGTGAAGCAACATCTTTCTGCAATACGCAATTGTGCACAACGGCACTGTTTGATTCGCAAATGAAACACATAATTTATAAAGTTGTATAAAGGGCGTATGAGTTACTTTTCAGAAACAGCGTTTCGCTGCTAAATCATCTTCAACAGGACTAGAAATTTGGAAGTAATAATGAATTTTCTTATACATCAGTCTCAAAACATAATTTTAAAATTAGACTAAAAAAGTTAAATTTTAAACAGTGGAATAGCAAATTACAAGGCTATTTTTAAATGTTTTGAGGTATTTAATTTAATTAAATTGCAATGGAGCACACGGTCCGGGGCAATATCCAAAACACCCATCTTCCCCCATACCTGCACTCACCTACATTTGTCTTCTACAAATTTTAACTTTAAATTCTTTCAACGTTTTTGGTAAATTATTCATCATTTATCTTGGTAACTTATTCCAATCCCTGACACCCTTACCTAATAAAGAAAATCTTCCTACACCATTGTGCCTGAAATTTAATGCCAGCTTGTGGTCATGGTCATCTTTTCCCTTCTATGCACTACTTTTCATTCCTACTCCAATATCTTTCCATGTCTCATTGCCAGTATACGCCCTGTACACTCCCATGACCCTCCTCATCCTCTTCCTGTCTTGCAATGAATCCCATTCCATCTCCTTTATCATATCCATTACTGATTGCATTCTGCGATAATTTTCAGAATCAAATCTAGCATCCCATTTTTGCACCCTCACCAAATCCTGTATTTGATACTCAAAATGTGGGTCTCATACTATACGATATTTTGTAACCTAATTCATTTATTTCTCCCGTAAATCTCCTCATCACTCTCTCCAACAAGTGCAAAATTTTGAAACCTTTTCCTACCACCTCTCAAATGTGTCCTGCCAAGTTAAGCTTGTGATCGAATGTAATGCCAAGATATTTGCATTTCAAGTCTTCAGCAATCAATTCTTTCCCCTCCTTATAATCATAATCAACCCTATGTTTTTAATTTGTGTATCTAATAAGCTGACTCTTCTTTGCATTTATCTTCATACCATGTTTACCAAGCCATCTAGATATCCTGTCCAGATCACCCTGCAACTGTTTACAGTTCTCTACCGTTTTGATCCTTTTATGGAGCATTATGTCATCTGCAAACAATCAACGCAGCATAGTAAACAATCAACGCAATTATTCTTTAGAATAATGAATAGCAATGGTCCCAATACGCTATCCTGTGGCACTTCTAATTTTACTTTCATTTCTTTTGATACCGCATTTCCTACCCTAACTTTCTGTTTTCTACCTTTTAAAATTCTTCTACCCAGAAAATCATTTTCTCATCCACTCTAATAGTTTGTAACTAATTTACTACCAACTTATGACTCACTATGTAAACCCCATTGACAAATCTAGTGCTACACTATCAATTTGGCCTCCCTTGTCCATTTCATCTGAAATATCTTGCATATATCCACCAACTGAAATTCGCATGAATATCCTTGCCTGGACCCATGTTGAATACTTGAAAACCATTCGTTCCTCACATATATTTCTGATGTGGTTGCATATCAATCTTTCCATTAATTTACCTACCACTGATGTCAAACTGATTGGACTGTAATTCTTAACTCTATTTCTCACCCCTCCTTTATGTACCGGTACTACTATTGCACTTTTCCAGTCCTGTGGTAAGCAGCAAGTATCCAGACTCAATTTAAATAATATTTCAAGATAAGGTACAATGTCACATCCGGCTATCTTTAATATATCTGTAGTAATGTTATTTACACTAGCCCATTTATGGCTTTTCAGCTTTCTTATTTCCTTCATGATTTCATCAGGATGGATTTCAAATTTTTGTTACCTTCATTTCTAATTGTGTTGTTATGCTCGTTCTCCGAATTAGATCCTCCAGTTTCTGATTCATTGTCCCTAATGTTCTCACTAAACCAGTTACTTAAAATCTCTGCCTTTTTCAAATCCTCAGCAACTTCTTTTCCATCTTTATCTATAAGTGTCTCAACACCTTCTCTCAGTTTCCTGATATAGCCATAGAAATTTCTAGATGCATCAGTCAGTGGTCCTCCTGCACTGACAATACTCTTCATAAACCCATCTTTAACCACTTTCTTTGCTATTATTAAGTCCTTGTTTAGTTGTTTTAAATATTCCTTACTACTCTGCTGTTTCTTCTTAACAACCTCTTTAACCTCCTCACTTCCTGATTATAGAATACAGGTTCTCTAATTCTCTTTATTTTCTGCTTTGGAATAAATTTTTCTTCCCGCTTTCTTATTATCTCCTTGAACTCTTCCCACCTTGACTCTACTGTACTTGTGCCTTCCTTCCATTTGCTGAAACGTTCTCTGAAATATCTCTTCGAATTTGAAATCTGTGCCTTTTTATAATTGTACCTATTTTCCCCCTTCAGGTACAATGCTGGTTCACTGAATCCTCCAATGTCCATCAGAACTGCTTCATAATCACTTATTCCGTCCGTTACTTGACACCCCACAAGGTTATCATCGGGCTTTATTAGGAATATATCCAAAATATTTTGAGCCCTAGTGTTTTGTTCTACCACTCGTGTAAACCCCGTTATTAAGGTATTTGCAAATCTCAGTTCCCTTGTGTTATTAATCTTATTTCCTAATAAGTTTACACCTGATAAATTTAAATCCCCATGAATAATGACCATTCTATTCTCACCTCTGAAATCTGAGTATGAATTTAATTTCTCCCCAAGAGCCTCATCTTCATCTGTTATTCTTCCACCACAGTAAGCAGCCAATACCCTGATTTTTTCTTTTTTATTACCCCAGAAATCTACCCCAAGTTAATCATGGTCATGATCTATGAACGCCAGTGAACTGTGTTAGTTTTTGTTAACTAGTATGAAAACTCCTCCACCAATTAATTGCTTCTCTATCTCTGCGGTACGCTCTGTAACCATCAGGAACAACTTCACTATCGAGTATTTCTTCTTTTAACCAACTCTCTACCCCAATTATTACTTGTGGTTCTTGTATCTCTATTAAGTTTGCAAATTCGATTAATTTGTTCATTATACTTCTACAGTTCACCATTAACACCCTTATTACTGGCTTTATATTTTCAGCACTAACCTCCTCTTTTCCAGTTTTACCTGAGTCAGTTATTGTTTCAGCAACTTCATCTATTTCTTTAACATCTGTGATTTTGCCCATTGTGGATCTGTAATCAGTATCAAAGTCATTATGCAGTTATTCGTGCGGTGTTAACAAATATTAAATATCTTGAGGACGGTTTGTTAATGTAGGCATACCTTTTTTTATAGAATTAATATTATTTGGAGTCTAACTTATAAGTCAATTCGGAAACTGCACTGCATTGTTTTATTATGAGCCTAGAGATATGTTTACGAAAATTATTCCATAATATCTCCCAGAATGAGGATTTTACTGATATTATTTTAGACTGCAATATGTTTTTATCCGGGTTCCGGTTATTTTTGTCAGATAATTCATCTGATTGTTACAAATTTAATGGCGTCTGCGTTTGCATTTCACTGGTAGAGCGTTTACAGTTCTACAATGTTATTCTGGAAACTACTCTCATAGCTTGTGGAGGGCGTGAAAAAATGATAAACGTTATACTATTAGCGCAACTGTTTTCAAATTGTAGTTGCGGCCATTTCCTTCTGAACGTGGGGTGTAACATCAGTAACAACCAGGTTTGAGCATCAAGAGCGCACACAATGGCGTATGAATCTTTTGAAATGACGTGAAACTAGCGAGTAATAAAACGTTTCTCCTGTTTGATTTTTACTGAGACGGCTCGTAATGCCAGAGATAATCTTCGCAGATCGGGTTTTTTGTTTAAATGGCAGCCTCAATTGAGACTTGCAGGTTCGTTTTGGAAGTACTTGGAAGGTGCTTTTACAATTATCAGCAACAATGCAATCGTTATTTTCTTTGCTGGTTAGCAATGAAACACGTAAAATGTTTTCCGGTACTGCATTACTGCAGTGTAAATACTACTTTTTATTTATAACACAATTTTTTAATCAAATTTAACCAAGATTGAAACATATTTACACATTTCTCCCCGTAAGTATATTTTTTATTTAGTAGACAAAAGATATACTACTTGATATGAAATTATACAGGTTAAGTCTTAAGTAGTGAAAAGATATTCTTTACATAAGCTTTGCGAACAACAAAATAATATATAGTTATTGTGTTTCTGCATCGAGGGTTTAAGATTTTTGAAGTTAATTTCAATTACGTGGAGAACATGCTCCAGTTACAATTCCCTTAGCTATCTAATTTCCCCCTTTTTATTATTTTTTAATTATCTCATATAATTTGAATGTTAAATTCCTCCACCTTCAATTTTTGCGATTTATGAATTTTAACTTTAAATTGCTACAGGGTTTTTGGTAAATTACTCATCGCTTCACTTGGTAGTTTGTTCCAATCCCTGGTACCCTTACCCACAAAAGAAAATTTTCCTACTCGCTTATGCATGAAATCAAGTGCCAACTTGTGATCATGGTCATCTTTTCCCTTCCATGCACTACTGCTAATTCTTCGACCAGTATCCCTCCACGCCCAACACCAACATATGCCTTGTACATTCCCAGAATTTTCTCCACCCTCCGCCTATCCTCCAATGGCTCTCAATCCAGCTCCTTTATCATATAAGTTACTGACTGGGTCCTGCCATAATCTGCACAAACAAATCTAGCTCTCCTTCTTTGCACACCCTTCAACTCCTGTATTTGATAACCAAAATGTGGGTCCCAAACTACATCACAAATTCAACCAATGGTCTGACCAAAGGTTTGTAATCCAATTCTCTAACATCTCTGGTACATCCTCTCATAACTGTCTCCAGAAAATGTAGAATTTTCTAATCTTTTTCTACAACCTGCCCAATGTGCTCTGCTCAGTTGTGTTTATTGTCAAACATTATGCCAACATATTTACACTTCAAACTTTCAGCAAGTAATTCTGACCCACCCTATCATCATAAACAATATTTTTTTTAAAGTCAATTCATTCAATATCTTCACCCCTTTCTTTGATGATAAGTGCAATATCAGTGGCAGGAAGTTTCACGTGTCTGTGAATTACATACAATAAGATCCGGCGTCACACATTAGAAATATTTGTTATTTGGTTACCATGACAATGTGGTGTATCCTCTAATTGCTGGGATATCCAAAAACAGAGCTCGACGTCCGACAGCCAATGGTTTTGCTTGCTTAGCACAACCAGAGACGTTGTGACTGCACTAGTGGCGGAAAACTGAGAATTCTATGACTGTGCCAACATCCTTCAAATTATTCAATATGTCACCATGAACTGCCCAAAGAAGAGAGGCGAAAGAACGATGCAACACCTACACAATGTAACTGAAGAATCTGTCAACTTGTTACATGATCATATAACCTCTTCATGATCTGTTACCTACTCCGAAAATAGTGCACGTAATTTTTACGTAATCAATTTTGGTGTTTGTGAATATTGTCTCTGCTTATAATATTTTTAGAACTTATGACACAGAAATTAGATAGATGGTTTACCCGCATGACTCCCTTTAGGAGGTTTTTTATTTTTTATTATTATTTTTTTAATCGTGATACTTCACAAGTAGCACGATTATTAAATATAAAATCTAATTTACATATTTGTGCACATACATCAAGGTTAAGAATGCGAGTCCCGTATCTTTGACTAATGGGGGTAGTTATATTTCTAATGAATAACACTTAATTTCATGAAATATAAATGTAACACTTTTTTTAATATAAAAAAACCATGCTTAATTCGATCTATATTATTTCTTAATTTATTTGCATACATTTTCGAACGATCACGACTTCTGTTCATCGGATATCTAAGAGAACTTTCGCATATTTTGTCACGTATTGTAACCTGAATACGTTAGCTAAGTGCGAAACTTTAGGATTGTAGGAATGTTACCAAAACTTTCGGGGCGATTGTTTGGATATGAATGAATATGAAAAAAAAAAAAGAAGTGATGAATGTAGTGTTGTATCTGTCAGCCAATACGAATGGAAATGACAGAGACCTTACGTCACGCACTTATGGGAGCACGTGGGACTGACGGACCTGTTACTCGAGAAGAGGCAAAGGTCGAGGCTAGGTATCGACTGCGACAGATCGATGGTGCTAAGGTCAGCAGCCAGTTGATGGCCCGCTGGCGTGACGGCAGTCCAAGCCTTTTACGACCGCGTGTGCCAACTATAGCTCAAACTTTGAGGAAACCGCACTGTATCCTACCCCCACTATGGTACTTTCTCCGAAGTAGCTAACATTTCACCGGCTTACCATATATCGATACTATTGACTTGCAGAACTGTTATGAAGTGCAAAGCATTCCAGTATTAGGTATAATCTATAGAAGTATCGTAAACCACACGTTTTTAAAGAGGGATAAAAAATGTAATTTTCTTTGCATGAGATTTAATGTGTCTGAACTTTTCGATGGAGATAGTGTTTCTGCGGAATTAGCTGATGCGGAAACGACGCCAGCTACTACAGAGCTGTTGAGGTTCAAACGTCCGCCGATAGATCGAAATATTTCTGCGCGAATTAGGTTAAGCTGCAGTACCGCTTAACGGTTTAGATGGGTCGCAAGAAGCGGAACACGGGGCAAAGTGAATCTGTGTTACCAAAATATTAATGCCGTATAGCCTACAACAAATTTTAGGTATAGAATTATTGAAAAAGGAAGATGTCTGAAAAGCATTTAATTTAAAAAATAGTTTTTACAAATCTTCTGCACCAATTTACGCATTTCATTTTGCAGTAACATGTATAATATTCGGTACATATGACTAAACAGCATTATTTCATAAGCTGTGGCCTAAAGTTTTTTATCCGCAATATTCTCGTTATTTTTTCTTTAAAGTTACACATTAGGAGAATAAAGTGCGGTTGTCAACTATACGTAACCTCGAAAGCTAACGACAGAAAAATTATTTTACTGAACATACTGTCTGCTTCACTAAATATCACAGTTGTTCCATTCTGTTTATATTTCACCAGATTTATCCATAGATCTCCTGCATACATTAAAATGTTTGTTCTTTCACAGTTATTAAGTAAAAAAAAGAATGAAAAGTGTTTTCTTTACGTTGACTAGATAACTGAATCAATCACTCACCAATCTTGAAAACAGTAAATGAATATTAAAAACAAATGTTTCACAGTTTTGTTCTGAAATAAACTTCATATTCTGCCCTTAGAAGTTCGTTTATCTAAAATAAGAATTTTGTTCTTCTGAGATTATTTTTACGCTGAACAATGCGCAACAGGGACGAATGATTTTAATACATTTCTCCAACGATTTCTATCATTTTTTGGTTTCCTCATCCTTTATGTTTTAATATAATTCCAACATACGTTTAAACAAGAAATTGGAAAAATAATTAGCCTACATCAATTCCTAATCTGCCTGCGAGCCGTCGTTCTATTCTTGGCGCATTCCATTCTCAAATTGTTTTCTCCAGTAAAAGATCAATTCTTGAAAGCAGCTCTATCCGAGATAACTATTATCAGAATTTGGAGTTTAGTCTTCGAGAAACTATGGTACAGGTACCACAAACAATGAATAATTTTTGTAAATGGCTTGAACGCATTAAAAATTTGAAAAAAGTAAAAAAAAAATAATACAACTCCAGAGTAAAAATGAATTGTTTACTATACAAACAATTGCTCTTACGATAAATGAAGAAGATATAACGATGTGTAAAAACTATCGTGACTTGTACTTCTTTTCTAATTGATACAGCACAGATTCAGATGATAAGGTGAGATTTGGGGTAGGGAGCAGAGTGGGACGGAGAGGGGAATTAACTTCCCAGTGAATAGTGTTTTCTGCTGTAACTTAGAATACATTTTTTTATTGTTCTGAAGTAAGTATCATCTCAGTTCACGAACTTAAGAATTACCTTCTCTTATTACTTTTTTTTAGGAAGTGACACTGAATTCTAATAAAATTAAATAATAGACAAATGTTGAAAACTTATTTCTTAATAAATATTCCATATTTTATAGCACTTTTTACGCATTAATCAAATAAAATAATACAGATTTTAGGCTAGTATTATATTTGACAGAGAAATATATTGTATTTCTGAATTTAATTGATGTTACTGCGATCAAGTCTGGTGGGCAAGGGGTAAATGCTCAGGACTGATGTATACAGAAGGACGCATCATCCATTCCCTATTCGCGAGACATATTTCAAGTCTGAATGCTTCTTTTCATGAAATAATTCTAGGTAATGGTTGAGAAGGTCACAGCTAAATTCCTTCCCGTTTGTTGCCACACTCTCCGAATCCTCTCCCAACTCTAAAGACTTATATCTCGAAGAACTGTAAAGCTCTTTTTAAAAAGAATGTTAAAAAGACTCTAATCAAGAATCAACAACGCCAAGAATACAATAAATCCGTTAGGAAATATTTTTCATAAGCATTTTTTTTTTTTTTTTTTTGTGGCTTCACGCCTCGTCGACATCTACATCTCCATTTACATCTACATATACGCTCTGCAGTTCGCAAAATTGTGGGTTGCAGAGGATGCTTTGCAGCAAAAACAATCTCTACTTCGTTCATTCCAACCCCGAATATCACACGGGAAGAAAGAATTCAAGTGAGCAGCAGTGCGAGATCTTATTTCTCTAATATTATCACTCCTCTCATTGCTGCCCAAATAAGTTGAAGGCTGTTAAAGATGTAAAAGGAGTTGGGGCAAAGAACAGGAAGGAATTCGGTCATGATCTTTTGAAGGAACCGTCCCTGCATTCACTTGAAATTATTTCGGGAAATCCATCGAAAACATAAGTCTGACCGAGCATGGTGGACGCCGGTACGAATCCCCGTCCGGGCATCCAGATTTGGGTTTTCCATGGTTTCTCCAAATCACTCCAGGCAAATTCCGGGATGCTTCCGTCTAAAAGGCCATGGCCGAATTCCTTCCCGTTCCTTTGCCCCAGTCCCATCTCGCCTCTAATGACCACGACGTCGTCGAGGCGTGAAACCATAAGTAAAAAAAAAAAAACCGAAGTCTGAATTTCCGGACGAGATTCGAGCCTATGACCACCAGATGCGAGGCCAGAGCGATACCACTAACCCAGAACACTCAATTACGCATAGTGAGGACCAACTTGGATATGTTTGGTACTGAATGATGATTACACTTATCTGCAAAAGTATAATTTTTACTAGTTATCCTAAATTACTAATTATTTCATGATCCTGAAATTAAGAATTTGTAAGTTTAATCAGTTACCAATACACGCTTTTTATGTTAGTAAAAGATTTTCACCAACTGGAAATAATGCGTAGCAAGGTTCGTAAAGTGGCGTTATGTATGTAAGGAATCAGCTAACAGGAATTTTATGTCCTCTAATGGCGTACTTGTAGGTAACGGGTGGTGGCGTTGTGCGATGACTACTTCCGCCTATCAGCTGGTTAGTTTAACGGCTCGCAGTAAACTGGCGGGGAATGTATGGCTGAGAATTAACAGTAATTTCTGCTAGGCCATAACATCCCAACGACAATTAGCAAAGACCTGAAGAACGGTTGGTAGCGAGCGTTGCCATCTGTCGGCGAATGGATTAAGCTTTCCTCAAATGTGTGTGTGTGTTTCTTATTATTATTTTATTCACTGCCTCAACGGCAAAGGGTAGGTCCCGCTACGGTTTGTTGCTTATTCTGCGATTTCACTGTTTTTATAACTGCTGATTTTTGCATTCGTTAGTGTAAGGATAGGTTCTGAGACGACAATTGGGAACCTGTCTACCATTCATACAGATGACTTAGAAAGCCGCATAGAAACTGTAATCAAGATGTGTCCCGGATGATAGTGGATTTAACATGATTGGAAGTAGGGATGATCGATATACATCGATGTATCGAAAACATCGATGTTTACTTTTCGATGCATCGAATCAATACGATGCATCGTTTACTTTCGATGTTTAACGATGCATCGATGTTTTTCATTCGATACATGGAAAGAACGAACACATGCGATTCTTCGACGCGATAGAATCAGTTTTAAAGCAAAACAAAAACCGGAAATAGTATTACTATACGTTATTTTTGTCACATAAAATATCAAATTACATTTTTTACTTGAAAAAAAAAAACAAATACATATGCAACATGATTAGTTTTAAGGAAAAACAAAAACTGGAAAATTGTATCGCTATACGTTATATTTTTAACCTAGAAAATCACATTAAATTTTTTCTTTTAAGTTGCATAAAACAAGAAAAAACTACGCGATATGATTGGTTTTAAGGCACAATGGATCAGCACAAGTACGTATCTGTACTTGCGGACCATGTCCACCCCTACATGCGAATAATTTTTCCTCAGAATGATGGCATCTACCAGCAGGACAATGCGAGGTGTCATACAGCTCGCAGTGTATGTGCGTGGTTCGAAGAGCACCAGGATGAGTTTACCTTACTCCCCTGGCCAGCAAACTCACCGGATTTAAACCCAATCGAGAATCTGTGGGACCACCTCGATCGGGTTGTTCGCGCCATGGATCCTCAACCGCGTAATCTAGCGCAGCTGGCCACGGCACTGGAGTCGGCATGGCTCAACATCCCAGTGAACACCTTCAGAAACCTAATTGACTCACTTTCTGCACGCCTCGCAGCGGTCCGCTATGCCAAAAGTGGTCATTCTGGTTTTTGAGAGGTGGTCACATTAATGTGCCTGGACTGTGTATTTTGAATGTCGTCTGCAGTTTCAACTGTACCTTCTGGTAGCACTGTGCATTACAGAGTTCGTTTTTTACATTGAGCTGTATTGAAGCAAGAATTTCTGTAATCTTTGGTTTTGGGATTTTTGATTCACGTCCCATCTGGGTTGACATTCAGAAGCCCATTCTTCAGGCTTTGAAAGGTACGTGCTTGATTTCCAGAGTTAGGAAAAAATAATGATTGCCAGAAATCATAGATTTTTTTTATTTGCTTATGGCTTTACGCATCGTCGACTTGATCATAGCCTTTTAAAGGAACCATCCCGACATTCGGAAGTTTGGGGAAACCATAGAAAAATCTGGTTGGCCGGAAGAGAATTCGAACCGAATGTGAGGTTACCGCTCACGCACTACACTCGCTCGGAAATTATGTTAAGTACGGCCTAACCCACTAGTGAAGCTTTTAGTTTGTACGCGTTTTTATAGTCTTACTAATGTTACCCGCGACTTTGTACGCGTGGACTTAGAATTTCATTGCCATAATTGAATATAGAAACGTAGAACGTAGGATTGGCCCCAAACAACGCCGAGTCGGCATAATATGACTGGAAAGCCATCACTATATCATTCTACCGTCGAACCTGTCTCATGAAGAGAATAAGTTTCCAACACATTTAAAAACAGAAAAAAACCGATGGCGCGGGTATGTGGAGGGTTTAACTAAGGGCAGCTTTATTTCAGCTTGGTTGTTTCTTCTTTCTTCAACATGTGCATCCGATTCTTTGGTTCTAATAACTTTAGCTGCTCGTTCTCTGCTAGAGTTACACCTTAGGCCAGGTTTACGCCCGAAAAGCATGTCAAAAAAGAAGACAAAATAAGCTGGTGTCAGAAGGTTTTAGCCAGACACAAATTAAATAATACAGTACAGAGAAAATCGACATCTATACTGAATAATAAGGTTTGTCTCTAAACGAAATTTATTAAAAAAATCGCACACTAAAAGACTGCGCGAGGAGCACAGGTTGAGCAACCGACGTAATATTATAGACTAACACACGCATACATGTTTCACGAACAGATGGCGATAGTTCAACTCTTCCCTTTTGATAGTTCTCAAGGCATAGGCATAGTTCTAAGACATGAGACATTCAAAAACTATTCTGCTAGGCGGCTGAACCTCAAAAAGATTTCCCAACTATAACAACCCACAAAAAAATCAGCATCTGTAATTTTATGATATTGGGATTCAGAAAGTTTGTTCAGTACCTCTATTACTTAAAGCTGATAAAAGTTACTGAATAAATTAGCATTAGCATTCGTTTGTTAAGAGTGGGAAAAGATTCATCGCAGGCACAACACGATAAGTCGATTCCTAACGCACAATAAGAGATAATAGGAACAAGTGGCCACTTCCAAACTTTTCTGGGTAGTCCAAAAGTTAATTATTTCGTTTTTGGCGACGGGTTATAGCTCTCTAGCGAGTTGCAATATGCGCATTGTTGCTAAATCGTGACAGGGGGAGACTGGATCTCATTGGTAGGGTGGACAAGTAAAAGAACGTGATATATTCCCATCATGTATCATTACAGTTTCAAGACTATCATGTTGGTTTTCTGACAGAAAGAGATTTTTTGTATCTGTGAGATACCTTTTGGCTTCTTTAGCGTCCTATTACTGGATGCTTCTTATTTCCAGAAGCTTCCGTACAATACTTCAAGCTGGGAAATAACTCAAACTATTTTCTTACAATAGAAAAGTGTTTAAATTTTAGAAATTTATTACATGCCTCTTCAGGACATTATTGACTCCTAAACCCAATCTGCCGGATCTCCATTTGTTCAGCGCTCCTTAGATGAAGCTGAGAGTTCTGTATCCGTGACGTCAATCATTCCTGGTAGAGAATCAAAGTTACAGAAGTGACCTCGTATCCCATAATTACTTTTCGGTCTCTTGCGTCTTTGTCACTGCGATGAGCATCAGGCAGTCCTGAAAACAGAGACAAGCAGGCTGAAGACTTGGCTCATTGTGCGTGCTGTAGATGAAGAAGAAAACAATACGCGCCGCGAATCAGGGTGTTCTGAACGGAGTCGGAGCGCACGCCGCCGCTCTCGACAGAACTCGTTTGCTGCGGAGGTGAACGCCTCGTTCTGTTTGAGAAAGGTCAGGTGCTCGGCGGGCCGTTCACACGGTGTCGTAGGGCACTGGGACGGCTTCCGCAAGTCGCTCGCTAGAGGCGTGGACTGGAAACATAAAAGAAAAGATAACAAGCAGAAAAGAGAATGGTGTGTTTTAAACACATTTTAGAAATTACTAGAAGAAAGATGAACAGAAATGTCTGAAAAATACAAAACTATGGCACTGAACTTAAGATATTATATAAAGAAGCAGAGTAAAAAGTTGATTTTTGAGAGAGGGGAGGGGTGAATATTTACGCATCATCGACGTCATAGTTCATTAGGATGGGGAGAGAATGTGGAGCCATGGTTTTTGGGATAAGGATTTATTTTTATTTTGAGCTTTATGCCTCTTCTACGTTGAAATTATTGCAGGTTGGACGGGATTGGGGATAAGAAACATGTAGGAATCCACCCATGGAATGTCGAAAGAACCATCCAGTGATTTCGAGAGGCTGTGGAACACGAAGTTGCCGAGTGTGTGGGTGAGTGGTTAACGCTCTGGCCTCGCATTTGGAGGAATCCCCGTCCGGGCATCCAGATATGGGTTTTCCAAGGTTTCCCCAAATCAATCCAGGTGAATGCAGGGATGCTTCTTTCAAAAAGGCCATGGCCAAATTCCTTCCCTTTCCTTTTCCTCAGTCCCATACCGTCTCTAATGAACTCAACGCCGAGGAGGCGTAAAGCCATAATTAAAAAAATTCTGGATTGCCAAACCAAGGATCGAACCGACTCATCCTGAAAGCCAGGCTCAAGCGTCAACCGGGGACCACGAACGTAAGGGAGTTGGCCCGTGGCCTTCCAAACGAGCGATCCTCGCTTTCACTTCGGGAAAGCATGGAAAACCGAAATATGTATGGTCGGACCAAAAATCGATATTTTAATTCAGGATTACCGGGTTGCGTTGGAAATTAATTGTGTCTGGTCTTGCGGCCCTATGTCTGCTTAAAGATCAAGAAGTTGTCTGTTTGGATTGCTGCTACGGCCATAACTTTTACCGGTCATTAACCTAGGTTTCAATACTGTTAAAATTTGCTTTATGTGTACTAGTTAGTTGAGGGAATAATTGACGGGAAGATTTGAAGGGGCGAAGCAGATCATTGAAAGCGTAGGTTGTATGGTGTGTATTAAGGTGAAGAGATAAACCCAAGAATAGAAGAAATAGAAGATTCCATCAAAAATGTCAAGAGACTGAAGACTGGAAGAAGAAAATATTACCGAAGTTATGAAAGAATTACGTGTAAAGACTTAATCACAGCTTCTACAGAGGCTTTTACAAGCAGTGTCACTGCATCTTTAAGAGCATGTGAAGTACTTTTCTATTAGCAATGTCATAAAAATCCAAGGCCACGAATTTTTAAGAGATGTGTTTGATCATATGAGCTAAGTAAGGACGTTCCATGGTCCGGATTCCACGTTAAACTGTAGGTCCCAGAGGAAAGGAACTGGCCGTCCTACCTCTGACACAATGGCTTAGTATGCATTCTTCAGGAGGATCCAACCAACCTTCGGGTTGTGAATATGTAAGTTTTTTAAAAATTAAAAATCACACATGAATTCTATCGATTTGCCCATATTATTATAGTTAATACTTAATCCTCTTTCGCTTCACTTGCTTAACATACATTTCTACCAGCATATTCACGTATCAATCATGCCTGCTAATTAAATGTGGATGGTGAATGGAATACCATTGTTTTCCGAGATTCCGTCTGAATGTTTACAAAATTCTAAATTAAGAAAAGTGTGTAGAAAATTAGGTAGGAAATGAACATGTTTTGGAAATGATAGCTGTAGTAAGAAGTTTGGAAATTAAGAGACATACTGGTAAGTTACATTTTAAGTCTTGCCGTATTTTTTAATCTGTTGATAGAGGGAACAGGTGAAGAAAACTGCGGAGAAATTCGAAGATTAGAATGTAAGAAACAGATAAAAATCGAAATGGATATGTTAAGATGAAGAGATAAGCTCAGGACAGGAAGAAAAAGATGATTGTATCAAATCAGTCAAGAAACTGTTGATACGTATATTTTTTTTAAGTACTTTCAGTTAGTGTCGGAAGTAAAGATAAATTTGTGTGGTTGGAGATTTATTGTGGGATTTGATTCCTGCTGGTTCTGAATTTGGCTCCTATTGCATCGTCAGGAGCCACCGCTTTAGATCCACACCCTGCTTGAGTTAAATGGTGATGATCATTCGAGCCTGTCACCAACATGAACCGATGTCCAGGAGGCTGTACAGAGAGACAATGTTCAGGTTATTCCTGTACAACGTACTAAAATAGAGAAGTGTCACTTAACTGCCTGTTTGGTGTGCGATTGTGTGACTGGCAGCAGGCGATGAGGTGGCCGAGAAAGCTGTCAGGGTCCGGCCTTGGACTGGTGCGAGGAACAGGTTGTGAACAGCAGACAGCACGGCTCCTCTACACTACTATACAGCATCCCCGACCAGAGCAGGTCTTCAATAACAACTCACCGAGAGAGTTACTCATCTACTACAATAATAATAATGTCAGACTATACAGACAGTGCACAAGAGACGGCTGAAATTTTATAATGACAATGAGTAAGAGTAGGTTGATAAAAAGAATTTTTAGCTACATCAGTAAATTAAAGGTAACAACAAAATGGGTTGAGGAGACGAGTATAAGCATAGTAAAAGTTTGGATCTGTCCAGATGAGCAAGAGAATCCAAGTGTTTCAAACTAAAATAAATTCAAAGGTTTCCTGGAACAATGTTGAAAGGTCAAGACCACCTGGTCTGAAGAAAGGACGAGCCTCTGTGAAATAATGATAAAATTCTAGGAGAAGAAGAAAAGGCGAACCAGTAAACTAGTTGTAGAGTCTGTAAAGTTTAATGTTAAACAAAACCAAAGATATAAAATAACTCCTTATGTTTTCGAAACTACTTACCTCGTTAAAAATATCTACAATTAATAGCAAATAATATTAATTATATTAAAATAATGTACGTTCAGCATGTTTGTGCTTACACATTTTTCTTTACAAAATTCAAACAAAAATTCCCAGAAATACGCGATGCACGATGTTTAAATGTTAATTCTCTCCTTGAGATTCGTTTAGTCGCTGGGCGAACCGTTCCAGTTCCCGCATGATGCGTCGTATTTGTTCGTTTATCGAATCAAACTGACATCCATACGACAAATACGAGTAAAGAAATGATCTTGAGTAACGTTTTGGTGTACTCGTTATTCAGTAACCAATACATACGGTTTGATTCAGCTCTAATTTCTCGTTCTATGAGTTGCGTGTCTACTCGTGATTTAATCAGAGAACTGTGCCGTTCAAAATAGAATTGTTTGTTCTTTTTTTTTTGCCGTTTTTCTTCTCTTTTTTTTCTCGAGCTTTGGGTTGAGTCATTACAACACGGTGAATAATAATTTTTTTTTCCGCGAAAGGGGAGGGAACTCACTGCCATTCTCACTGAGGTGACGTGTTCAGTACAATTGAAGATGACTCAGCGATGACGCACCGAGTACCTGCAATGAGAACATGCAGCCAGTTCCCTACTTTTGATTCCATACTTTTTACCGAATTATGTTAAATATCATATTCCAGTTGAGTGCACTTTTAAGAGAATTTTATTCACAAATTACCGTTAAATCGGCCTTTGCTTACAATTTAGCTCATAAAAGAAACTATTATCTCTAACGACGGTTGTCTAATTCAAACGATACGATGATAAACTTATAAATGCTGCTTTTAAACTTTAAAACAAGTTCTGATCCAGAAAGAAGCAATTGCATGTGTATTGCGCATGTTGTGATCGATTTCTCTAGGACTTTAAGAATGAAATCAATATAATAGCAATTTACTTACATTATGAAACGACAACAAGAATAGTAAATAATACACAGTATATCCAAAACGTATCAAAATGAAGGTGTTAGAAGTAATATCATGCAGGGGAATTGTGAGACGTTGTATGAAGATGCAAAAAGTTTTAAATTGGTTCTTGAAGGGGAAATGATAATGACACATGAAAAGCATACAATTTATAAACTGTCCAGATTAGAAGCTGTGTGTCGCGCATTATGATTAGCGCTTCATTCACAGATGCACATTGACCTACAAGAATACATATGACTATTGGCCGTTATTAGTTGAAACGGTAATAAAGAATTATCGTTCATGTTGAAATTAAATTCATAAATTATTTCCGCAGCATTTAAATATCAGTTTATAATAATAAAAAAGAAATCTGTTTACACAGTAAATGGAGTCACCGAGCTTGGCGGTGTAACGGTTAGCGTTCTCGCCTCGCATTCGGGAGGACGGCGGTTCGAATCTCCGTCCGGGCATCCAGATTAGGGTTTTCCATGGTTTCCCAAATCACTCCAGGCAAATGCCGGGATGCTTCCTTCAAAAGGCCGTGGCCGAATTCCTTCCTATTCCTTGCCCCCATCCTTGCTCCCCCCCCCCCCCCAACCCATCCTTTCCCGTCTCTAAAGACCTCGCAGTTGAGAGACGTAAAGCAGTTAAAAAATGAATTGGAGTCTCATTACTAGATATATTTCTATAGGTTTTGTTAAAGAATCTATGCCGTAAACATGCACAGTGAACCCATATTCCGTCCGAATCCCCGTCCGGGCATCCAGATTTGGGTTTTCCATGGTTTCCCCAAATCACTCCAGGCAAATGCCGGGATGCTTCCTTCAAAAGGCCATGGCCGAATTCCTTCCCATTCCTTGCCCCCATCCTTGCCCCCCATCCTTTCCCGTCTCTAAAGACCTCGATGTTAAAAAGAGACGTAAAGCAGTTACAAAAAAAAAAAAACATATTCCGTCACTACCAAAAATTGTTTGCTGTCACCAGTGTGTTAAACACGACACTGACAAAAAAAGGTCGTCTGTTTATCCTTATTGTGGATCCAGTTTTAACAGATTTTTCGCACTATTTCACGATCTAATAACATCTGTAATGTATGTCTGCAACTTCCATCCATACAACAGGGAAATAATATCCATTGCTTGGAAGAATCAATATACAAGTATCAAGAACAATTTAAGAGAAGAAATTTAACATTTCTTCAAATGATTTATAATGTCGTTGCGAAAGACAATATGTATGCACACAGGAACGCATTTCATGTTTAAGTTGAAAGTAATACGGGTTATTCTAAATTACTGAAGCGTTTTAAAGGAATTTGCTGTATCTATGCTATTTGACATATTACCACAAAACTTTACAATCAAATAGAAATACTCAAAACGTTTTTCACATATGTGTGTCTCCTTACTGATTCTGCAGATACTAAGGCGATAATCAAGTTCCTCGAAGTTCTGGTAGGTTTGTTGATAGAGGACGCTTAAACAATTAAGCTATCACACAACACAACAACAACAACAACAGGGAAAAACAAACTATGACCGGAGAGCGTGGAGGCCAATGATAGGATTGCTGATCACCATATCCACCACGACCGATCCATTGGTTTCTCAATGTACCATTTAAGAATTCAAGAATCTGAAACGAGGCTGCAAAACTTTTTAAGTTTTTGTGTATGACTGTAAAGTTTTGTGACAACATGCCAAATAACGTAGCTACAGTGCATATGTGAAATCGCTTCAATCATTTATTAATAACCCTGTACAATAAGCTACTGCAACAAACGAGTTCCAAATGTAATACCCTAATATAAATTTTATAGCAAAGGGCGACAAATATTGTATTCAAATCGTTTTAAAATACAACTCCTGCTCTTTAGATCCAAATGCAGTGCCTTTCCCAACTTTGTGATTGTGAGCAACATGAAGTGCTTACAAGCTGTATTACAGAATAGGCTTAACGATTTGTAATTTATGTGCCGATGGGGAGAAAGGCATTTCTCACGCTGTAATGATTACTTAAAGGATATTTATTACTCATGATAGGCGTAACAGGTTTGTTATTACGTGGCTTTCCATTGTGCCGGATGAGAACGGACCAGTTTTCCCGCAATGAACCGATACGTTAAGCCGGCTTGCTACACCTAAGGTACGCCCAGGCGTTGAGATAATATTAATACCGCCTAACTTACGTGGGAAAATAAATATTCGACGAGCGACAAAAAACTGTGTTTTTAAATATGTGAACAAAATTTTACTGGTTAATGATGTCATTTCGTAAAGTGGTTGAGGTAAAATGCTGCCAGAAGAAGAGCCCAAAAAGTATTAACTGGTGAACTAGTTTTAATACTCTCTTTACGCTCCTAACTGAAAAGAGAGGTCTTTTTTTTTCTTTTTTTTAAAATTTTTTTAAATTGAAGACGTGAAATTAAGCGCTTGTCATGGCTACGGTACAATTATTTACGGTTTGCATTTTGTTTTTGGTTCCGTAGCCAAAATGGCAATAAAGTAACCATCCTAGAAATTTGTCATGTTCGTCTGAATGCTAGTCTCATAATTTAGTCCCGTTTGTGCCGATTGTGATAAAATTTCACAGGATCACGTGTTTTATAAACAATAAAACAGATCCGTAGGCAAAAGGTTTGCGAGTTATACACCCGCACCCCGTAACCCCAGCCTAAAAAAGAAGAAAAATTTATTTATAATGGAGGGTGTTATTCAGTAATCAGAAATGTTGTTTTGGGACATTTTGTTTAGTTGTATGGACTCCCAAAGTAGTTAACATTGTCTTCCCCATCTCATTTTCCAACGATATAAATGAGAAATTCAAGATAATGACACATAATAAAAGCTTCAACAAAATTGTTTGGAGCGAAGCAGGTTGTAAAACTTTTTAAGATTTTCATATTTTCTATTGCCAACAAACAATTTTATATTAGTAAATAAAGCTTGCGTCTTAGTAATATAGTTTTTCTTCTTCTTAAATTATGAAATAGCTCACTGATTATTGTTATTTTTTTGGAAATTGGAGGCCCTTGGTTCGAACCCAGTGTGGCTTTGAATGTTTACGGATTATTAACGTGAAATTACCTCATGGTAAAGCTTTGTAATGCGCGACAACGTTTAAACTTTGACGATAGTTCGTAAGATCACATGATTTTATTTTTTAAATTAATTAAGATACATCGAAAGACATACATTAACATGATATTAAATTTTATAAGAAAACTGAACAAAAAAAGGGATATTAGCTACGGAACCGTAGACGTTAAGAGTGCCGACACGCATTTTACCAGTTTTATTTTTTTATTTTTTTTTATTTGTTATTGTTTTTAAATCTGTGTCTCCCTCGAAATACAGACGAGTAATGTCAAGGCCGGATACTTTCCCACGTGTTCCAGTGTTGTCCCGGGGTATGAATTAGGTGTAGTGTGATTTATGCTGCATGAGAAAAAGGAGATGTGAGAGAAACGCGATTTTGACACTAATAGTTGTCGCTTCTCTGGAGACACCAGCGAGCAGCACGGTCAACAACACTTCTACTCGACAAACGTTTCCAGCATAAATTATTAGCAGTAGTTAAAAATCTGATGAAACTATCAGGAAAACTGATCGGTGAGACATATTAAGAAGAATCCTGTGAATGCAATTTCAAGATACATAACATATTCGTCTGTTAAATATTATTTCATTAACAGACAAATAACTATCAATTTAAGTCGAAGAGAATATAACGCTATAGTAACCTTTCACCATGATAGTCTCTAAGGTCGTCGAATGTTCTATCACCGCGTTGTTAGAAAAGACAAGTACATTTGGGAAGTGACCCTCCAAAAAATTTAAATGTAATTTCATTTAAGCACCTAGTAAAATAAAAAAAATGCTGAAGTTCGTTGCAATGTAAGATCATAAATAAGTTTCAGCCAGCCGGAAGCTATCAGGTTGTGTTATTTGTTTGGAACTTAAGTTTTTTGTTTTATTTACGACTTCACAGTTAGCCGCCACCGAAGCCATTACAGTCATGATGAAGTTGGGGACAAGGATCTGGAAGGAATCTGGCCATGGTTTTTTTTGAAGGAACTATCCCGACATTCGCTGAGAATGATTTAGGGAGACCATGGAAAACCGAAACATGGGAGGCCAAAAATGAGACTCGCACCGTGGTCTTCCCGTGTGCCAAGCCCAAACATTACCTCTCACCCACCAAGCTAGGCGAAAAGTTATGATGAAGCAGAAGTACTACCGAGAGCGAAAAACAGATTATTATTATTAAATTTCTTACAAGAGAGAACAAAAATAAAGCTACAAATTTGCGAAAAATAGTTTAGTGAGGAATCTTTTCAGTCCTAAGTCTATAAGCGAACTGAAAGTTTAAAAGATAGTGGAGAAGGAATACAGAATTTTGTCTTTCCAGGTATTGGGTTGAAATAATACTGCTACAAATGAAAATTTCCAAAGCAAATATAAGATAATCTCAGAGTTTATTAACAATCTAATTAAAAGCAAAATTAATTGCTTATTTGAAACATATAAAAATCAAATTCTTGAGAAACACAGCTGTTGATAGGTAATAAAGAGAGCATGATACGATTTCGTTGACGTGAGTCTATTGGAGAGTTTATGGTCGCAGGAAACCGTTTGCGGTGGACAATGTTCTTATCGTCGGCAGCTACTGATCATGTCGCAAACACCTGCAGAAGACACGGTGTCTGGAACAGTTAATCTAGTCCCCATTAGCGGCGGCGAAGCTAGGTGTACTATAACGAAGCCAGCCATCGTCTGTGGAGTATCCACTGGTAATGATGTCGAACAGCTCAACGCTTACCAACGGCTCCTATCAGGTAAACTATCAGATTAACACAGCCGAAGGTAACGGTCGTTTCACCATCAGCAGCAATGTCAGACATACTTGAGGGGTCACTTCCGGATTAGAATCGAACAGAATGTCCGAACCGGTTCTCCAAGCAGGACTGACTCGAATCCACACTTCTGGTAATCTCTCTTCTTTGCAACGAACGACGATCTCCAATCGCGTGGTCGAGCGAACAGAAAGTCTCGCGCCATTGGCCAAGTGGAAGTAAAACACGTAACATTTTAGTTTGACAAATAAGCTTCACCTTACCATATTGGCTACATCAGTCGTGCAGCGTCTCTCTTCTAAACATACCTTTCCACTGGTTAGCCGTTTGAGAGCAAAGTTTACTTTTCGAAGGACAGCGTCAAAAATTTCTGCATTTCCACCTTTCTATCTTGGCTTTTAGCGGAACACCCCAGCGGTCTCGTTTACGTGTTGATTTATAATAACTGCCTCCGTCGGAAGCACGGCTCCCCAGTCCCTTACTCTGTCAGAATCTTGAATCATTCGTTACGCGTCCATTTGTCATCAGAAACTTTTTTTTTTTTTTTTTTTTTTTTTTTTTTTTTTTTTTTTTTTTTACTTATGGGCCTCGTCGACGGCTAAGGTCATTAGAGGCGGGATGGGATTGACGACAAGGAATGGGAAGGAATTCGGCCATGGCCTTTTTGAACGAAGCTTCCCGGTATTCGCCTGGAGTGATTTGGGGAAACCATGTAAAACCCAAATATGGATGCCCGGAAGGGGATTCGAAACTGCGTCCTCCCGAATGCGATGCCAGAACGTTAACCGTTCACACACCACGCTCGGTCCCTCAGAAACAATTCGTTCGTTCATCTGTCGGTCATTGTTTATAAATGGCTAACGTGAGGATGTCCCGTTTTTTTCCCGGGCGTAAAGGATTTACTGCTACTTCACCCTACCTTTCAATATTGTTCACACTACTTTCTCTGGCCTATGGGGCAGTCTTTTGTCCAACTTTTTCTGATAGGTTCAGTGGCCCGTTTTAACTTCTATACTTTTATATTATACGCAAACCAGGAGTCCGTACGCGGTACGGTGTGCGTTTATTTGTGGTATGTGTCCACATATTCGTGTAGAGTAGCTTTAGTATCAGAGATTTGCTCCTGGCAGACCGCGCGGCGTCTACCATTAAAGCTATTTGCAAGCTACATAATCTCCAGTACTGCAACGGATGCTTTACAGTATGCATTCAGGTGGGTTCGCACGGCGCGTGGTTTGTAGGCCGCGCTACATCAGTCGAAGTGGACAGATCAGCAAGCGCCACAGGCTAGCCCTCGCCGCCTCTCCACCACCTTGCCTAGTGTCGTTTCAGCTACCCGGGCGTTTGATCTTTACCGAGTGGGTGACGGACAGAGGCGCGCCATCTCTGCAAGCACAGCCGAGACCCTTCCCACGGATCACTCTTGGTGACTGGACCGGCCCGACCGGCAAATGTGCGGGTCGTGGGAAGCCAGCTCTAGATGTACGGTAGGGGTAGTGTTGTAAAAAAACAGTTTTTTTCTGACGTGAAAAAAAAACATGAAAAAAACTGTGAAAAAAACATGTTTTTTTTTTCATAACTACTAAATTTCAAATTTTTAAGGCATTTATCATTTAATATGACTGTTTTAGAGTTTATACTAAGTACTTATCTTACTTTTAAATCTACTATATCTTTCTGGTTCAGTAGAAAAAAAAATTACAAAAATATTGGTAACATTGACTGAAGTTTTCTTTTACGAAAGGGGACTTCCCGAAAAGGCTAGGTTGCGTGAGAAGGAATCCCCGTTCGGCCGTTCCCCATTGTTTGGATTGATACTCGTTATTTGAACTAGTGCTGCCAGGCCCTACAAATTTATCTGTAGACCTACGAATCATTTCAAAAAATTAGGAAATTTAACTACGATTTTTTGCCTCTTTTTATTATTTGTTGTGCTTTCCTTATATTCATATACTTGTTAAACTCGCAGCGTATAGTGATAATACTGAGTCATTGTCAGTAATTATGAATAATTTCCTTGCAACCGTTGGCGTAAACCAACGATTGAAAACAAATAAAGCTCCTATTTTGTATGATAATAGATTTAAATTCGAACTTAAAAGACCGTAATACAGAACTATCGGTGCAGTCTTCATTCACAGTGTGTACTTTGCTCACAATTTAAAATTGCAATCTCAAAAGCTTTTGCATGCAATACAACCAGTAAAAGAAAATGTAACTATTTCTGAAGTTATGGATCTAGAGGGGACAGAAGAAGAAACAGAAAATTCCAACTCCGACCGAACTAGTGTTGGTAGTACTGATACTAGTGAATGTGGTACCGACATAGAAGATGAATAAAAAATTATATTACCTATATAGATACGTTTATGAATCATTATGTAAGATATTATATGATTTAGTAAGGTTTAAAACACACATGTAAAATGTAAGTTCCATAAATAAAACTACAATTTATCAAATATATTGTTTTCTGAAAAAAAAAACAAATTTAGAAAAAAAAACGAGGGTGCTAGGTTTTTTTTCATGTTTTTTTCACAAATCTGAAAAAAAAAACATGTTTTTTTTTTCAGTTTGCAACACTAGGTAGGGGTGATTCCGACGGTGACTCTTCAAACATTGCTAACAGAAATGCTAAGGTGACTTTGGCGGTGCCCCCTATAGACTTTGGTCCCATAGTGGCAGATAGTCTTGTTAGGTGGTACAGTACGCAGGATGCTTGCTCCGTGAGGACTGTATTCCCTACTGGCATGAATCCGGATGAAAGGCGTTTTAATGTTATACTGTGTCCACGTATTACAATATCGACACGAAAATCTGCAAACGGTTCTTCCAGGTATGGATACACGATTCTAAACCGCAGTGTAGATTCCTCCCTACAGGCATAAAAGAAAAAAATGCTATTTGTCTGCACAAGCAATTACCCAGCGGCTTCCCGGTATGATGGGCGCCGTTAATACCAACAACGAGCGCAGGTGCAGGCTCTGTGATATACTGCGCCCTGCTGGCATTGTTGGCCCGGCGTAAATCACGGCGGCGACGGCTCGGTCAAACTTCATTACTCGCTGTGGAGGAGGCTCACCGCAGTAGCGGGCAGATCAGACGGTAGCGAATAAAAGTATCGATACCTCGAAGTATCGAAAGAAAAGTATCGATAACGTGATATTTTTCAAATCATGCATTGGGATTGATATTTTTTTAATTCAAATTTTTATGTCAACGGACCGTGCACAAACTACGTGGCTCGGTCTAGGGGGAGGGGGGGTTGGCTGGAAGGCTACGCTGGGCTACGTGGGGGGAGGGGGGGTTCCGAGCCAGACCACGTAACTTTCCTTTCATAGCATTTTTCACAGTTAAAATGAGGAACTAAACTCACAACAGCATGTGAATATTTATTTCCCTTAGTTAATTATCTCCGTATGTAATTTATAATAGTCCGACAAGAGAAAACAGTACAAAATGTCTTCTGGAATCAAAAGGGAAAAAAAACTACGTGCTACTTTGGGGGGGGGGGGGTATGGAGGCAAAAGCCACGCAGGGCTACGTGGGGGGGAGGGGGGTCCACAGGAGGCCAAAATGGAGCTACGTGGTTTATGCACGCTCCCCAAGATTAATGGCTTGCAACTGCGCGTTTATTTCAAATTAATTTTTGTAGCTGAATCTGCCAGCATTTCTTATGATGATGAAATCATGTTCCTTTTTGTAGTCCTAATATATATATATATAAATGAATTATAGATTAAATAAATTAAAACAAGGTAATTTATGGAATATACGTGGGAACTAAGGGTAAACGAATCAACATAAAATGCCTTGCTTTTGCGCATGATCTAACAGTGGTTGCACGAACTCCTGAGGAAGCCAGACATGCTGTTGAGAAACTTCATGAGATAGCGATCAAAATCGGCCTCCAAATCTCTTATGAGAGAACACAATATATGGACTTCAAAAACACAAACCTGAAGCCACTCGTGACCAAATATGGCACTATCAAACAAGATAAACACATAGGAGAAATTATTGCGAATACTGAAACTAAGAAAGGAGCCACAAAACTCGCGCAGAAAAACTGCGAAAAGTTCTGTTTACGTCCAACATCCAAGCATGGCGTCATAACCAATGAACGCTTTATACGCACCCACAGCCCTCTTATCCTCCGCAGACAGTAAATGTATTCTTGATTTCATCTACGTTGCCAATTTAATTATTTTTTTGGGATCCTAATTACCACAATATCGATGCGGCCTTAAGTATCTACAATAATTTATCCTTCCATACATCTGGTAAAGTATTTTATAACCTTTAAATACCACCTCATTGGTTTGTCCTACCCAGCTTATCGAATGATATGGGCAGATATTTACATGTTATGACTCTAATTAGCAATTTCCATGCTACCGTATAAGCAACCCTTGATTATGTGCCGACTATTTTTGGCATTTACCTTCATTCCGTGCTGATGTCCTAACTAAATATTCTGCACATGCTGCCTTGTAGCTGTTTACAATTAAATGAGCACTGGTAATACTTCGCAGTATTAATTGTGACTCAAAAGCAACCTGCTTGTTACAGTTATGTAAAACAAAGTAGGTGGTGAATTAATGTGTCATTAGGCTCACCTGCTTTTATTTGTCAAAATGTATTATTTAACGCCAAGATGAATCTTTCTGGTAATCCACTAATTCACTACCAACAGGGTGTAAACAGAATTAAAACACAAATAATTACTAATTCAGATTAAATTAGTAACGTATTTTATTATTAGGTTTTCTGTTCACTTCTGATACTCGATTGCATCAAATACCACATCAGGAATAGTTTGCTGGGTTAACGGGTTTGGTGGTGTAAATTGCACGTCTAATAAAGCCAGGAGTCGAAAAGTCTATTTGCTTTGATACATGTGAGTAACAAAGTTCGGAGAGCAGTGGAAGCATTGCGCTGGCAATGGCATTCAGTCTCGGCTAATTCTGATCTCTGACTGAGCAATGGTTACAAATGATTTCTACACCGACCTAAAACTGAAGCATTTAGCAACGTAATATTCACGGGTTTCCAATAGGGCTGTTAATATATTATACAATTTATAGGATTTTCGATATATCGATATTTTTAAAACTATCAATATACGATTAGATATATGGAAGGAAAAGTATCTTTCATCGATATATTGATATATTTTATAGGTAAAATGTTACAAAAACAAATTGTGTGAAAATACGACCAATCTTGTGGCTAATTACTTATAAAACGCTATTAGATATTCATTTGAATCGAGTCTTCAATTTCTGAAACAGAATGGTATATTCACGGCGTTAGTTACGGATATTTTATTAAAAAGAAAATTGTAACTTAACCCTTACACATTTACTCTAAGACTTATAAGACCTGAAAGGTGCCAGGGAAATCTTAGCTTTTTTGAATTTGTAAGACTGATAAATCAACAGTAGAGGTATTTATTTAAGTAGACGTAATTAATCAGAAGCACTAACTGAGTGTTTAAATACGGTCCTATAAATTTTATTTGATCAGCTAGATTTTATTAATTTTCATCTTTTCTTAAAATTCATGAATTCGTTTACTGCATGTGCAACACAGAAAATCGTTTTCCTTTCCACCAATAACTTGATATCTTCTACGAGGAAAACGACAACTTATTTTTTAAAAAAATATCAGCTCCGATATTCATATTTCAGTATCGAAATATCGATATATCGACCTAACAAATATCACTCACAAATATCGATATTTTCATGAATTAATATCGATATTTCGATAAATCGATATTTTATCAACAGCCCTAGTTTCCAGCCGGATGGTCTCGCGAAAACACAATGTTTCAATTGCTGGCTGTGACGTCTTCATCAGGTATTTCGTGACTTCCGTTGGTGGTAAGCTTACAGTGTCTCCTCGACAGTCAATGCCTTCGTATGCTTAACAACCCACGCAAGCCACAAAATACCTGATGAAGACTGCAGTGCCAGTTGTTCTAAATGTGTGGGAACTCTTAAGGATTACGTTTCGTATTATGCCGGGAAAGTATGCATGGAAGGATTTAGATATATCACTCATTAATCAGGGGAATGAGGGAAATAATTTCATATGAAATAATATTACAACTGTGAAAGTTTGGATGGATGAATCCTTGGAATATTTGCCTCAATCATACTTTAATTGCTCAACAGATTTATATTAAATTTGACACGGAGTTAGCATTATGCCTAGGTGAAATAGAATAGTATATATCCCGAAAAAATTAACAGTTCTTTTGGAAATTATCATTATTGACTCGCATTTCGCCAACACCAAAGAGTCCTGCTACGTTTACTCTTTGCTTCTTACGTAAATGACATACACTACTTTACAGAGACCAAAACGAGAACGTTATGGCATATTCAATGGTGTGTTCAGTTTAAAAGTGAAAAAATGGATGCAATTCATAAACTAATAGTTCCGGAGCATGAAATATACATCAGTTTTTAACCTTAAAATTTTAAGAGCAATATGTGCTTAGTTTCTGGTAATTTGCACGTAGACATAAAATTCTGTCTGAAGAGGGGAGCAAAAATAAAAGATTATATTTACGTTTCCTCAGCAATCTTAACATTACTAAATCTAAAAAGGACCCGTAACGATATCTTTTGACAGATTGCAGAACTTAAAATATGAATAACAATAATTTACAAGTTAAAGTAAAAACTGGTTGATGCTTTTTATTAAACTATAATTAATTAATTGCTTTCTTTTCTTTTACGTAGATTTGTGCTCCGTTGAAACATTGAAGGTTTAATATGTTTACATATGTTTTTGCGAATCAACTTTAACCCAACAAAGTGTAAGTAATTTCCCCACAGACACTTGATTCCTTTGACAAACTGAGGGACTAAACGAAACCTGTAATAATATTATCAGCGATTATATTGAAGAAAATTCAATCTCTATTTCAAAGCAAAATTAATTTATCGAATCGACAGAACAAAACCAATAAACAAAGAGGGAATGAATAGATTTTAAAAAAAATATATATGTAGTAATTTTAAGATGTTTTGGGTAAACGTAAGTCAAATCTTTCAGTGAAATGTAGTGAAGCTAGGACTATGAAATTAATTAAAAAATATGAAGAAACAATTCATTCGTTCTTTAACAAGTAAATGTCTATTTGATAGCAGAATTGACTTATCTATTAGAGGTTAATTATTATGGTCATTTTGGTGTAGGATGTAACTAATTTTTTTTATTATTGCATGGAAATTTATTACTATTATTATTAGTAAGAAAACTCTGATACTATAACACACTTTCAAGCGAATGAAATCGCGGGTAACTGCTGTAGGGAATAATATCTATGGTGGTTTTTGTTATTACGCTGCGTGATTCGGAGCACGGAGCGGCGCCAAGGAGGTCCCACCCGCGACTTTCTGCCCAAACGCTAGCCGTGGGCGTTGACTGTGTTTTGTTACGGTCTGGCGGACAGTAACGTCTTTACAGACCATAAACTTTGAGCTTTATTTACGCCGGTCGTAGGCACAAACTACCAGGTCACACATCTGCAACTGTAAAATGTGGCACTTTCTGTGTTGTTAACAGCGAAGACCCTTGTAATTAATGGGCGTTGGTCGTCCTAAAACACGAATAAATTCTGAAGCATTTCTCGCATTTTAAACTGTGCTTTTGTTTCATTGCAGGTAGGTGACACGGTCATGAAGCTCGCGGATGCTGGAGCGACGTCGTGGCTTCGGTAACAATCTGTCAGGTAACTCGAGGGTTTTTTATTGTACCCGCAATGCGACCGCGCAGTACGCTGTCTGCAGACGGAGACTCGTCGTAATTTTGAAACGCGGCGAGTGTCATCTCATCCCTATCTTACTTCGTGAAATTCAGTATGCTACGTATTTGGGAGAAAGTGTTGTCCACTGTATGAAGTGCAGAGTGTTGCTTATTTGGAGATATGAGTCAGCGTCTTCGATGGTCAACTGTTGAAAAGCTAAGAATAGTAGACTTTACGTAAGAAATTGTATAAAACTAGCATTAATTGCTTACATTATGATACGCCTTTAATATCGCATTCAATGTTTTTATAAAACTTCTCTGTACCACCTTCAGAAGTAGCCTATACGGCATTTTACAGATTTTTGATAGCGCTCTGAAAGTATTCCCAAGTGTTCAAAAAGCATGATGATGACATTTCATTTGACTCCTAAGTGACAGACTGTGGCTTAACGTCAAAGAGTCTAGGTTGCTTGTTTAGCTTCGTATTTTACGTCTCGTCTCGGTTATTAGGAGCGGTAAGGAATGGGGAAAAGGAACGGGAAGGAACCTTCCCGGCCTTCGAATAGAAACCAAAATGTGGTTGGGTGGATCTGCAATCGAATCCGCCTCTTCCAGATTTTTTTTTATCGAAGGCTTTGTACGAATGATACTCACCGTCTAGGAACTATAATCCCAATATTAAGAAGTGGCTGGCTATCCCATTTCACGGAGACATCGCCAAACGATTTCAGGGACCCAGTCAACTTTAGATAATTTAAATTTTCCGATTTTCGTGAAACAGGTGTCGAGTGATAAGACTACGTTCCAGTCTAACGCCTCATCGACAGTAAGGATATTAGAGCTTCGAGAATACTTTACAAAAATTTGGTCATGAATTTCTTGAAGAAAAACATCCGGGCATTCGCCTGGAGCAATTATAGGAAAACAAAGTAAAACCGAAATAAGGGTGCGCGGACAGGGAATCTACAAAACTTTATCATTAATTTTTTAAATAGTTATTCATCTCATTTTCGCTGGAATTATAATCAGGGAAGTATGAAAACTCGTAATAGGCGTAACTTGTAGAATAAATAATGAAAATAATATCCAGCAACAGTTGAATTGGCGTATTTATCAAATAATAATTGCTATTTCAACAAGCAACTGCGGAAGAAATGGCCTACAATAATCACATAACTTTTAGATGTTTCACACAGCAATTAAATAGAAAAGAGGCTGTATTTTATCACCAGTTACATGGGCTGTTAGCACAATTCTCACCTTTCATCTTAAATTTTTCAAGGGAATCAAAAAATCTGAACCTCATCTATCTTAAATGGCTACGTTCTTCGTTCTTGTCGCCCCCACGTACTACTTCCTGTTTGGCTACGAACAGCTACGCAGCTAGGAGTGCTGAGCCAGAACGATCAGTAGTGACATCTGTTGCAGCCCTAGCCCACCGGCGGCGAATTGTTACTTTAATAAACAAAATTAAGATCTTCAGCAATGAAAGGCAAGTAACAGTTTTAAGAATGTAACCGACACTAACCGTAGATTAAGAAATTCGGATTCTTTTTTATTTATTTATATTGCTTATGGCTTTACGCCTCGTCGACGTCAAGGTCATTAGATGCGAGAAAGGACTGGGTGCAAATAACGGGAAGGAAGTTCCGGCTTTTTAAAATAAACATCCCGGTATTCGTCTGGAGTGATTTGAGGAAATCATGGAAAACCCAAACCTGGACTCCCGGACAGGGATTCGAACCCGTGTCGTCCCGAATGTAATGCCGTAGCGTGGCTCTATGTCAAAAAGTCAGCCACTCCGTGGATTCTTTTCTCCTTTAACGCATTGCAGAAACTGGTCTCTTATATGATTACTACCGTAGTGGCAATCCTTTAGAACTGGCTTCTAAAATAAATTTCTTTCATCTAGACCCGAAGAATAAACGGGGAGATACCACAAACAAGTGCTCAATATTTCCACCGTGATCAGAATCTGAAATAAAGGTCATATACGACTAAGGCTGCCAATTTTTTTTTTTAGAAAAAAATAAAGTACATTTGTCTTTGGAGAAAAATAAAAAGTATCTGAAAGAAAAAAATGTATTTTTAAAAAATTATATATTTATTGCCTTAAGTGCATATATTTTCTTGTTTTTACTTTTTGGTTTCATTACAACGTGTTATAGCTAGTATCACACGCCGCGTCATGATAGATATTGACCGACTTACTTGTCCAATGCCAGCTGATGCGATGCTAAAACTCACAGCACAAGTCCTGAATTTCACAGATAATTCATTTTGAGAATCTCTTCTATCAAGTAATATATTTTCTCCCGTGAATCTTCATATTATTGTAATTGTTTAGATTTCTTCACTTTTGATTCTTTGGAATTACTGTTGCATCACTTGTATAACAAACAGAATCTGAATTACAAGCCATTTTGAAAAATGCGAAAGAAAAATAATGCAGTTGAAAACTCCGATCTCAAAACAACTGGGAATAGAAGAAACCGCGAATTCTCGGCTTGTACGTGAGTGACATCCATCCTTCCGTTCAGAAATAACGGCGAGCGGACACTAGTCCAAACGAATGCCACAATATGGATGGTCCGCGCTTGTTGCCTCGGCTACCAAGCGGCAAGTACGCAGATCCAAGGAGAAACAATCCCTGGTTGATAGCCACGAAGGTGTGCAACTAGCATAAGAGTGTATGGTTCCATACCTTGAATACTTTACTCGAAATAAAGTATTTTAGCACACTTTCTGATATGAAAAGTATAACAACTAAAAATAAAGTATGATATTTTATTATAAAGTATGGTTGGTAACACTACATACGACAGACACGAAACTAGGAATTCGGGATCTTAAACATCTTACTTCGACCTTCTCGGAAACCCTTGTCCCTCCAGGTACTCATAAGACAGATTAGTAAGTGAGCAATAGGGAAGTAAGCTGCCCTGTAGTATATGGTTCTATCACTGGTATCACGAACCTGGCTTTCGAGTCTAGCCTGGCGCAATGGTGACTTTAATTTAGAGTTGTGCTCGTCTTGTATTGTGCTACTATCCGGATCAATGACACGGGTAATGATGCAGGTGCAAGTTTTAAGAAAAAATAGCGTGTGACATTGTTGGCCGGAAGACCACGAAGTGTAGTTCGGCCGCCGGTTGACAGTTTTCGATTTGCCACGCATGCGCCCTGGTGTGGCTACCCTAACCTAACCTGGTAATCCTACCAGACATATTGGTTTTACGTGGAATCTGAACCACGGCGTGTCCTAGGGTGCTTCACATGACAAAGCAAATCGTAACCAGAGGTGAAGCTCTGATTTTTTTAAAATTCCCACCAAGACCAAGATTAGTACCGGGGACCTTCCTTTCCCCAGTCCCGCGCCTTACCCAACTGAGGCACCAGACCACTCGTTAGAATTGTTGATGTATTCAAACGGCTGTATGGCAAAAAGTCAGCCATTTAAATATATATATATATATATATATATATATATATATTAGTTGGGGGAAGTTAGTATGTTTATCTTTGGAGAAGGATTTGGTTGTTCATCTTGTACAGTCTTCCCAGGCAGCAGAGATCGTCTTGTCGAAGCGGAAGTGAAAAACAGTAGATAAAGGTATTATCTGTGAGGGCCCTCTTCAGTTCCGTTACGAGGTTTCTAGAGGGCGTCGGCGTTCCCATTAGTCGGCGATTCGACATGTCCGTCAGGCGTCTGTCGACACCTATTGTCCAGGCCTCGCTGGCACCTAAAACGAATAATTACCGGTTCCCGCTCCATTCATTAGGAGAACTCTACGGCGCTCTTTATCAGAATTAAAATGTGAGCAGTCAGTATGCTGGTGACAAACGACCGCGCCTAACATGGTCCTCGTGACTCATTACCGGCAAATAAATTTAAATCAGTCGCCACAGCCGCGACGTTATGTTTACACAGCCACGTAACAAAAGGCCCTTCTACAACATTTCTCATATTGCCGTTCCCTCATCTGTTTGTTTCAGCCTTCTTTATTTTCTCTTGACGTTCCGTGAGGTAGTCAGTAAATAATTGCCGACAGTGTTTTGTGACCGCCGTCACAGACAAAAGTAGTTAAGCTTGCTCAGAATTACAGAAACGTGATACACCAAATGAACATTACGCCGATCCTGGCAGTGTAGGGGCTAGCGCGCTGGCCTTGCGTTGCAAGGGCCGCCGGTTCGAGTCCGGCCTCGGGCATGGGTGGTTTTAATTAAGTTGTTGTGTTCGTCTTGTTCTGTTCTCATTGTAGTGTCAACAATATCATAATGAAACCCTGATACAGCAGTTGGAACATAAACAAATTGTAGCTGGCTAAAATGGTCGCAACGACCGAAGGGCATTTTTTTTTTTTTTAAGAACATTACCACTGCAATATGTGAAAACTTATATAGGAACGAAGTCTTTCTCGGCGTTGAGAATGAATGTAGTCTTCTCGAGAGACTAGCCGAGTAAGTAAGATGTTTCCACACGTTATTTCGGCGATCTCATTCACCGTCGCCATCTTCTGGTGAAGGCGACGGTGTATGAGATCGCCGAAATATCGTGTGGAAACATCTTACTTACTCGGCTAGTCTCCCGAGAAGACTACATCCATGTGAAAACTTGGTAAAATGTCCTCTAGGTATATATATATTGTGTGATTTCATATCAGAATTTCCAAACAAAATATTTTCTGCAAGTTGGTTAAGCGGCAGCCGTATTTTGAGTATCTTTAAAGCTCACTTCAAAATACTTTAATGAGAACTTGAATGACATTCGGGAGGAGGCGGTTTCAAATTCCCGTAGGGCCATCCATATTTATGTTTTACATGGGTTCCTGAAATAACTCCATGCGAATGCGTGGATGGATCCTTCAAAAGGTCATGGCCGAATTTCTTATATTTCTTTTTATTAGACGTAAACGAGCAAGAAAACAAAAGGCATTACCAACTCAATTCAAGAATGCAAAAAAGGAATAATTTTCCAACACTATACCCGAAATACTGTTAATACTTCCGCTATAAACGAAGTTAAGCACATTAAATGCTTCCACGAATTAAAGTAGTGAAATTATAAAAAGAAAGATCTGTTAACAGAAAGACGGATTACGAATGACTAAGCTAAAAATTACTCCCTCGAAGCAGAATTTGCAACAGAACCCTCCAGAAACTGTGAAGCTGTTCTTGGATAAGCACCAGGGTTGCCCAACACTTTTAGGGAATTAGGGTTTTATGAACTTTTCTAAATTCCTACATTCCCTAAAACTCTCTAGGAAGTCTTCTTGTTTATGCGACAATCTTAATATCAATAAACAAACATAACATACTTCGTAGAGTTGTAGGTTTAATTCTGCGTATTTTTAACACATTTTGTAGGTATGAAAATTATCTACTATTCTTTATCGGAGCATGGCACATGCATCCACAAAGTACCAGAAGAATTTTAATCAATAACATGATTAAACGGTTTTCCATATCGCAAGGAAACTGGTCAGATTAACGCAGAGTATAATGCGAAAAAATAACATGAAATGCTTGTAATTTCTGACAGATCTTGATAGCAGAGTGAAGGAGTAATCTAAGAACTGCAATGCTTAGTTGTGATGGAACAATTATTGCAGCTGGTTTGTCCCCAGTTGCAGTAGTGGAAACTAGTGACTGTATTTCTCTCGTAATCACTGCACAAAGAAAAAAGTAGACAAACAAGATTTGCAGATACCACTTTATGATTGAAACATCCGAAAGATCATTCTTTATTTTCGTCAGACTGTTGGAACAGTTCGCCAACAACATGACTGAAAAGAAAATATTATTTAATTTTTTAATGGTCCTTAAGAATTGATAGAGCACTAATTAAAACAGTCCTCGCAAATGGGTGGCTAATGTGCTCCTAAAGGTTTTTGATTTCAGGGTCTTCTGTAGTACGAATTCATACACACTCGTATAAACAAGTTAGGTTCCTAGTTGTTCATTCTGATCTACAATGAGGTGTATTACTGATTGGAGCTCTATTTATTATTAATATTTATTTCATCATTTAGACGAATGCACATTTGGTAATTCTGAACGTAAAGTTACAATTGTCCTGAACGGTTTTACAATTTTTCTGAAAGACAGAGGCTATCCCAGTTCAGATCGTTGGCAGACCAAATAAGTATATCAGCAGAGATAAAGTTCCTTGTTCTTGTCTCACCTTCGGCGCTATAATAGGGTTAGTGCGATCAGCATTACATTTCACCCGCTTGGCTTTCATAGGAGAAGCCACCTAACTCCCGCAAACCTGGTGCTTATTTTAAGTTTCTGGAGGGTTGTATTGCAAATTCTGCTTCGAGGGAGTAAGTTAGTCATTCGTAATCCGTCTTTCTGTTAACAGATCTTTCTTTTTATAATTTCACTACTTTAATTCTTGGAAGCATATAATGGGCTTAACTCCGTTTATAGCGGAAGTATTAACAGTATTTCTGGTACAGACCAGTCCCAAGCTGCGCTATGTTTATTGGCCTACAAGTGAGGTGGAGACGGTCTCGTGATTAGAGAATTAATGAACCTACTTTCTATCTATTTTGTAGTCTACTATTACAGTTTTCACTTGAATTTCGTCTTATTTTATAAGTTCATAATCTGTTGAAATATTGTACAATGCACTCATCATTTTCTAAAGTATGTTTTACCTGAACATTAAATCTGTAGTCAACTCTCATGGAAGCATAGTAGCAAAACGAAAAATTCTAATTATGTTACCGAACAAAATATCATTTGAGTTACAACTTGATTATAAAAATAGTAAAAAAAACAACAGCTTTGCTGTGTGGGTCAATCAAGTGACATGGTTTATGGTAATAGGCACAACGTAACTGAACTGCGGACTTCCATAGATAGCAGGGAATAGTAATTTGTTGGTAATAAAGTATTTACTAAGCTAATATAATGCTATCTGTCATATAGATACAAATTTCAATTTATTATTGCGTAAAAGAAGCAGCATTAAATACATACTCATATGTACCATTAACATTTGATGCTATCTACGCTCAGATATGAGTCATTTATTTAACTTTCGCACTCGTTTGCTTAGGAAGGTCGTTCGTCACTTTCACTTTGTATAACGTCTTCTTTTATGATGTTCAAACATTTACTCTGTTTTCAACATCTTGTATCTGTGCTTGATGGACTTACAATGACTCCATGTCGTTGGTCGACTGTGGGTAAACTCATCAAATAAAGCACGAGTGTTTTACGAAACATTAAATCTTTTGGAAAATTATTTTATTGAATAACAATTGAATTTCCCCTTCATTCCATTGATTTATCATCGAATCAGTCTTCTCTGCCCTGCATAGATCCAGAGAGGTTTTGTAATTCGTTCCACAATGTTTAGTGTTAATTAATGAAATTTAATCGGACATAGTTCATTCGTTCACCGTCCTGGATTACAATTTCAATAAACTGTCAGCATGGAACGGAAACAAAGATGAAAATTCGGAGTTTTGATCAGCAGATTGTTTATCAAAAGTTTGATTAATTCCCAAATCTCTCAGTATTGCGTGGAAAATGAAGGCATAGGACATTCCTTGGTGCGATGTTGCAGTTGAAATTATTCAACAAGGCAATGAGTGCAGACCCCCTTTTTACACGATATCTTATTAATATCGAAACGTGACTTAATCCAATCAACATTCACCTGCAATCATGTGACACCGTCTGTAGATCTAACGAATCTTCCAAGTGTTACAATGGAAGATCGCAGGGGAAACCTGGTTGGAACTAGATTACATTGTAGGAAAGAGCGTTGGTAGCTCTCTAGTTGCGGTATGAGTTCGTCGAACCTGTTCTTATGGAATAACACACAAAAAGGTTGTCGACAAGATGTTTAGTAGAGCGTAGATATATAAACCATTTTATGAATTCGGTGATGGATGCTAACATGTTTCTTTCGGCAATAAAACACGTCAGTAAGTCTTCAATTTGCTAGCGAGTGCCTGAATTTCATGACCAGCTATTGACCGCTGTTCCCTTCACTCCCATAAGTTTCTTAACCAGATGATAAATGACTTCCTGTTCACAGTAGGACAGTGACAACCATAAGCGAAGTAAACGCATTGTGTTTTCACTAGTGGTACGGCCCGAGGCCCATCAACAAGTCAACTGCTGGTCTAATTCGTGGTTCTTCACCTGATACTTCTACATCTACATCCATACTCTGCAGAGGATGCTAAGAACCAAATCCTAAACCCGTGCATTCTAAACCCGAATAGCACGAGGAAAGAAGGAATATATAAAAGCATCAGTACGGCATCTTATTTCTCTAATCTTATCCCTCCGGTCATTGCGACCTAAATAGGTTGGCGGAAGAAGTATTTCATTGCGCTCGTAATTTAAAGATTTTCGCATATTCTCCAATAAATTCAGATACAAACTACGTCGTTTGTCTTCCAGACTATTCCAGCCCAATCTATGTATCAATTCTGTGACACTTTCATAAGGGCTGTAGCAACAAGTCACGAATCGAGCGGCCCTCCTCTGCACCCTCTCCACTGAGTCGATCAGGCCCTTGCGATACGCATCCTAAACTCCACTACAGTAATCCAGATGCGGACGCACTAGTGTTTTATACGCTATCTCCTTTGTATGAGCATTACTTCTTTCACTCAGCTACCCTGTAACCGGTCTTTCGGTGTTACTAAATTATTTAATGGATCAGTTGATACTGAGTGTCCCAATACTTCTGACTGTACACCGCTTTATTTCTTTTGGATGGTACTGCATTCATGTATTTGAACGAGTAGATATCGAAGGAAATGATGTGTATTGAATTTTGTAGCGCAGGGCAAATAAGTGTCCTACCAGTTACGCTATTAGTGCTTTCAGTAATAGTGATAGTTTCTGCAGAGTTGCAATAAATAACGTATTTATAGTGTTATGAAAGCAGATAGTAAGTATCTCTTTACTGCAGTGTCTTTGAAAATACTATTCTATATCTTTGTGTCAATTTTTAACTTCGATATCTACACAATATTCTTTTTAAATGCCTGAAACTATTTAGGCCCCCTAAGTCTGACCCCCCTATGATTCATATTAATATTTTTTCAATATGTTAAAAATGATTTGAAAAGCTATTTCAGGTGGACGAAATGAGTAGACACGTTGGTGGGAAAAAATTGTTATTTTTGTTGTTAATGGAAGAACTTATTATGGTAGAAACTTATCATTTTTTTCTTAGATGGTAAATTATCAAATATTATGAATGTCAAATTAGCTAAATTGTTTATATACCACATGGTCAAATATTCAAATAAAGGACTTTCATATTCTTTTAAGTTTCAATAGAATTTTCTGACAAATTGTCGGTATATTCTTAACAGGGGTCCGACTGTGGTTACCTTTTTCTCAGAGACCATTTTTGCAAGTTTTTACTAAAAAACGAATTTGAAGACTATGATCAAATATTTACTCACCTCTATCATGCAGGATATTTGAAAACATACCAAACAACGTATTCCATCAAAATTAAAATAAACTTAACCTAAATCAAAGACGAAACAGGAGAAAAACAAAATGGGGTCCGACTTTAGTTTCTTTCCTTTATTGCCTTAAATTATTGGTTCCCTTTAAAGGTTTCAGTCGTGGGCAGGGTGTGCTTTGCACATAACCTTCCCACTTCCATTCCTTCCCGCCAACTCTCCGTCACAACCTAGATCCAGTCCCGTATTCTCTTCATCATACATTGCCTGTAGCAATCTATTCCTTGATATTTTTCTGTCATCTTGTATCTCCATTTAAAATATTTTCCTTGGTATTCTGTGTTCCTCCATTCTCTTAACAAGTTCCTGTCATTTGAGCATTGCCTTATCCATCTTTTCCTGCAGCAGTTCCGCTTTCACTGTTGATGAATAGCCTAATTAGGCCAGATAAGCTTTTTATATGAAAGAGAGGTATTTATTTGAATGGAGGTAATGCCTGTTGATCCTCATACAACACGCCCACCTCGTCGTTAGTTTCCACGAATGTTGGTTCGACCGGGAGTGGCAGTGGCTCCACGTCGTTAACACGACAGCGCGGTTAATGCGAAAATAATCTGACAGCTGGGGAGGTGTTAATGCTGCTTCCCACGGGCGTCCAGAGGGGCCATTAATCACACACCAGTCCCACTTAACGCGCCACACTCCACAAACTGATTTCCCTGGCTGGCGCGGCGGTCCCATTCTACCGTGATGGATGCACCACTGTGGGCGAGGGGGCGCTACAACTATGTACTACATCGAGCACTTCGACCATCGCACATCAGAGGCTGTGGAAGTTTGAAATATGTGCTGTCTACTTTTAGGGTGCCACGTAGCTCAGAACTTTTCAGACTTTGGTCTACACTAGTGGTTCCTAACGGAGGCGTTACCGTTCACCGGTGAGAGTAGAAGACATCGTAGGGGGCGTTTTTGGTCCAAGTTAAACTTGGGGGGCATTGAGGACTAACCACAGCCCCCTGCTTCCCATTATAACCCGGTTTTAACCTTGCGACAGCTTTTAAAAGTCACACTTCAGGGCGCAAGTATCAAAAAGATACAGTCGTTAGAAACTCACAATTTTTTGTACTTTAATGATTAATGTCAACTGTATGCATAAGGGGCATTAAACACAAACTTTCATATCAACAATGTGGAGGTTTCTTTATTTAACTAAAAGAAGAAGAAAAAATATAAAAAAAATCATTTTCTGAGAAACTCTTTAAAAAATAATTTATCCCTGAAAATATCTTTGAAAATGATTAGAACAATTGGTTAGCCCAAAGAAATAGGAACTAAATTATTTAATGATTAATATCAATTGTACGCATAAGAGGAATTAAACACAAACTTTCATATCAACACAGAGGAGGTTTCTTTATTTAACTAAAAGAAGAAAAATATATAAAAAGTAATTTTCTGAGAAACTCTTTAGAAAATAATCTATCCCTGAAAATATCTTTGATAATGATTAGAGCAATTAGTCCACATAAATGTGAACTAATAAATTATTTAAATAAAAATTAACAATTGTAAAAGTTTACAACATCAAAATAACTACTACAATTACATTAGGTCAGTTATCATCAAAGATTACTCAGGTACAACGATTTGTTTTCAGTAACAATGAACTCTTACTTGTCTATACATTTTACTGAAATACTGCAAAGAACTATACAATTTCTAAGCTACAATAAATACAAAAATTAATAAATAATAAAACAAAAAATAGTAAAATCTTAATCTATTAACTTTGTACCAATGGTGTTTTCAAATGGATACATGAAGAAAATTTGATATACTCGAGAATATTTTACTTACCAATAAAATAGTAAAAAACTGAGTCGAAAAGAAGTTGTAATCTTGAACTAGCGAAAAATCACACTAACTGGCACAAGTATCGATTTGATGCAAACAATTTTCTTCAGAGAAAACAAAAACCTGCCGGAGTCGGGAACATCAATAGCAGGTTGAGGGTTAAAAGTCAAGAAGGTAGTGGGGAGGGAGCTCCACTCACCGATCTAGTGCTTCAAATTCGCGGAAAACTATTTCACATGTATCAAAATGTTACTCGTGCTCGTCGCTAGGTTAAGGGTTGCATCAAAGACGTATTCAATAGCATTCCCATGATCATGTTTCGCCAAAAGAAGATTTACCGTAGTCAACAATTTATTAACTAAGAAAAGAAACAGATTTTTAGAAGTGCAAAACGGTACCAAATTCCAAAAATTAGTGTTTTTACACCAAGCTCAGCCCTCTAATCAATAATATTTTCTGATGACAAGTACCTGTTAATCAAACTGTAAACAATACACCCATGTATCTATGTTTGTTTGGGCAAACTAGGATCACGTTAAGCCTTGGATTTGCTTTTGTATGAGTCTGCATCCATGTTACAAATGGTTATTAGCCCTAGAGGGGGAAATCCCAACCGCGGTATACGCACATATTATTTATATATTGCAATAAAGTAATTTTAGAAAAATGTTCTTGTTTCTCTACATACGGTATTGTAAATTTCACCTAAGTGGGGTGTCATCGAATCACTGTTTCAAGAAATGGATTACAAGCCAAAAACGTTGGAGCACAATAGGTTATATTATTTACTACAAGAAGTGGAGCCGGTGTGTTTCTTTTTCTGGAAAGAGGGCGGTGAGTAATTTTTTTTTTTCGATAGGGGGCGGTGTGTAACTTTTTTTTTTTTTTTTCGAAAAATGGGTGGTAGGTCGAAAAATGTTTGGATCTTATTGTTTAGACCAGTGTTTTTCAAACTGAAGGTCAAAAATCAAGAGTTATAGTTCTTACGATGCAATAAAACGTCAAAATGTTCAGTGAGAAGTCTGTGCTTGTTTATTTTTTTAATAAATTGTCAAATAATGGTCGTATATTAGAGACGCAAATAACCAAATCATTTTCCAATCGGAGCCTATTTCTCTTCTTTCTACCATATTTCAGGTAATTGTCGTCATTATTTTTTTTTCCCCCTGCCACTTCTAGCAGACGTGGTGAGCTGCGCAGATCTTTTGAGAAACTTTTCCATTTTATCCTGGCTCGCAGCGAAGCTAGTCAGTATTTACTGATGTACTCGTACAACTGATTGCAGTGAACGAAAATAAACTGTTCATGTGTGGCCTTCTCACCTCCCGCGCCGCCACCGTGGCAAAGAATATATCACTGCCCACAGAGTGAGTGCCAGCGACTACCCTACAGCATTCGTAGGTATAGTCTCAACAGAAAAAAATTAAATACGTCATATTTGAAAATCACTGACATAGTTTCATTACGGACAGTAGGGGGTCGCCAAAGTTTTTTTACGAACACGGGGGATTGCTAAAATATTTTTGCTTGTAAACGGGTCGCATATTCAGAAATGTTGAAAGCCACTGGTCAAGACAACCGGGGTTCGATCCAAGGTGAAACTGAAACTCTTTCTTCGAGACACGTCCGGATAGATTCTGCAGACCCACTCACCCGGCTGTACAATGGATAATCTCGTCGGGAAGGTAAAGACGGACGAAGCGTCGTAATCACGAAGCCACCTACTCCATAGAGCAGCAGGTTGACGTTCGTAATCCATGTCTTATACACACTAATCCCAAATGGCTACTCCACTAGGAGCTTATCGTTCGTTACCTTTACAATTTTCACTATCTACATTTAAGTGAAGATATAGATATTACGAGACATTTCGGACATGAATATCCTACAATCTTCGTACTTAAAAGTGCCTCTAAGTCCAAGTCCTTATAAGTATTTTGGATCTCCGTGAGAGCTCCCCAACTTTAGCAATAACTTACCAAAAGTCGTTATTCTGAAACTGTTTTGGAACATATTCCCTAATGTAAGTTCGTTTTTCTATTTCTTTTTTCTGAAAAGTTTGCCAAATACTGTGGTGATTAATGTCATTCTATCTCAGTGAATTTCAGAGTCGACAAATTGATGGGTTCCGACGAATGTGTCATTGGGTCAGTATATCTCAAAGTAGTACAGGCAGTGGGATAGTATCAAGCCGCTGTGCCAAGGTGTACCGTGAATGCGTTGATTCCGGTAAACCATTCCTGCCGGGGTCAACTACCTTGCACATCTGGATGATCCATTGTTCTTCAGATCACCGTACAGTAGTGCCATACCAGTAATCTTGGGGTGTCCTTTATTCAGGTACCGATCCTGGTGGATGAGCGGTAACGCTCGTGTTCGGCATGCGGGAGGGCGCGGGGTCAAATCTCTGTCCAACCATCCAGATTTAGGTTTTCAATGATACCCCTAAATCACTTCAGCCGAATGCCTTCCTCCCTCCAATCCTCTCCCGCCACTAATTACCACGACGTCAACAAGTCGTAAAGCCAAAAAGGAAGAAAAAGGAAATGTGGTGGTGGCAGCGGATGAGCTGGAGCAGAGAAGTTATCTGGTAGAAACAATAGTTTTGCATAAATACTCAAATCGCCTATTGGGTTTAGAGTATCTTCTAGATATTTCTGTTGAGTGATCTAGGAAAATGATGAAAATCTAGATCCATTTGCAAAGAGGGAGAGATTCTGGGCATCTCCTCCCAAATACGAGACGAAATGGTTTTGAATCGACTCACTCTGTGAATTCGATTACTTCGCCACAAAAAAAATAAAGACTTTGAACGATAACGTGTCAATATTTTTGCTTTATTATTTCATTTGTTAATAGATCGTCGGAACAATACCTCAACTCATAGAATTAGTTGAACCAGCAGTTTGCCTGTTGGGCATACGGCATCTAAGGAGAACAAAACGTTATAGGAGAGGAAACAAAACTGCTAGCTGTTTCTGATGTTCTTCTGGTGTGCATATGGGGCAGATGAATTCAAATAATAATCTATCATTTGTCTGCTTGTACAAGGAACAGTTTATCGCCAAACAACTGATACTTTTACAATGTTTTAAGTTATGACGTAGACTGTGATTTTCCCCTGCAGCAATCGCATAGCCCCTACTTTTATTTAAGAAAAATCCATAACAGAACTTTTTTTATCGTTTAATATTTTGTTTTCTATTGATTATATGTATCTCATATTGTGTGGCCGAAGATTCATTTAAAGCATTTTATGTAAAATAAAACCGATTCACTTTTCCGGATTTCAAATGCCTGTGATGATAATTTTGTCAGATAAAAAGAGAATTAATGAAGAAAAATTTATGACATTATCCACGCCAAAAATGATACTGAACGTCTGGGAACACTGAATTTTCAGGTTCGCCATCTGCTGTTATGAATAACGCCATTGCCTGCAACGATTTTAATATTAACGATTTAATAAGCTACTATGAACTGTGGTTAATTGCAGTGCTGACGGGGAAATCTCGATGAGTTACGGCTCGCAGCATACATTTTTTCTAATTTTTGTTGTCACGTATTTGCTTTAAGCACCTACGTTAATCAGCCACTAAGACTGCAAAAATTATAGTGATCAGCATTGCTGAGGTTTATGGTTATCCATCAAACGGCTTTCAGAATTTTTTTAGAAGATAGAGAGCTCCAAGTCCAAAGGAACACAGTAGTGCAAAGACAAATCGGTATCTTAGTTCTACAACAATTTCTTTAAATGTGAATAAAACCGTCTTTTCATAACCCACAAATCTTTTGTAGTGAACATTGTAGAGCATACTAATAGACTCAACCTTGGCCACTTCCTAAGTGCTCATAGGTTCCATCGTTATGATTACATTCACCTCCGAACGCTAGTCTGAAACGGGTTTTACGGTCCCGCAAAAAAAAAAAATTAATCTCCCTGCAGAAAAAAATGCAGATGCGTACATTTGCAGATGACAATAAATCGTATTGAAACCGTTTTTACGATCGACAGATGAGCCATTCAGATGCAAACAACTATAAGTATGATATAAGTGTGATTAACTTCTCATGGCCGTAAATCTATAAAGTATAACATTAACGGCATGAGATCCGTATTAATTTTATTTGATTACTATAATTAGATTATCTTCGACATCGTGTTATTGGAGCTTATATTTCAGACCACGCTTCCCCTAACATGAATTCGGATGCCTCGTATTTTTCATAGGCTACTCCTTGTGTGTTTAATCTGTCATAGGCTACTTAGCGTCTCTTCTAAGGAGTTAACTAAGCTAACACTTTTGTGCACCATTACCAATCTTTCAAGATCAATCTTAGTTTTCTTCTTGTAATCAAAGATAATCTTTCATGCCGCTCAATGGTAATTCATGAAGTAATTCGTTGTAAACAAGTCACGAGTATTATTTAAACACACAGTATTAGCGTTTACATTGTGCATGAGGATATATTTTAGCTTTAATAAATCAAAAATGATTTTTCCTAGTTTCTCGATAGTATTGATGTAGTGCTGTTTACTTAATTTTTCTGAGTCTTTAAATATCAGATAGTACATTAAAGAATCTGAACTGTTTCTTTTTGCCATAAAGATACTTTGAAATTACGAATCGTCGAAGAAGGATATAAATTATTCCTGTTATACTTCTTCGAAAAAAAAAAACCTATTTTTATAGAAAGAATTAATCTATATACATGTGAAAGTTTGGATGTATGTTTGGATGTACTGTCCGCCTTAATCACGCCTTAATTGCTCAACAGATTTAAATGAAATTTGGCACGGAGTTAGTAAATTGTGTGTGTAGTGACACAGGACAGGTTTTATCTCACAAAAACGAATAGTTCCTTTAGAAATCGCAATTATAATTTCGTAAATACCAAAGGCTTTCGTTCTTTGTAGACGGAAGGCCAAGCTTACTCTTTGCTTTTTACGTACGAGTGGCAAACACTGCTTTTCAAAATTCAAAGCAATAATCTTCTGATATATGCACGTGTGTGTTTAGTTTAAAGGCGCTAAAACAGATGCACTTGATAAATAATAACTCTGGAGCATGATATGTAAATCTGTTTTTTTTTTTTTTTTTTTTTTTTTTTTTTTTTTTTTTTTTTTTTTTTTTTTTTTTTTTTTTTTTTTTTTTAAAGTCGTACGTTCCCAAAAGATGTCTTCACTTCTTCACTTGCATACATGAAATAATATGTCATTTAAGGTATTACATCGTAACTCCGTTCCTAACATATGTCTCATAATATATGTAAAAAATCAAAGCTTGAAAAACAATTGTAAAATTCTAAGAGTATACCAGCACCAAACTTGGTTTACTAAAAGTTCCAAAATGATTGTGTGCGAAATGTCATTGTAGCTTATTTATATATTCATCATATTAATATTTAATTTTAAAAATTGTGATGGCGTGCACGCTCCGGTGGCAATGTCCCTACACACCCATCTTCCTCCTTTCCTGCACCCACCTATATTTGCCCTCTACAAATTTCAACTTTAAATTCCTTCAACATTTTTGGTAAATTATTCATCATTTCTCTTGGTAACTTATTCCAATCGCTGACACCCCAACCAAAGAAAGAGAATCTTCCCACACCCTTGTGCCTGAAATCAAGTGCCAGCTTGAGGTCATGCTCATCTTTTCCCTTCCATGCATTACTTTTAATTCTTACACCAATATGTTTCCATGACTCTTCACCAATATACGACTTGTATAATGGTATAATTGTTATAATGTTGTAATGGTCTGACCAAAGTTTTGTAAGCCAAATCCTTCACCTCTCTCGTACATCCCCTTATTACTCTCTCCAAATATGTAATGGTTTTGATTCCACCTCGGTTCAATTTATTTCTTTAGGGCTTTCTTTCTGGCTACCATACACTCTCTTTAACATTACAAATCATATGACACGAAAATACTGTATTCCTCTTTCCATCACATTTTCCTCTTCGCCTCCAACATTTGAGATTCTGTCTTCCTACATCTTTCCACTAACTTGATACAAGGTAAATCTGAATTTACCGAACAGTAATGAGCCGTATCGGAAAGTTCTACTGATGCTCCCTTGGTTTATGACAAGCTAGTTCACAATTAGAATGAACAGGAATGTCTGCAGAGTATGAAAGCAAGAGGCATTTAGGATGCAAAAAATGACAAAAAAATTGTTGAAACGTCGAGACTCTGGTGCGCGTATTTTTTAAATTAATTGTTTTTTTGGTTTTGTTTTTTTGTTGCAGGAAAAACTAGCTCTGCTCTAGTTAAGTACAGTTAGTCTGATTACCATTTTGTGATTCTTTGGATCTCCACATAATAAAGCAAAGGGTGTCTTTTGTGGTTTTGTAAAACGAAATAAACGTTCCATTTGTGGTAACACGACGTACTGTCCGGAACACGCCAGTATGGCTCAACAATGCGCTGAGGCGCCACACTCTGAATCGGTGACGTATAACGGGAAAGAGTCCAGACTATCCCGAACCAGCCATCCCGACATCAGGACAGTCTCCAATCACTGCTTCATAAATTACACATTTCATCCCCCCACCACCCAAAAAAAAAAAAAAACCAGCTTATCACATACCGAACGTAGTTACACTTTTCGCAGACAGATGGCGCCGGCCTCGATAGCGTAGGGGCTAGCCACGTGCCGAAGGTCGCCGGTTCGAATCCGGCCGCGGGCATGGATGTTAAGTGTTGTGTGTCTGTGTGAATGTCCTGTCCGTCCTGTGGTGTCCATACATAGAAAGATACCATGTACACTGGATGACTAATTGTTCACTGGAAGCTAAAATATGATCACATTGAGCTGGCTGAATGGCCTTAGCCGCCGAAAGCCAATTAAAAAAAAAATTTAAAAAAAAAAAAAAAAACAGCTGGCAACACTTCACTTGTTCCATTAGTACTTATATGGGATCATTGCGGTCTCGGAAATTCAGTTCGGGATGAGACTTTGCAGGTTAGTAGTATACCTTAAGGGTATCCACCCAGTAAAGTAGTAAAGCGCACTACCCAGAAGATTCCGAGGAAAATGGCTCTTAAGTTTTACGCCCAGCTCATATACTGGTCTTTACGCCCTGCCCGCACAGCGAAGTGGTTGAGTCTGTAGCGAACTCACTTGCCACGAGGGCGATCCAGGTTCGATGCTACCTCACGTAGTTTCTTTTTTAAACTGTTTTAAAAATCATAACAACTTGTAAATAAAGTTAATGGCCTAAAAATTATCAATTAAATCATAAATAAATTGTTTATTTATGAAATGACTGCTACAACTAATTAAAATATAGCATTAAAGACAATACTTTATTTTAAAAAAACTGAATAATTTCAAATGAATTTTTAATGGCGGTAAACGAAACCGTTAATTAATATTGTGATTTTAAAAAAATTACCCACGTCAGCATCGAACCTGGATCGCCCGCGTGACAAGCGAGTTCGCCACAATGTCAGCCCACATCGCTGTGCTGGCATGGCGATAAAAACAGCAGTCCATATTTTAAAGCTCTTTTTCTCGGAATCTTCTGGCTAGTGCGCTTTACCTCTTTACTGGGTGGACATCCATAATGTATACAACTAACCTGCGAAATCTCATCACTGGTTTTCCATGGCACTTGTTGGGTAAAAATGGTGGAGAAAAAGAAGAAGAAGAAGAAAGAAAGATACTATCGTGTCCCGCCAGCTTTGCTGAGTGTAATAAGGGGGCACCATGCACGACAAGGGGATGTAAACCTCACATCTTACGTACCAACCACCCAGAATACTGATTTTGACGAAAGCTGGGATGATCTTCAAGACGCTAAATAAGCAGAATAACAGACGTGACATATGCACAACTGGACAAATCTAACACGGTTTGCATACCCATTTAAGCATCGCTTCCTTTAGTTGAATTTCGTTAATGAGCTCGACATATATCACATTAAGTCAAAGCAAAAAAAAAAAAAACAAAATCTTTGTCGTTACCTCTGTGCTATGGAGAGAGTACAGGACTGTGGCACTGGGGAGTGAGTCGCACTGACCCAGTTTAATGTCTTAATGCAGGAGACGCGAAGTGAGGCGGTACAATGCACCATAAATCAGCCACTGCGGACCGCTAGGTATCTGCCAACGCACTTCTGTAACTGACACTGTAGTAGGCGACAATCAACAGGACAATGAAGGGCGGCCATAGTCAGGCGTCGGTTCCACACTACCAAGGTCTTCGCCAGCCCCCCCCTCCCCCCTTGTCTTAGCAGCCTTAACCTAATCCGATGGGGCTACCAGCTACAGGGAACCTATAGTTTAACGAGGAATCTGAACCACGCAAGCGTTCTGATGGACTTCACATTACAAAGCAAGGTTTGATAGAGGTGAATGGTCTGTGAAAATCCCCGCCGACACAAGAATTCGCACCGGGGACCTTTCGTTCCCCAGTTAGACACCTCAACCACTGAGCCACCAGACCGCAACAGATATACTGTTAGCATGTCGGTGACGCGAAATCATACAATTGTACTCATCCAAAAATCGCCCAGCGTTTCTAAAGAAGTTTTCATTTCAAAAACTAAAAATCTAACTTAGTCCACAATCCGAAGGTTGGTCGAATCTTCCCGAAGGAGATGTACCAAGCGATTGTGTCAGAGGGAGGAAGTCCAATTCGTTTCCTCAGGGGACTAGAGTTCAACGTGGAATCAGAACCACGGAAAGTCCCAGCGTTGCTCATTAAATCAAATAAAACTCCTAAAATTTCCTGCGCACCACGAGATTTGAATCCGCGACCGGAGAGAGAATCTTTCGGAAGTAAACGCCTTAACCACTGAGCTACCAAACCACCTTTTCTTGAACCATACGTATGCTAAGTTCTATCAAAATCGAATAAAAAACTGCGGGTTTGTATGACAGAAATTAAGGTGAGAAGGAAAAAGAGGTGAGGATTTAGGTTTTCGTAAATCAAACGAAATATTGTTTTTCTATTTGTTTTAAAGTATACGTATGCAAAGTTCCATCTAAATCGGATAAAAACTGTGTTTTTGTATGAAGAACTTTGCCCAAAAACAAATATCATTTTTGTATTTTAGATACAAATATAATCTATACCTTCACTGCTTACCAAGCACAACACGTCATACTGATAGCTACAGATGTGCTGTTAACATTAGCATGTTGGTGACACGCACTTATAAGATTTCACCCAACCCAAAAAGCATCCAACGCGTATATCATACGCATAACACGTCATAACATGTCGGTAACGGGAAGTCACGAGCTCAAAGATTTCCCTCCTTCCAAACATCGCCTAAGACATCACTTAAAAAAAAATAAAAAATAGTAACATGGTCATTAAGCTCGTCGACCAGACTCCCTTCCCCATGTAAATGGTATCTTCTGATTTTACGCCACTGTATTCTGCTCCGACAAATATTCTGAATAACATCTCCCAGGAGTTCTTCAAACTATCGAACGAACTATATTCCAACAGAATGTGGAAGAAGTGGAAACATAGTTCAGTGAGAAGAGCAGGTATAATTTCACTGCTAAGTTGAGCGGTTTGGTTAACTGCTACTAAGTTGGCTGTATTGTGACGAGTAACTACCCGGTCCCAGTTGGAGTCTTGGATGAAAATTTTATAAACTCCTCACTCGATATTCATCTCTATCATCACTGTTTTTGTATGTGTGTAGTACCATTAGACTCCTCTGCTCACATTTTTTGTTGAACTGTAAGTATTCTTTTTACGCGATTCTGTTGCTGAGTTAGGTTGAATCACGAGAGGGACGAATCTCTTCCAATAGGTCATTAAGTTCACACAAGGCTATTATCACTATAGCTTTAGTTTTTTACCGGCATAAGGTTCTCTATGTACTGTACAAAAATCATGATAAGGAATTAACGTGTGACTTGATTCCTGAAAGCCATGGAGATCGGTTTAGTCGAAGGTGGATTAGATTCCATTAGCTTTGTAACAGTATCCTAGATAACCTGCAGCATACTCGCTATATTCTGTTCATTGTGAACTGGCGGCTGAAGGACTAATTCCCCTGTGCCCGCTCCTTACGTCACCACCCTCTCCTTTCCTACCTCTCCGAGATTACCGCTGTGTCGAGGCGAGTGATTGGTAAATTTCCCCTCCACATGTAGGGGTTAAGGGGAGCGGAGTGGGGATAGAACAGACTGGCTTTGAGCCGGCTGTGTTAACTGAACAGGCTGTAATAAGTTGAATTAAAATCGTTTAGAGCAAAGAAGCTGAAACAATTTCTTGCAGACCGAGGAACAAAAGTACTTATCTGAAACAAAAAAAGTATACTAAATTCGTGAGGCCTTACAACCAGGTGACAAAGTTTCTATTTGCAGCGAATTATGTCTCTGCTACCATTGCTGGACCTACAGTTTAACGTGGAATCCGAACCACAAAACTTCCTTAAGTGAAATAATTGATGTAAGTGAATTTTAGTATTATGTTACATAAATAAAATGTTAGGTTGTTAACCCACAATTGATCAAAGTTTTATTCGAAACAAGGAACGCCAGAATTTATCCTTTTTTCGTTTTTTTTTTCTTGCATAACAAAAAAAGTTAAAATGAGAAAAAATACACATATATATATATATATATATATTTAAAAAAAGAAGAGATATTTGTCCCTTACTGAGAGTAGCTGCAAGCGGACAAGTGTTGAATGGGATGTAGAATTCTTCGTCCCAAGAGATATGAGCGGATGATAATAAATCAAGGTGTGAATGGTTTTCAGTTGGCATTTAGCAACACTTATACTTCATGAATAAAACATTTATTAACAAACTGGAACAAAGTTAATAAATGTTTTAGTTCGCTACAGCTCAAAGATTTTCTAATTTAGACGCTCATTACACTGACACGCTCGTCCGGTTGGCTCATCTGCAGTAGAACTCTGCTGCCAAACAGGTTCGTCGTTATAGCTAATAGCGAATATGAAAGTGTCTGAGATAGGAAAAATAGACAGGTACAGTCCTGTTACAACAACGTAATGTGACCTTTAAATATTCTCGATTTGTTCATATTTTTTTAACTACACCGATCTTTAGTTTTTGTTTTCACTTTAAAATATTTCTGCGGTGAAGCTTGTAGTAGAATACAAGTGCTGTACGCTGTTACCCCAAAGGCTGATCGTATCATCCCTGGGAAGCGTATTCAGGTGAGTACACATCAGTACGAGGCAACGCACGAACGGGACCGAGGCGAGGCGAGGCGGAACGAATGTACACTTTGGTTGCACGAACGCAGTTCGCCGAGGCATCGAACGAGACAGGTATCCATCTATTCGTTTGTTTTGACGAGTTGGTAGTGATGTGGAATTAGAGCGTGGATATGGAGCGCGGTGACAATTTAGCAGTGGCTGGTGCTGCATTCACAGCTAAATTTTATTGGAACTAATATAATTTAATTCAATTGCGATGGAGCACACTATCCGGTGGGCAATTCCCGTAGTCATCCAGTTATCCATTTTTGCTTATTTTTTTAATTATCTTATATAATTTGAGTGATAAATTCCTTCCCCCATCTACTTTTGTGATTTACGAATTTTAATTTTAAATTCCTTCAGCGTTTTTGGAAATAGAATGCTCACGAATGGCAAATTATTTTTAAACAGTATGATGGAAAAAGAAGAGAGTGACCATTTTCGAAACTTTGCAACTAACTATATATTTTTATTAGAGTCGATTCGGGAGAAAAATTCCAAGAATGATACAAATTTTCTAAAAGCAGTAACCGCTGAAGAAAGGTTAGCCATAACACTGAGATACTTGGCAACTGGTGATTCATTTATTAGCTTGCAATATGTTTCCTACGTATCGAAGCAGCTGATTTCAAGAATTATATCAAAAGTATGCATAGCTATATAAATATTTTACAATTGTAAAAATGGAGAATAGTGCTGACTCTCATTGAAAACGTTGTAGTTTCCAAAAGACAGCTAGACATTCTGAGAGACTGTAATTTGTTATTCCTTGTTAACTTCGATATTTTGAGAATGTTGTGTTTGGTCGTAATGTACCATTTTTTTCGAAATGTCAGTCTCTTCTGCAATAAGTGCACTTATCTTTTTTTTATCGAATTATGATAAAGTTTATCGTTCTTCTTCTACAATACGGGACGTCGCTGTCCCAAGTCATGATTAAAAATAGAACAAAATGAAACGAAAGACTCCTTAGCTAAAATATAGTGGTTTATTTTATTTCAAACAAGCAGTGTATTTAAACGACAACAGAGTGTCAACGTGGCAGAGTGAACGAGGGAGGCAGACGCAAGATTGCAAATACCCGGCCCCATAACATGCCGAGCAACCCCGAATTCTCTCAGATGTATCGGCTCGGGACGGATGGCGTTCGTACTGCCTCGGTCGTTGGGTGGAAGGCCCCAGGCGGTTTGCCGCGCCTCGGCTAGACGTACACACTGGTATGCTCGCCTCGGAACTGCACGTGCGTCGCCTCATTCTGGTGTGTAGCCGCCTTGAAGTCAATGAGGCCGTATAGGATAGAAGACCACCTCGTGTGACTGCAGTAGTTATAGGCGTCTAGATCTCTGCAGAAAATGCTTGGGCCTTATGTGAAAATGAAAACAGAAGGGTTTCAAAGATGGTGCACGCTCTCGGGACCTACTGTGGTCTGCTTGGATCATCGTCGCTCTACAACAAACGAATCAGCATGTCGCAGGTATTCACTGAACATGAACGGCACAGAAGATCGGGAGTCAGTACAAACGGCGATCAACAATTTTGCACTTTGCAAACTCTGTTGGACAGTTACGAGTTGATCGAACTATCAAAAGGTCTCAATACAATCTACCTTGGAATATGAGCAATAGCACAGTATTGAATCATATCGACGTCACGCCGAAGCATGTATCAAACTTAATTACTGATGATTACATACATATCGTATCGAAACATGTAGCGATAGATAGTAATATTTTTACTGATGACTTGATTCCTACGTAGAATTTCACTAAATTAATAATTTAGTCGATGATCTAAAATCTGTTGCTTATTATTCCTATATTAGCTGTGTTCTAAATGTCTACCAAAGAAGAACGAAAAACTTTCCTTCTCTTCTCCTCGATTTTGTCCATCCAAGAACCATTAAAAATCTGTGCATATTTCGATGCCTTTTTCCTTGACTTCCAGTGGTTGTTCATCTTTTCACTTTTCTGTTTTCTCCTTTCTTTGGTCTAGATGTTATTACCTTTCCTCTTCTCCTTCTCCTGGAAACACTTGAAATTTTGTACCAATCTTCTGGATGTTGTCCTATGTTGTATTATATCTTCTGTTATTCCGATTTCTATCATATCTTTTTTTACTCCTTGCATCCAATGGTTGCCATTATTATTGTTGTAAGCGTGGTTGAATTCTTCCTTGTAGAGAATTAACGACGAATTGGCTACCTACTTTAGATACAAAGAAAGCTTTAGGTATCTTTTCCCCATTGTTACTGCGGTAGGATACCTCATTTATTTTATTGTTCTCTCTCAATGTAAATCATCGAGTTTAGCGTTTATCTGTCTTTTCCGCCACGGGAATAGATATCTTATTTCCAGAGCGAGGTTAAAATGAGTGACCGTAGTACCCAAGTCCTTTCCACCTGCTGTTTTCGATGCGAGTTGAGTCTGTCAGCGCCTGCTATGGCCGCGGACGGCAGCTTGTATCCTCTGGTCAGCACCCGCAGTCTATCCAGGGCACAGACTCTAGCTTTTTGTGTGCGACTGCCCGTGGCTACAAATTGCTGTCATTATCTCGCAGCTCTTCTGGGAACGTGTTCCTCCGCGGCTTTTCACAGTCACGCGACCACCGACACTCGGAGGCCGAACTCCGGTGCGACCTCCCAAGGACACTGACTTCGCTTCGCTGGGTTATATAAATAATGCGTGTGACAAATGGGCCAGTCGAGGAAATTAAGACTTGAAAAACTAGTTTCACGGGTGAGTTTATTCTGTCTCAACAAGGAGGGTCGGATGAGGTTTATTTAACTGAAGCAACATCCACTTTATAATCACATAGATCTTCTCTCACTGCTTCCTGATATATTGCGTCTCAGAATCCTGTAATATTTGTGAAATGCGTGTATAGAAGTAACATTGGAGTGGATGAAAAATTGACTTTCTGAGTAGAGAGATTTTTAAAATATAGGAAGCAAAAGAAGTTCTACCCTCCAACGATCAAGTAGTTCTTTCGTTTCTATGTGAAGCACATTTGTGAAGTATAATTTTTATGTACTCTTAATATCATCATCATTACGCCTAAGAAAGAAAACATTGCATGATTTGAATAAATAAATTTACTTGACTTTAATTCGAACACCTTGGAACTGGATTTTGTAGGATGGGCTCGTTCTACAAAATTAACTCATTAACGTAAGTCCAGTGACTAAGCCGAAGCCCGCAACAAGTGAGGGTAGAGACAGCAAAGCCAATTTTCTATGTATCTACATTCTCGTTAAACCTGAGTAAAAGAGACAAAAATGTGGCCATTGGCTCATTGGTCAAAGCCGATTTTCTACGTCTTCTTGATTCCAAATTTCGATAGCTTAAACTGCGAAGATAATGTCAGCGGATCATTTATAAAGGCGATATTACAATCAGGAGTTTTATCATGTCATGTAAAATGCCTTAGTTTTTGTAGAGATCATGAAGCTGGTCTATTCGGTGCAAACAGGCTCTTATTAAGATTTATTTCAGTAATAATTTGCCTCCAAGTTATTATCCTGTTTGTAAGTTACTTTCCTCCTACACAAAGTGCTTCCATTGCACACACAAGCCTAACGACTTATTGCTCGCTAATATCATGAAGGAGCTAATATTTGGCAGGTTGCCCTTTATATACTTTCTGCTTTTTCTGTATTTAAATTTTTATTCTTTACGTCGTTTATCTCCGAAGTAGACATAAAACACCTTAATATTACTTACATATTGGCAGATTAAAGATACAGAAAAATGAATGTGTGTAAGGAAACGATTAGGTGAAAATTATTTTCATGAAGCACTGCAGAGAGTGGTATCAGAGATGTGGCGAAACTGGGATACAAAGTCTAGGTCAGAACCTATTTTTAGTATGGTGCGGCAGTATTCGAGCCTCGTTATGAATATACAGAATTTGTACTAGCATGCAAAGGATGGCTACTAGATTTCTAGCTGCTGCAAAACACATTTAGTGATTGATATCACAATAAGAGTATTAGGAGCCACTGGAAAACAAAAGGTGAGGAACTGACTTTTGACAAAGACATATGTTAATATCTCAGTTAAATAATATAAAATAATAAGCAAACTAAATAAAATGACATACTGTACCTAGATTGTATAGATTTTCTTTTTTTGTCATTGCAATTAAAAAAATAATTGTCTGTAGTTTTTTTATGTATGGACTTTAGAAATACCAGACAGCATTTGAAATGTTAGGTTGCTATTGCAGGATGCTGAAAATTAAGTGGACAGATAAAGTACGAAATGAACGTGTTTTGGGAATGATGGGCGTAGAAAGAAATTTGTGGAAGAGTCTTACAGAAAGAAGAGGCAGGATGGTAGGTTACATTTTAAGACATGCGGTATTAGTTAATTTGTTGGTGGAGGAGGGAACAGTCGAAGGTAAGAAATGTAGACGCAGACAAAAACTAGAATACATGAAGCAGATAATTATAGATGTAGGTTTAAATGGAATGACGAGATGAAGAGGATAGCTCAAGATAGCAAGGGACGGAGGATTTGCATCAAATCAGTCGAGAGACTGGTGATAGCAAAAAAAGTCTTGCCAGTTGAGTTTCATCAAATTAGATATCAAATTCGGATCGCGAAGAATAAGTAATTCTATTTTTGCAGGTTTATTGATTCTGTTGCTTTGTTATATCAAAAATGCAATTAGGGATATTTTCGGTGGAACGCTGAGATTGGTTGCAGTGACGAGAGGCACGGCGCCCGCTACGGTCCAGGTGTCGCGTGCAGGAAGAGGTTACGTCAGCGCTGCCTGCAGCAGTCTGGTCTGGAGATGTGCATGGCTGAGTCCACTGCTAATAATGGCACTCCAGCCTTTTGTATTGCGTCCCAATGACTGTCCGCCACAGGAAGACACTTGTTCCTCGGTTGTCATTGAGGCTGGGGCAAAAATTATTAATGGTCGCTGTCTCCGAGAGTTGTTTGTTCACTTCGCCCACTGGAAGCGAAACAGCCACACTGGATGATGTCAGCTCTGATCGGATTAAGAAACGGAATACCTGGTCCCGTCGCATCGGGATTAGTGGATCGAGACGGTGACCTCGTTGCTGTAACCTCTCATCCGTGACGCCCATCTGAGTAACACGTCGTATATTCCGGTGCCATTCAATATCCGTGTGACCGTGAGTACTGAGCATGATAAATAATCTGGATTAGTGAACACACTGTGCATAAAAGTTCTCGAGCAAGTAATGCTCAGCGGATGCTAATTCTAACAAACGATCAAATGGGAATTGAGATATTGTAATCTCTTGAATGCTGTGACATGCCTGTTCCGTATGCTCCAAGTTGTGTTTGGTGTGACGCAAGTGTCTTCGCGCGAGAACTCCCTGTGTGATCGGATGCATTCATTCCGCACTTTCAAACGTGTCAAGGTTATGTAGCTGAACTTGAAATGTGGAACTTGGTGTTCGTTGTCAAACATCTACTTTACAAAATAGGCCGGATTGTATATTCAACTTTCAGTTATGTATTTCAACATTTTGCCAGCGTATTCTGAAGCAGTTACTACGCCTCTGCATACAATGATGTAGAAGTGTAATTAGGAAAAAACACCTTTTTTCTTATGGCTTTATGCCTCGTCGACGTCGAGATCATTAGTGGCGAAAGGAGTGGGACAAGGAACAGGAAGGAATACCGCCATGGCTTTTTGCTGGAAGCATCCCGGCTTTCGCCTGGACTGATTTGGGAAAACAATGGGAAACCGAAACCGGATGCTCGGACGGGGTTTCGAACCGGCGTCCTCCCGAATGCGAGACCAGAGCGTTAACCGCTCACCCACCACGCTCGGTGTAGCAACCTCCTCTTTGGTGATATCAACTAACAGAAATTTATCGCAGTTTCGCAATTTCCTGTCTTCTATACGGCAAAGTGAAATTATCTTATACGTTAGTCACCCGAAAAAACCGAAATATCTTTTATTCTGTGTACATGATACAGTGATGAACAGAGTAATTACGTTCCATGAAACAGAATGTGGTGAGTGAGCGTTAACGCTCTGGCCTCGCATGTGGGAGGACGAGGGTTTGAATCTCCTCCGGGCATCTAGGTTTAGGTTTACATGGCTTCCCAAAATCACTCCAGGTGAATTCCGGGATGTTTCCTTCAAAAGGCCATGGCCGAATTCCTTTCCGTTCCTTGACCCCAGTTCTTTTTCCACCTCTAATGACCTCGACGTCGACGAGGCGTAGTAGAAGTAGAGTAGAGTTGAGTTTATGAAATATACGTGTTAACCCCAACTAATTAACAAATATTCATTTCGTGGAAATCTTTAATCATACAATCATTTAATAATTTCTCTAAATTCCGTAAATATTCTGTACCATACTTATGTCTCGAATGTCGGCGATCTCTATTGAGTGTGTTACTTCTCTACAACAACTTCCCATGGAAATATCTCTTGTATGATTTCCCACTATGTTTGATGTTGTCATTAATAATGGCGTTTGAGATGAACGTGTGTTTAATCCAGAGCGTTATTCGTCTTATGAAGATGTGGTAAAGGAAGAGGTTAAAACACAGTGACGATCAATTCAGGTCTCTTCCAAAGGACAGCAAATAGACACTAAGTTCAATGTCTCAATTCGACGGACATAACATTGTCGTGTGCCATCACTGCATAGACAACGTGTAAAAACTGTATACCACTAGCTTAAATACTCTGCTGCCATACCATCGAATGGAGAAAACTTCTTTCACCACCGAAGCTCAAATTAACAATCGCCGTGATGTCTCAGCGATCTCGGCAAGTGACATTGTTAATATTATATGAAATTAACAAAGTAATTAGTTATTCCATTTACTGATTTTTTAATGTTTTTTTTATTTTTTTATTTTAATATAAAAGACATTTACAGATTGGACTGTTACACAAATTTTTATATATTCTCCTGTCTGTGTGCTTGTTATTATTAATTAATTAAATACGTTGGAGCTCATGCCTCTGGGACAATTACCCAGACCTACTTACGAATCATGCATATTCATAACCTAAAGTCCTTACATTCTGGGGCTGTGGAGGTGAGTGAAGGAGGCGGCGAAAATTATAAATAATACGAACAGTTTCAACAATGACAGCGGCATATTACTCTGCGATGCTTGACGCTCGTTTTTATGTAAACATAAATATTATTTCTGACGAAGGTTGTGGAATGACAGCCGAAAGCTAAGACTGTCAAATAAATACCACGGCATTGCCGCTAAACCCAATTGTTATTGATTGAGGAATATTTTTTATCATCCACGTAGATAAATTGTTCAAATCCCTGAATCCCCTCCTTTATGCCGAAGTCAATCACCAATGACGGCCCTGTCTCTCCTTCCACTCGCTGATTCTTAATCTTGCTCCAGATATTCCTTCATATGCCATATGTGAGGGGAATACAAATGTTTTCTTAGTTGTGATAATTGTCACCAGTACTTGTTGCGTGGTAGAAGGCCGAAGAACTCTCGCCAATTTAGAACTTTCTAGACGATTAGAAGTTATTCGACTTGTGGTTTCTCATCTGGTTATGTGTTTATGACTTTGTGAAAACCCATTGAATGGAGAAAGTTATCAGATTCTTTGTATAAAAGCTGGTTTTATTTTGTAACGAGAACAGAAGAAATAACGGAGTGGTGCGTAACGTCTCGAAGCAGGAGGAAGTTGTACGCTGCTGCGGTGGAGACTGCAGATCAGCTGATTAAGGTTCCCGGGACAGCTAGGCATGCGTCATGTTGCTGCTTGTTAGGACGCGGCACTCGCGTATAAATCTAACGCAACTCCGCTCATACATCTCCCGGTAGCGGCCTGCTCCGTTATGCGATTGCCTCTTGATGAAAAACAAGGCCGAAACAGAGGGAAGCAATGTGTGATTCACTGGAATGAGATTCATCATGAGGTCTGCTATTCTACAGTCAAAACATTTAAGATTATTTTAATTTTTGCTGTGTCCAAAAGTATAGAGTTAATTATACCAACGGCACAAAATTTTCATTTTTAGACATTTAAGTTTCTTCTCATTATAGTTTATACCAGGGGTAGACAACCCAAATGATCTTGCGGGCATCTTTGGAAATGAATCATAACTCCGCGGGTCGCATATAAAATTACATATCCCCATATTAGATTTAGACCCATTATAGACATTTTTTTTTAGTGAAAAATTGAAACATAATGAGTTATTATTGTTGTGTTTACTGTTATTCTTAGATGTAATTATAATAATGATACTCGTAATTTCAACAGTTAATTTTTGAATATATGGATGGACAAATAATGTATTTTTAGTACATCGGTTTTCACTACTTTGGTCGTTATAAAATAAATATTTTTGTAAAAGTGTGATGAACCTCGAGGGAAGGAAAAATGTTCAAGGCGGTCCTCGAGTTGGGTATCCCTGATTTATAGGATACCCTGTGGCCCTGTCTGGTATTTTGGAATTTTTCTCTTTTTTTTCTTAATTTCTTTCTCTGTCCAACAGATTTTCATTAAACGTAAAACTGACGTAGTTTTAATATTTTCAGCACACGTTTAGATTCTAGTGTTTGCAATCGTGTTTTATATACTATCAAAACATATCCAAGGCCTTGAAGAAATGTTTTTGAAATCTCTGTAACTATTTTACAAATCTATATTTTTGGTGAAATTTGTTTTATAGTTTTAGCCGTAACAATAATCTTCACAGCAATGGAACATTGTCGCTGGCCAATTCTTCGAAGCTTCTTATCGTGGGGTTGGTGGAGATAGACATTTACTTACTCCTTCATGATATCGGCATTGGACTGAAGATGTTGTGGTGAGCATATTTGATAGCAAGGTAAAAAAAAGTCTAAGATTAATACGAAAATAAGTTTTGTTCGTCGAGTCCTCAAGCAATAGCTCTTCTGAATGGCCTGTGAACAGAAGCTCAAATGGAATATCTAGTTTTATGTTCTTGGTAGTAACTGTTATCTATAACTACTAACTAACATTTCCGTTATGATAACAGATCGTATCAAGTTTAAACCTATCTACGTTCAGCGATTAGAAGCCTACTTTAATACTTTATTTTTAGTCTCTTAAATTGGTGACACTTCAAAAACATTTACCTGTGAATAAAATTTTTGAATCTAATATTTGGAATTAATATTTAACTGAATACTTGTAATTTTCTTCACTGTGAAGATGTAAATGACAGAATGGCGTAACTACTTGGAAATTCCCCGTACTTTTTTTTTATTGGTTATTCAACACACATATAAAAGGAAATTTCCGGCGGATAGCTAAAATTAAAACAAAAGCTTACAGATTAAATATGAAGCATAATCTTAATTTTTTCTGCTTTCATCTACTGTAAAGTAATTCATGCTTTCTGTATCGTATCACATCAGTTAATATTGCTTCCTTACCAATAGGATCTCGGCGCAAATATTCGAGAATCGTTCATGTAGTAAATGGAAAATGTCTTCTCAGATTTACAGCAAATGAATTAGAATTGTTTTACATGTGTAGAGTAATCGTTTCTCCAACTTGTTACTGAAGTCTTCGGAGCTTTTCGAAGTCATTAGAGGCAGGAGAGGAAGGGGTCAAGGAATGTGGACGAATTGGGAGATTGTCTTTTTGAAGGAACCATCCTGCCACATGCCTTGTTTGATTTCGGGAAAACCATGGAAACCGAAATCTGATTGGCCGAACGGGAATTTGAACCCGCGTCCTTCCGAAAGCCAGGCCCGAGCGTTACCATTCCCACACCAGGATCAGTTTCCTTACTCAGAATTGCATGTCGTTAAGATCTTTGCATTCATCAAGAGGATTAATGAAATGATGACGAAACGTGTGCGGAAGATACCTGAAATCTTCCTTTCCCCACTCATTCTTCAGATCCTGCTGTCTGCTGGTGTTGATTAGGAGCACACCTCTTCATAGGAGGCAGACAGCACTCCTCAATAAGTCATGAATAGTCTGTCATTCCACAACACAAAGCAGACGTGGTACAACCAGTCGTAGGTCCAGACTATTGTCGAAAATCGCAGCAGCAATTCTTCATCAATTCCAGCACAAAACTGTCTTTCATTGCACAACTATTTATTCGGTGATTTAGTGCACAGTAATAGACAAAACGATGGTGGTCTGTTCCCGCATTCATAATATTTCCGGTTCGATTACCTAAGACACTGACGCCTTGCCCCGCGTTTAACTAATTTTTTTGCTCTTGTTTATATTGAGGGCTGACTGATACAACACGATTTATTTTGGGAAACACTTCTCCGAATCGATACGAGCATATTTACAATGAAAAAAATGTTAAATACGTTAAGTTACTGCATTATACCGGCAGTAAAAATTTCAAAATTTGCATTCATTTCTATATAACTGTTAGGATTGATACTTATAATAATTTATTTCCATAAAGAAACTTCAACCTTTTAACTCTGAAATGATCCTTACGCCCTCCAAATCGATGAATCATAGATTAAAACATCACCGAAGCAAGTATCTACAACATTGATTCCCAATATAATGCTGGAAATTAGGAGGGTAGATAAAGTACGAAAAGAACGAGTTTTGGAAATTACAGGTGAGAAAAGAAGTTAGTGGAAGAGGCTTATAGAAAGAAGAGACAGGATGGTAGGTCATATTTTGAGACATTCAAAATTAGTGAGTTTGATAGTGGAAGGAACAGTGAAAGTAAAAACTATAGAGGGAGACAGAGATAAGAATATATGAAGCAGATCATTGAGGACGGATGGTGAAAGGGGTATGTTGAGATAAAGAGGTTTGCGCAAGATAGGAAGAGATGGAGGATTGCATTAAACCAATCGAAAGACTGATGACAGCAAAATAATGTTGAAAAATATGGATAACCTTTTCTTAATCAACGATACATCCTACGGAGCGTGTATTTACCTTTTCAAATTCTTGATACACTATCTTTGATTGAGATATTTCCACTTGCTGCACTTAATATGCAATCTTATCGTATGCTGTGTTAATTACATGTGGGATGTTGCTTTACAGCGAAAAACACTCCCAACGTTAATCTCAGTATCTCCAATTAGGGAGCGTCCATAAACCACGTAGCTCCATTTTGGCCGCCTGTTAACCCCCTCCCCCCTTTTTCCCTCCACCTAGACCGCTGTCTCTTTTGCCTCTACCCTCCCCACGTAACTTTTTACCTATTGATTCCAGAAGATGTTTTGTACTGTTTTATTTTGTAAGACTATCGTAAATTACATACGGAGATAGTTAAATGACAGAAATAAATATTCACATGCTGTTGTGTGTTCTGTACCTTATTTCAACCGTGCAAATAATATGAATAAGAAGCTACATGTCTTGGCTTGGAAACCCCCTCCCCCTCCCTCCTAGCACAAGGTAGCTTTCCAGTTAACCCCCCCCCCCCCCGATGGAACACGTAGTTCATTGACGCTCCCTTATTCATATATTCGTCAATGGCCCGATGTTCCATATCACGCTGTTCTGCTTTTGCAAGTACTCTCTGCTTCTGAGATAAACAGGGAGAGGTCGGAAGAAAGATACAGTAGTTAGTGGAGGGATGATTGAGGTGTACAACAGCAGATGATGCCTGTTTTATCGTGAGCGGTGATGTACGGTGCATGTTCCGTTTTATCACTTGGTGATGGATGCGGCTCATCCTCCAGGCACGCACAGTAGAGGCCCTGCTGATTTATCCACTATCACGCGCCAGCTCCCTTCACATAAATCCCACGCAACAACTGTATTACTCGCCGCCGGATTTCACAGGTCCGGCCGCAGACAACACGCAACACAAAGCATTAGATGGCTACTAAACACTGCATTAAATTACGTTAAATCATCGCACAACGAAACAATAACAGAAACGGCCGGCCGGAGTTTCTCGTGCCGGGCGCCGTTTAAACGCGCTGAGAAATGTGGTTGGCATACATCAGGGCCCGCCGGACCCCGGGACGTCGCCGCACACACCGCATTATGACTCCATTTTTATGCAAATGCGGCACCGGGCAGTCGCTCGCTGGCCGAATAGATCATAGCGGCCCACGCCCGCCGCCGTATGTCACAGTCGCCGGTATCAATGGTAATCTCGCACTGTGCCGTTGCGCTTCACGTGTGAGTGGTGACCGCATGAATATGAAGCGCGGCTAACTAAGTAGTTGCTACGAGTTGGCGCTGCCAGCGACTTCCTGGCGGGAGAGTTCGGCCCCATTTGATTGTTTTGACAAGGTGATCAACTAGGCGAGTTGGCAGCTGGAGCTCTTTACTGCGTCCGGTTGTCTTGATGACTGCTCCGATAAGCTGCACGGATTAATTTCATTGTCGAGGGCTGCGGTGTTGTCTCAACTATCCTGGCGAGGGAGCGAAAGTGATAAATCGCCGGCGGAAGTTAAGACAGGAGTGATTGCAGCTGTAAGTCAGTCAAGTGTGTAATGAGCTGCAGAATAAGTCACTAAAAACTCCAGCCTCCAGCTTTTTTCCTTCCGGTCCTACGTCATCACAGCTGTTTCTTTTTATGCTCGTGGCGTTACGCCTCGTCGACGTCGAAATTATTAGAGGCGAGCAAGGACTCAGAACAAGGAACGGGAAGCAATTATGCCAGGCCATTTTGAAGGAACCATCCCGGCATTCAAATTGAGTGATATGGAAAAACCCTGGAATATCGAAATTCGAATTGCCGGACGGGGATTCGAACCCGCGTCCTCCCGAATGCGAGGCCAGTGCGTTACCACTCGCTCAACAAGCTCGGTCAACGACATCGTGCTCATTAGAGACAGAGAAATATGGGGGAAAGAAAGGGGACCTTTTGAATGAACCATCCCGGCATTTCCATGGGGCGATTTCGAGAAACCATGGAAAACCTGAATCTGGTTGGCAGGACGGAGTTTGAACCTGTGATCTATTAAGTACCATGTCTCAGGGTTACCGCTCGCCCAATAGGCTCACTACCGCTCCTAGTGGCCTTGCTGACGACGAGCAGTAAAGCCCTAATCTATATTATAATTTCATAAGTTCTCTGTCACATCCATAGCTCTTGACTAGAGAACGGTGACGTCATGCGCCGGTCTTCGCTCTCAACTGTACCAGAGATGTTATTACAAATTCGAGATTATGTGCACAATTTTATAGTGAAATGGATTGCCAGAATTCATTAATTACGTTCGATTTTCGTAGCATTCGAAAAATGTAGTAAACCTTTACGTCTGAAAAAAAAGTGGAATAAAACTGTTCTTTACGATTGAATGAAGTTGTTTCCGTCGTTACAATTTTCAATCGCTACTAACACGCTGCTCCGCTATCATTGGGTATGAAAGAATTTCCATCGGACATCAGACCTAAGTTACACCAGACCTGATGTTAAGGCTATTAAAAGTAAATGCGTGTGTGATTTTTTTAATAGCGTTTTTTTTCCCTAACGTTGCGTGCATGCGTACTGTTGCTGGGTCAATGTTATTTCCTCTTCCATCTATAGGTATTTAGCGATATCGTAATCGTCCGTGTTTAATACTTCTATTATTAAGTCCCTTCAAACTAAAGAGATTTTATTCAAATCTTATAGAGGGAATCCTTAGAATGAAACACAAGTCAGTTTTGCATTTTAGATCAGGTCAACCTATCATGACCTCTTACCCTAAAAACCAGAACTAATCTAGACCTGCGACCACACCCAAAATATCGGCACGGTCTTGCACTATACATACAATAAAATTTTTGAAAATTTGTGCCTGTATTTTTTTTTGCTGTCATCAGCCTTTCGACTGGTTTGATGCAATCCTCTATCTCTTTCTACCTTGAGCTAACCTCTTCATCTCTACATATCCCTTAAAACCAAAGTCCTCAATTATCGGCTTCATATATTCTAAACTCTGTCTTTCTCTACAGTTCTTACCTTCCACTGTTCCCTCCACAAGCGAATTAACCAATCCAGCTTGTCTCAAATATGACCTATGAAATGTACGAGGCGCGTCCAGAAAGTAAGTTCCGTTTGGTAATAAAATGAAATTGTACACAGATACAGAAGAAATTTTTATTGCACAAAATTCTACAACTATTAAACTACTTTTCCACATAACTGCCGAAATTTTGCAAGCATTTGTCATAGCGTGGCACCAGGTTTTGTATACCTTCTTCATAGAAATCTGCCGCCTGAGTCTTCAACCAGTTGGAAACATTTTCTTTCAGCTCGTCGTCATTGGTGAAGTGATGACCGCCAAGGAAAGACTTGAGATGTAAGAACAGATGAAAGTCGCTAGGAGCGAGGTCAGGGCTGTACGAAGGATGGTGAAACACGTCCCAGCCAAATCCCTGTACGAGGTTTTCCGTCACGCTTGCAGTGTGTGGTCGTGCGTTGTCGTGAAGCAAAACAACACCTTTTGACAGCAGTCCCCGGCGCTTATTCTGAATTGCACGGCGCGATTTCCGAAGTGTCTCGCAATAAGCATCTGCTTTGATTGTTTGACCACGCGGTAAGAAGTCAATGAGTAGGATGCCTTTCCAGTCCCAGAACACTGTGCACATCATTTTCCGAGGTGTCATGATTTGCTTCGGCTTAACCTTTGGTGGGAATGAAGTGTGCCTCCATTCCATTGATTGCCGCTTACTCTCAGGGGTGTTGTAAGAAACCCACGTTTCATCTCCTGTGACTATCCGTCTCAGAAATTCTTCGCCGCTTTCAGCATAACGGATCAACAACTCAAGTGCACTACCCATCCGTTGTGTTTTGTGTTGCTCAGTGAGAAACTTTGGTACCAAACGTGAGCAAAGTTTACGGAATTTCAGTTGTTTGGTAACAATTTCATGCACCAGTGATCGTGAAATTTAGGGGAAGTCCATAGCGAGAGCACTAATTGTAAACCTACGGTTTTCCTGGATCTTGTCATCAATCGCGTGAACCAGTTCTTCTGTAACCAAAGGTGGACGCCCACTTCGTTCTTCATCGTGCACATCACTACGCCCGCCATTGAACTGTCGGACCCATCTTCTCACCATCGAATCACTCATCGCATCACAGCCGGCGGGATTTTCAATCAACGCCGACATTTCAAACAAGCACAACAAAGCGTACGTAACTGACAGCGATCTCCAAATGGCGCACGTTCTTCTCCTTGATACACATCGTCTACAGCGCATGTGCGGAACTGCAATCGCAGCGCTGCAGCGGAGATAAATTGAAACGGAACTTACTTTCTGGACGCGCCTCGTATTTCAAAGAGAGTAACTGCAATGAACACTACTACTGACAGAGACGTCAAAACCGCAACATTTGGAAATTTTGTCTGTCTGTACGTACGCACAACATGCATGAATTAACTGACGGATTTTAACGAAACCTCACATGGTGATAGCTAATGACATGGGTTATTGTACAGGATACTTTTCATACAGATTAGTAACATTGTTGCCCATGGTATAGGGGATACTGAACGATTCCCTCTTACCATCAAAGCTTTTTAAAAGCTCAGACGAAGCGGTTTATCTTTGGATTCTGTGTTTTGCTGTGAGAGTTCGTGAAGTGTATACTATGCACACATTCCAATAACCAAACGTCCATCACTGTAGACACTCTTCAGTGCGACTGACAGCTGTACGGCCATGAAAAGTTTTAAGTGTCGCCAATCGTCTTTGGATGGTGTAAACTTCACTCTACGAATGCGCTCACAGAAACTATTAGATACTATTTGTATATTGTTCTGTTGTCTGTTAATGACTTGAAAACTGGAAATTAGAAACCAAAAATTATCTGTGTGCGGCGTACGAGCCGGTTCCCTATCTTCGCTTGAAATATTTTGGAATCGTGTAATGGAATCAATTTAGAGCTCGTTATCGCTTAATCTAATCGACGTATAAGTGCTGACGGTGGCTTAGGTTGAAGATATTTATTACACTATATGCTTGAATCGAATTACTACCTCCAACCTGTTAATACTCCTGTCATCGAGTTGATTTATGACAACTGAGGCAATCTAAATTATCGGACGTAGGTTATAAACGATCATTAATAATATCTGGACTAGTAGAAACAATTCACATATATTTAGATGGTGCTGTCATGCCACACTTTAGCCGATGCATCGTTTTGAACCAGACTTCTGACAGCAAACACAGATATTATTGTCTGGTACCGGCGGCATTTGACCGCCTTCAGTGAAAGCAGGATGCTTACCTCCATGTGTCAGCACCAGAAATCTGTTATACTGATCTGTTACCTGTTTTGATGTTTAAATTGATAGTGTCAATGTTCTCTGAGTATGACTTGCAGAACAATATGCTACGGTTATGAATAATATATACATCTTCATTTGAAGATATAGGTTAACTTAATTTGTGAGTTGCGCATTCCGTGTACGCAGAGGAAAATAGGAAACTTTTGACTATAATTTTTACAAGAATTTTTTCCATAAAACTTTTCCATATTATCCATATAGAATCTATCTCATAGGTCCCGTAAACGCCAATATTCTTCTGCTCAGCATGCTTATGGTATTTAGTTGATTCCGAAACAGTGTAAGCGTAAGTTGATGTGCATAGCAACTGCAGCCAACTTCGCCTCGGAATCTCTCGGTGTAAGATACCATAACAATAACACTTTAAAAAAATACAAAGGATCCGCTTTCTTCATTGTTCAGCGCCAAATTATCTTGCATTTCTTTTTCAACCATTTTATTCATTCAGAAAAAAATTTCTTTTTTTTTACATTCTCTATCGCTTCTGCCAACCAGGGCTCGGTTCGCTGGACAATACTGATAATTGCAAACATTGTAACAATTCGTTCTTAAGGAGAATGCCTTGAATATCAGTGTCAGTTAAAACACGGTAGAGTTCAATCAGACCTCAATAAAGAGTGATATTAACTTAGATTTAAGCGTATCACTTTCGTTACAGTTAAACCCACCACTTAAATATTGATCAGTACTGAAGTTTTTCAGTCGTTCTGCCTGTATGTGTAACTTTGTATTATACGATGTCGTTTGCATTAGTCTTATTGCAACAGTATTTAAATCCTCTTCAACATGATCAACCGGGATTGAGGAATTACAGCGAAGAACACTTGAAGACACCGGTGAGTTATTTTGTTGATTTAATCTAATCTTTGCCGTTGTTATGACCTAACACTAGCGTAGTAGATGTAGGAGTGTAATATTTGACATTACAGTCTCTTCAGATCAACGCATCGTTAGGTGTAATATATTGTGTATATACTTGCATCCGTTAGAAATTTCTTTTACGAAGCACAATGTTTTTATTGCATTCTCTGGTTTTGTTATCCGTTGAATGGAACATGGGTGTTCATCAGACCACAACGATCCTGATTATGAGGGATAAAGCGATGTCATCCTGTTTTCTTTTATTCTCTTAGTACTTGGCACATTTCTACACGTGGAGATAATGATGCCTTTCCGACGAGGTCATGCCCCTCCAGGAAATTACTGAAGAAATCTTTGTCAAGTCTTCACAATAACTGTGATACGAAAATCCAATCGTTATGTGATTACGGAAAGGGAAGTACAATATGACTGGTTCGTTATGCGCTTAATGCACGCGACCATCAATCATTACAGCGCGGAAAGTGTTACGTGGAGATAGGCCGCCGATTCTGGTGAAGTGCAGCCTGACAAATGGGGTTATAAGGAAGGAGTTAATCATCATGTCAGTCGAAGGTCCGTGAGTACAGTATGCGCAGGGATTTTTAATTTCCTTGTAATCATTTATGATTTGATTTTGTCATTGTTTTTGCAACGCAAGATAAGGAATTATATCATCTCAGACTAATACTACCGCATAAACGACGAAATCAAGCCTGAGTTGTATACTTCTAAAAATAAATAGCTGAGTGGATAAGGCGCAGCCCCGGTTCTGGATTCGAATCCAGGTAGCCGTAGGAATTTTGAGTGTTGTGTTTGTTCATATGAGTTACGCCAGGACGTTTCGTGGTTCGGATTTCACGTTAAACTGTAGGTCCCCTCTAGGACTAACAACTCTACTTGTAACACGATGTGTACACATCAACAGCAAAATTCAAGCTAAACAAAGGCTTAACGTGATCCTAGTTGGCCCAAATGAACATACAAATATTTAAGTCAACATTGATTCGAGAGAACGGCAAGTAACCATGTCTGATCACGCCTGTGACCATACTCCTAAGTTTCTATGTACATAATTTTGAATAGCTTTCTTAGAAATAGTGTAGTCCAAACATAATTGACAGATGCTTCTGTCGCCACAGCTCATCTTACACGTTAACAACAAATTATTGCCGACCATCAGGAACATTTTGGAAATGTTATATTTATATTGTCTAAGGAACAGAATCAAGAAACTTCTGAAATCAAAATTAAAGGAAATTCAAGTGTGCTGATGCATGGTACCACTGATAAGAGACAGTTTCGGTGAGTATGCTGTTAGAAAACGAGCTCATTGACAGCATAAACGCGTAGGGTCATAACGCAGCTCTTAAATGCTACTTCGACTCGTCTTAAACAGCCACTTAAACGTTCTTACCGTAGCGGAATCTCCCAGGCATCGCCGGAGGATGACTATTGGGCAATAAAAGAAGGTCTTCATCCACCTTTATCGAGTTTAAAGCCTCGTAAAGACTGTCCCTCTCCCCACCTTGCAGTGAACTACTTGCATAAACACTTGCAGTAGCTCATAAAAAAACCGTACGTAACTGCGTACTCCCACAGCGGGGAAACACAACACACACCATGTAATTAGTCTTCACCTCATTCTTGTTTCTCCATTATTAATATGTTGCCAAACAATATGTAACCCACCAAAAAAGCCCTGTCACAGTTACTGTATTCTAAAACAGAATGTTACTTAACTTACGTTTCTTTCGTGCTATGAATAATAATCAAAGCTCTATAACTTTCTTAGATTCGATTTACTCTTGTGAAAATGTATATGATTTACACCTGCTAACGACCTTCTGTTCTATTATCTTTATTGTCATTCATTCATTGCGTGCGGCTACTAATTGGAAAAACTGTAAGTCTATACTTCTTTTCTTATCATGAGGTTTGGTCTAGATAGCTCTGAGTCTTTCCACGCGACATCGAATCGCGCTGCGGACATTCAGATTTGGGGTTTCAATGTTTCCCCAACTCACTTCAGGTGAATGTCGGGATGGTTCCTTCAGAAGGCCATGGGTGAAATCCTTCCCGTTACTTACTCACAGTCTTCTTCCACCTCTAATGAACTCGAAATCGACGAGGCGTAAAACCATAAGTAAAAAATTTCCATTTATTTTTAATATGAATGTGTATACTGTGCATTTACTATATGAGAATAAGTGTCTTTTATAGCAAAGGCGCTTTACTATGGTGAGTGTGCGACCCATAGCAACTTTCCGGAGAGATGTAACTTACCGAGCGTGGCGGTGTAACGGTTAGCGTTCTCGCCTTGCATTCGGGAGGACGGCGGTTCGAATCCCCGCCCGGGCATCCAGATTTGGTTTTTCCATGGTTTCCCAAATCACTCCAGGCAAATGGCGGGATGCTTCCTTCTAAAGGCCATGGCCGAATTCCTTCCCATTCCTTGCCCCCCCCCCCATCCTTTCCCGTCTCTAAAGACCTCACTGTTGTGTTACAGTTGCCACCCAAATGTGAATGTTGTGTTCAATGTAGTGTTTTATTTCTGCTGTGGATGAGTGATGAATGAACGCAGTTGTCAAACCCCGTGCTGGCTCATTCAGAACTTTTCTTCCTAAAAACATTAAGTTTAACATCCACATCAGGCGTATGAATCACCTGGAACGGTGTGAGAGCACCTCGCTCCACACGATCTGCGGGAAAATATGATTTCAGACAGCACTTTTGGATCTGGTGGTTAGGAACAGTGTACCGCCTCCTCTCCTACACTGTTACCTGAGTCCTGAATGATGAAAATTTATTCAACCTCAGGGGATTTAACTAATTAAGCCCGTGCCGAACATCTAACATGGTCATCGTATCCCAACGATCTCTACAACCAGGCGGACAGTTACGGGAGTAAAGAATTTTTTTAATAAAAAGAATGATTGTATTAACTCCTTTCTGAAAACGTTTGCCCAAGCTATAAGGAGAAATCCGTGGTCATAGCGAGCACGGCAGGTCCAGTGGTAACACACGGGCTTCGTTTTCCGGAGAAGGCGGCTTCAAATTCCCGTTCGGTCAACCTAGTTCCAGTCATCCATGATTTCCCAAAATCCTTCCAGGCGAATACCAGGATAGGTCCTTCATAGCACCATAGCTGAATTCCTTCCAGTTCCTTGAGTCCCGTTCCCTTCTGGCTCTAATCGCCACAAAGTCGAAAGTAGAGGAAAAAAATCGATAGCCTTGGCGTCTCGGGAGATGTTTGAAAGATGTAGTATTTTTTTTTTTTTGTGGAATATAATTATGAAGTTGTGCATATTCCGGTATTTATTGTGACACCGATATAAAAGGTGGCGGACTGAGACTATCAAATTATAACAGTATTTTGTCCTAGAGCTTGCAAAGTTGAGAGTTTCTGGTGCCTCGTGATCACGTGATGCAATAAAGGATTCGTAGGCAAGCAGAAACGAAGACATTATATTTTTATTTGATGTGTTTCTGATACACACATAGCTAATTAATCAAATATTACTTCGAATATAGACAAAACCAGGGACGTTACATGTTTATCTTTTTTTTATTTTACCGTCATATTTTCACTTTCATATTTCTCTGGCGGCATTAAAAATTTGTAGTGTATGCGCATCTGTTGTATGACTATGAGTAAGTGTTAGAAACGTCCTCTTATAGTCTCTAAGTTACTTTTTCATCCGAATGCAATCAGACTTACATAAACATTGAACCTTATTTTTTTTAAATTTATTTTCATTATTCCAGCATTTTATAAAAATTGTTCGGCATTAAAATAGCACTTAACTTTGATTTGTCGACATTGAGGACAGTCTTCGAGGAGATCTCTGAGAAATAATTTTACATACTAAAATAAGTGGAATGCGGAAAGCTATATTTGTTCAAACACTACTATACATGGAGTACAGATCATGTTAGCGATCCAAATAGGAAACAATCTTACGGGTAAGTGGCATTCACTGGTTCAAAAAACAAATTTCCAAGAATAGTTATAAATTGCAACTTGGGATGTACACCGTAAGATGAATGATTATGTTGATCATATTTCGCGGGAGTAATGTCATGGATATAAATAATCCTTAGCGATAACCCCTAAAGTTTAAAAACAGTCACAACTTTTGGCAGCAACTATTGTAGAAAGAAGAAACATTTTAAAGCCTTCTCTTTATTTTGTTTGTGATTCCATCTGCTCCTAATTCCCTGATTATTGTTAAGGTAAGTTAAAAAGCTTGCACCAATTTTAATCTTTTGAGAAACCGAGACACAGATAATGTAGTAGGTTCTCGTTTCAGATTTCATCAAAGTTTGCACTGAATATATAGAGGGCTTTTCCGTAATTTTCTCAGTTGATCTAGAATATCGCACTGATTTGCCATTAGAGATCATGAAAATAAGCCTAACAAAATAGAATAAACTGAAGCTCGCTGTTTGTACATTTAATAAATAACTTTGTTATTAACTTTGGTTTTAATTAGGAAAGGTTACAGCGGATGTATTGTCACTGTCAATTCATGAATCTGTTCATTGAGATTTTTTGAACACACTCAGAGATACATTCCTTCATATTCGATGCCTTGTCTAATACCTACTGTTTTTTTAAAAAAAGTTTATAGCATGTAAAGTCTTACTCAAATTACTAGCTTTTAAACCAGAGAGTTACAATTTTTTCTGTTTCAGTTCAATAGCTACACATAAATGCAAATTTTATTTCACCGTTCTTTTGCTATTTTAAACGGTTTTGGTTCATAATGTTATTAAATATTTTGCTGCTTCCTAATTGTTGAAGCAGGACCAATAAAAGATACTGTATAAAGTGCATGTTACTTTAGTGATCTAAAATCTCTAAAGTACTAATCTTGATTGTATTTTGACTATATAAACAGAATATGTAGCAAAGTCAGAAAAACTGTTTGGCGTAAAATTTTAAACGCTCTATCAAAAACAATATCGCGCAAACTAAAACCCATTGCTTTATTATTATTATTACTTTCATATTTGTTTTATCTGAACAAACGTTATTTGTAAAAAAGCGTAGTCATTGAGTTTTTAAATGACCTAGAAGTAGCCAATAAGAATTAGTTGTAATTTTTAAATAAATTTTAAGTGACTCTGGAAAGTAAGTATGGTAGGGATATGTTCTTCGTCTGTTGACTTTGTTCCAGCATTACAAATGGTCAGATGGGGCTTTCCTTGTTTGTAAAACGATATTAATCGCGTTTATGATATTTCTCTCGAGCATTTCACAAGAATCTTTCCCCGCTGAGTAAATCACACCCACGGAGCGCTGAAATACTGCGACCATTATTTCCAGCGTTAGCAGCTACATGAGTTAATGAACCAACTGGAAAATATATCCCGAGAGACAGCAAGACGACGTTAATTCCTACTTCCTCACTACGACGTACGATGCTGTTTAAAGTAAGGCACAAGCAGACATCTTAAATCAAGAAATTCGCAAGGCTATGTGCTCCGAGTTTCACTTGATAATTTCATCTCTTCGTTGCGAAAGTGTGAATTCTTCATGTGTTTTATTACTGAAAGCGCTTTCTTACTTCTTCCTGGAACTCAAAGAATAGCTATTCCACTGTGAGGAATAGAAGCAAGCCACGCCTGTACTGGTTTCCATTCAGTGAGAGGTAGCCGTGTGTTCGCCGCTCGCCCGCGCATTCAAGTCTCCGCGCCAAATGTCTTCCTGCGGCATCCGCAAGTCAAGAGTAAACAGAGCAATAAATTCAGACAAGTGTTGGCGTAAATGCATGCTTAGTGTCTAACCCATACCATTTAACTATTCCAGTTTACTGATTCCGATAAACTGACGATGGAAAATTCTACACGTTGTAAAGGCGTTCAGTTATATACGTCACAATACAGTAGAAGTCCAATAACCGAACCAATTGGGATGATCAAAAATTCGGATAGTTGGATTTTTTTCGGAAAAAGAGCCTATTTTACTTAACGACTGTGTGTATGATGAAAATGGGAGTAAAAACTATTTTTAAAGAAAAAGAGCTTTTAATTAAATAAATGAAAAGGCAACACTTTTACATGTTAAGCGTAGTTACAAGTGCTGTACATTAGTACAGTATGTTTGTACCGTAGTCATTGCTTGTTAAACATCTCTGTCAAAGTTAGTTGTTTTACTGTATTCATCCGTTTTCGGTCAGCCTAGTCGCGCGTCCGATTGGCAGTGCGGAGTTGCATGTGGTGTGTAGGCAGAATCATTATTTTTTGAATCCCAGTACGTTTCCGTCTTAATTAAAAAAGCGATTCGGATATTTAGCGATTCGGATAGTCGGAGTTCGGATAATTGGAGTTCTAATGTATACGTATAATTTTTTTAAAAAATGTGATAGATCTGTTATGATTTAAGTTGATTCTCCTTGAAGAAAAATTACATAGAGTTTTAGATTCCAAAATTACAATGTGTTGTGATAAGAAATAAAAAAGCTTTCTTCACATTTTTTTTAAAATCCCTTACTCTAAACTGATATTGGCTCAACGGATTTGCAGCACGTGGATGCAAAACAGAGCGTGAAGATGGAAAAAAGAATAAGATTATGGAAAGTAGAGGGATTGAAAAAAAAAACAATAAATTTCTGTTCTGAACTAATTTTAATAGAAAATAGTCGAACAAAAAAAAAAAAAAAAAAAAAAAAAAAAAAAAAAAAAAAAAAAAAAAAAAAAAAAAAAAAAAAAAAAAAACAATTGAGTTGCACTGAGCTGTATTTTATATTAAAAATCTTTGACGTCCGTCAATGTATTCTAAAGAGCACGGGTTAGATTTCAGCTCCGCTTACCCAGATTTCGATTCTTCACCGTATCCCACAACAAATACCCGCAAATGCCTGGATGGTTGCTTCAAAGGTCATGGTCAGCTTCTTTCCCGTTAATTACCCAAATCCTCTCTCAATTCTAATGATATAATGTTGACGAAGTCCGAAGCTCCTACACCCCTATAATCTCTGATCAGCTTATTTGGGAAGAAAACCATCTTCGGTCTAACTTTGACAAAAAAATAAATAAATAAAAAACGGAATTATTGCCTGGAAGGAGAAACTTATCTGATTCAAATGGTTCTTTACAGAGGACCACTGTATTTGCAGTATAAATTTTTTAAGTTGATGTCACATGGTTCAGCTTTTAAGGATACTGTGTAAAGACATGTCAAGTCGGTTTTCAAAGGAAAGTGGGGACTCTCCAAGCATTCAGCCAGCCGACTATCGAAAACCGCATAAATGCCGTACTCAAAATGGTCGGAACCTCCGTGTCAAATTTGAGACCATTTCCGTCTTGCCTCACCGCGATAAAACGATGGAGCTTCCCTTTCTTAGTCAAACTGTAGGGTCACAGATAATTGGGGTATGAGAGTACTGTACATTGCACATATTTGTACTACCAACCGTTAATGAAGTTAGTGATTGAAGACTGTGCATAGTAGGAATACCTAAACATCAAACCTCTTCCGGAAAAAAAAAAACATCGGATTAATCGTAATATTAATGACGTCGCCATACTAGGTGATCCATGGCCTTCGTATTTGAACCGAGACACTTTCTCCATCCCTTCCACAGCATAAAATACTTTTTTTTTTAATAAATGATTGTGATGGGTGTTTTGAGTGTAGTGGAAGTGTGAGTGGTAGATAAGATAAAGGACTGGGTGGAACCCTGTACCTACAGATTTAATCTAATTTTCCGAAATGCTCGTACAAGGCCACCAGGCTCAAGGTCTCCATCCAACAGATGACGTATTTATATAGTACTAGCTCGTACCCCGCGTGGATTAAGAATTTTTTTTGCCAGAATTGAATATAGAAAGTTGTTGGTAACGAAGGATTGGTCCGAAACATCACCGAGTCGGCATAATATGAAAGGAAAGCTATCACTATATCATTCTACCGTCGAACCTGTCTCTTGAAGACAATCAATTTCCAACATATTTCTGTCACCATTCGATAAGGTCTCAAAATTTCGTGACTACAACTGTTAATCATATTTGAAAAAATGTCATGTGTCCTTCATACAGATTTTCTTGTCAAATTCCATCAATATCGATATAACCATTTAGTCGTCAAAACGTAACAAAAAGAAAGAGACTTACTTCCGTTTTTATAGTATTATTACTGCGGTTAACACACACACACACACACACTGACTGCTAACAACCCCTGAGGGATCATTATAACATAAAAAAGTGTACACCTACAGCATTGCAAGACTACCTATGATTTGCCTAGCATTGCACCCCTAACTTTGTAATATCTACAGTTTAACATTCAATCCGAATAACCGTCGGCCCAGGCGTGACTCTTACGATGAAAAACAATTTTTAAAAATCTTAGCCTCCACGGAGATTTGAACCGGAGACTACGACCCAAACATTAGTAAGCCAGCGCTTTAGCCACTTTTTTTTTTTTTTTTTTTTTTATGGCTTTTGGCTTCGAGGCCATACAGCCAACTCAAGTGTATTTTGAATCATCCAGTGTATTTCATTGCTTCACAGTGTATCATTTTTCCAAGTGGTTCTAGACACAACACGATGGACATGACATAGAGACAACACATACACTAAACACCCATGCCCTCGGCCGGACTCGAACCGGCGACCTTCGGCACGTGGAGCTAACACTCTAGCCCCTACGCTACCGAGGCCGGCAGCCACTGAGCTACATGACCACTACACGGAAAAACAGTAGAGAGACCTCCATATCCAACGCGTCTGTCTATCGCCGTTCAGTAGTATTTCGAAATTATGAGACAACATGTGTTATTTATACAGATAATTTTTCAACCAAATGTAGACAGTATTTTTCTCCTCGTTTCAAAGGATAAGTGTGCAAAGTTTCATCGAGATCGGGTGAAAACTGTTTATTTGTATAAAGAACAAACAAACTAACAAACAAACATACATTCATCTTTATATATAAAGATTACTGCCTACCCCCATAGCTCAGTTGGTTGCGTCAGCGTGTTGATGTCCGGCGTTGACACTGGTGGCCGGTTCAAGTATTGTTGGCTGAAGAAATTTTCATCGTCGTGATCTCAGGGTATGAAAGCAGGTGGCGCACAACTCCTGATTATCCAATTGTGCGTTAAAGTCCTGGATTAAATCCTAAACCTCTCTGCACTGAGTATGGAGTGAGGGCATTCGACATTGTCGATGGTGATTCGTGTGTCGGATGGGGACGTTAAGACTGGCATACCACCTGTTTTCTGTGTATTTCGGAAGAGTAGGCTTGAACGCCACACTCTCTGTTCTTTCATCTCTCATCAAAACACAAACAATACTCAACACTGAACACACACAGTATCACAGTCATCCACAATTACAAACACTGTCACACGGGGGAAGGCAACTGGAAACTGCCCTAGTTCATCTCCTCAGACGTTGCTATGGAGGAGTAAACATCTTATATGATAACGACCTCCGCTTGTAAATGGGCAAGGCGTTCACGAGAAGAAGATGCTCTTTCCCCATACGAAAAGGTTTGGGATTTAATGGAGGACCTTAGTACACAATCTGGTGATTAGGGAACTTGCACCACACCCCTCTCTCACCTTGCCGACCAAGTCTCGATGCTAAAACTTTCTTGCTCCATTCACCGAGAGTGGTGGGTGAACGGTTAACGTTCTGACCTCCCATTCGGGAGACGCGGGTTCGAATCCTCGTCCGGGCATCCAGATTTGGGTTTTCCATGGTTTCCCCAAATCACTCCAGGCGAATGCCGGGATGCTTCCTTCAAAAAGGCCATGGCTGAATTCCTTACCGTTCCTTGTCCCCAGTCCCATCCCGCCTCTAATGACCTTAGCCGTCGACGAGGCGTAAAGCAATAAGTAAGTAAGTAAGTAATCTTCCTCCATCGGGATTCTAATCAATTTACGTCATCTCCGGAACCGCATACCATAATGGTGCCGTTTTTAGCTGAGATGAAGTGTCCGGCAATCGTAATTCACTAATGAAAATTCTTTTGATAGAAAGTCGACCAAATTAGGTGCACAATTACGCAACGACACGGAGAGAAATAGACGTGGAAATGACCACTTGACACCCACAGTCGATACAGGAAGGTGCTAGAAACTTTAAAAGGGGTCGTCTACAAGTATTACATTTGAGTTTTCCCAGGATTCCTGATTTGACATACATTGAGTCCCCGTTTGGTTGCAGGATTAAGCCTTTGTACTGCTGAGCGCTCGGTGCGGCAGCATTTTTGTATACTATTAGACGGCGGTTATTAGGCCGTGGCTGCCGAGTACCACGGCGGGGTAACGGCGCACTTTGCCGGGTAATGACGCGGCCGAGTGACTCTATCAAGGTGATGGGCCATGAATTTTCAATGTGTTCGCCTGGGGCGGTGACCTGTGACACAGGCTGGCGCCGGCGCCGGGGGCGGCGGGGCCCCCTGATTACGGCGACCAGAGTACCACTTTGGACGCCAACCAGCATTCAATCTCCAGCGTCAGGCGAGCACATTTCGGCAGTGCGGACCTGTAATTTGATTGCCATGACTAAAGGTCAGCTGCGTGTTAGTGAAACACGGCCTCAGTGAGAGAATTGGCTGTGAAGAAAGGCCCAACCCACCAACCCGCGCGACGGAACGAAAGAAGTATTAGGTTTTACATATCTCTCCATCGAACACAGTCTCTATACCGAATAATAAAATGGACACATACTGAACTTATTTTTTCTTCCAAATTATCCTGTCGCCTATTTTTACTTTCTTCTTATTGAAAAAAAAGTATTGTGTTCGTGTAATACGTAGATTTTCAAATATCACTATATCTTCAAGCTTTATGTCTTTAAAATTTCTGTTCAGACTTTTTTGAGATTATACAATTTTCATAAAAATTAACCATTTTCACGAAATTTCACATAAAATGAATCGCACTCGTACTTGGTCATTTTCTTCTTCTTTCGTTTCACCCTCTTTGGGGTTTGAAGAATCAGTCACTTCTTTGAATGCTGTTCCTTCCTTTGCGCCCAGTATTTCTTCATCTTCTCGGCCCTCCTTTTTCTCTCCTCTTCCGAGATGATGGGTTTTGACTTTATTTTAGATTTTTCTTGGAACCTTATCTTTTCATATTTAAATCTTATCTGCGCTGTTATATATCTGTAATTTTTAATTCTCTTAGGTATTTTCCAATTTCTGTGAACCAATTAGGTTTAGTTATGTGGTTCTGGAAAAAATAAAAAATTTGTTTGGTTAGTCTACCAGAGTTCATTCTGAGAAGATGTCCGTAGAAATTTAGTCTTCCTCTGCTCATAGTATCCGAGAGTTTTTTTTTTTTTTTTTTTTTTGTAGATAGTTTTATTCTTATTGTATACTATTTTATTATCTTGAATTTTTGTTCCTATGATTTTTCTTAAAAATTTTCTTTCTTTTAATTCCAGTTGTTCTATCTGTCCTACGCGATTCATGGTCAGTGTTTCTGCTGCGTACAATGCTTCCGGCTTTACCACTGATTTGTAATGCTTAATTTTGGACCCCCATGAAAGAGATATTTTGTTGTATATCTCTCTTGTCAATTGGAAGGCCAATTCAAGTTTTATTTTTTGTTGATTCTATTGCCTTGTGTTCTGTTAGATTTCAACTAATCCATTCCCCCAGATATTTAAATTCTTTCCCTATTTCTATTTTTTGTTCTTGAACTTTTAAATATTTATTTTGGTGTTTGTTGTTTGTCATCATTTTTGTTTCTTGGTTATTTATTGTTAGCGTATCATTTTCAAATCGTACCTGCAGGGTGGTGACATTTTCAAGGGTGTTTTTAAGAGCGTCATCACGAAGCTATTGAATCTGGAACTATGTCTCAGTGCGCTGAGAACTCAAACATTAAATAGGGAAGATACAACGGGACCTGGCACGAGCCCAAGCCTCCGAGTACCTGCTGACCTGACTGCGGATTTTAGGCGGCTTTCGCAGCCAAGGCGAATGGCAGGACGGTTCCCAGTTTCCGCTAATAAACTACATATTTCACAAATAAAGATTAACTTAACACCCACAGTTCCAAATTTGACCAAGATAATTACGAATAACTCATCGAAGGCAGCCAACCGCGAATACTGGCAAAAGGTTTTGAATAATAAGAAGAAGAACGTCAAACCGAGCGTGGTGGTGTAACGGATAGCGTTCTGGCTTCGCATTCGGGAGGACGGTGGTTCGAATCCCCGTCCGGGCATCCAGATTTGGGTTTTCCATGGTTTCCCCAAATCACTCCAGGTGAATGCCGGGATGCTTCCTTCAAAAGGCCATGGCCGAATTCCTTCCCATTCATTGCCCCCATCCTTTCCCGTCTCTAAAGACCACGTTGTTAAAAAGGGACGTTAAACTGTTACAAAAAAAAAAAAAAAAAAAAAAAGAACGTCAAAAAGTCAGTGAGCAAAATGGAATGGCACAATGTACAGGGCTAGTCAAAATGATTGCAGTGATTTCAGAAAATTACTGCAGATTATTTATTTGACATATACTTACAAGATTACACAGATATACAAAGAAACTGTGAAAGTTTTTTTGAGTGTCTGTAGATGCTCAATATGTGAACCTTTAGTGGCTCTGCACACATCAAGTCTATAATCGAGTTCTTCCCATACCCGATGCAGCATGTCTCTGTCAATGAGAGCAAATGCATTGGTGAGGCTAACCCGCAGGTCTGGCAGATCAACTGGTACTGGTGGCACGAACACTGTGTCTTTTACGAAACCCCAAACAAAGAAGTCGCAAGAGATTAGGTCAGGGATATGAGGAGGCCATGACATCAGTTGACTATCAGCATCCCCAGCACGACCATCTGTTTGGAATCCTGGTGTTTAGGAAATTACGGACAACTAGAGAAAAATGGGGTGGAGCACCGTCCTGCTGGAAAATGAAATCTTCACTGTCAGCTTCTAGAAGTGGCACAAGCCAATTACCCCTGTGCTCGTCACTTCATTAAAGAAAAAACGCCAACGGTTTCTTCAGACACAGGAGAGCGACCCGTTGTTTTACCTTTACAAAAGCATCCCATGGCTTTAAAATCTTGATACCAACGCCGAATGGTGTTAGCATGCGGGGGATCCTTGCCGAACTTTGTTTCAAAGTGTCGCTGAACAGTTAACACAGACTGAGTCGAATAACACAAGAGAACAACGTACGCTTTATCACATTCGACCATCTTGCTCTCTAGCGCTCTAGCGGCCACCGCGGGAAGCTTGGATTTAGTGCAATCGAAACATGGAGAGTCACTTGTTTTATAACAGCAAACACCACCATCGTACCTATACTAGGATAGCCAAAAGAAAATCGTGAAATTGCTGCAATCATTTTGACTAGCCCTGTATTAAAGCCAAACAAATACGTTGTACTTATCACATATACAGGGCGTTCGCCGGGAAACGCAACCCACTGTTAGCGCTACAAGGAAGAAACTGCTCCCGGCGAGCGAGCGGTCAGTTTCCGGCATTGTTCGACCGTCGGCCGCGGACTATTTCATAATAATTACGCTTCATAAACTTCATAAACTTGTGTGCTAAGCATTTAAATGTGACGTAATTCATTAGCTTACCTTATAAAAGATGCTGGAAGTGTTGACCCTCTTGTGTAATGCACAGTTCACATCTTCTGAACATATTTCGAGACACACGCTGCCCTAACTGACTTAATGATTTTTTGGGTGACTGTTCTAGTCGAAAAGCGATATCGTCAATTTTCTCCTCTGTGAGAATACGGTTGACCGACAGTCTCTTTTTGTTAAAAAATGAACCCGTTTCTCTTACTTTTTTAACCAGACGCAGAATTGTTGATTTAGCTGGCAGTAAAGCGCCAGGAAATTCGCGACGAAATTTACTGCGACACTTTTTAAACGACTTCGTCTTCACATATGTATCGTAGAGAAATATTCTTTGTTGCAAACTGTAACGTACCATAATTTTACTCACACTCAAACACGGTACATATTAATAAGAGTATGAAGCCCCAAACCAGCCAAACCGCAAAGAAACGTTTATTCACAACACTGATTAATAAGAGACTGAAGTCACAAACTATCTACAATGCAAAGAAACCGTTCTTAACAATGTAAGGGTCACTGCACTGCACTGTTGGGGCAGCGGAGGTGTTAAACAGTGCGGTGATTCACGGTGCCGTGTGGCGGAAACTGCTGGCACCACTGACCGAGCAAGTTGCCGACGGCAACAGACTGGGAGGGTAGCGTTTTCCGGCGAACGCCCTGTATTACTAGTAATGACAAGTTTCGAAACGTTGTAATTAAACTTGTCTTAGTCCACAATCCGAAGGCAGGTTTGATCCTCCCGAAGATGGCACACTAAGCACGTTTGTTACGGATCATTTTTGATCAATCAGTTAGTTAGAGACTTATATTAATTTCATTCTCTCATGATAAGAGATTGTATCTAAAAATCATTTATTATACCCTTAGAACAATTCTAAATTATATAATAACGTCTGAACTGTCATTCCTTTTGGCATTAAATTCTGTAACACACGGTTTTTATTCCTCAGGAAGTTGATATGAGTGTCACAGTGTGAAAGGAGGTTAAAGTGAGATGTGCCTGAACGTACGATTAAAACTTGGAACTTATATTTCTATACTAAAAGAAGTAATTACACGTCGTTTTCAAATTTAAATTATTATTTGTTATCTTTTCGGAAGGAATTGTAGACAAGTGATTTACACAATGTAATAAAATTCCCACAATTTCAGTCTATGGATACATTTTCGCCGTAGCTTACGCAACATACCAAGAAGAAACCGTATTTTCTGGAGACGAGAATAAGGGTCACTTTTGTCATATTCTCGGTTATCTTTTAAGGACTCTTCTGTCTGACAACAACTTGTATTTTAAGAACTTCAAGAATGTCTGACGGTTTCAATTTTTCTTTTGTTCCGTACACTACTACTCTACTTATAGCTGCCAAACAAATGATGCATTAGCTGATTAATTAATTACTGGCATAATCAATGTTGGCAGTAACCAACTTCGACATTGTTTCGTTTATTAGACGCCGAATGGATATTACAATTTAAATTCGAACTACTCTCGTTTCTTTGTGTGGCGAAATATCTAGTAAACGCAGCACGTTATGAAGTGATACTACCTAGGACTACAAGTTGTTACATTTTTAATTTTTTTTTTGACATTGTGACACATCCACTTCTTATCGAAGATCCGATCGTATATAAGTGGAACAAATTTTAGAGCGGATATGTGATTTCTTAAATGGACGACCCTTTATAATTTATATCGTCATAAGGGAAGGTGTGTCTACTTCTCTAGAAAATAAATGAGGCACTCACACGGAAGCTTAACGGGACTAATTAATGATACCAATAAGCGATGTGGGAGAAATGTTAGTAAATAGATTATTTGCTGATGATGCCCTTATCTATAATAGGGAATTAAATAGTTTTATTAATTATTTTAGAGATTCAATGTGAACTATATTTCCAAATTGATAAACAACTCGGCGCTTAGTTCATGATACAAGATCGCTCTAAATTTATTTAGCTTATTCGTAGATTTACATACCTGTTTTTTTTTGTTTTTTTTTGTCAAATTTCCAGGTGGTTAATAACTTTCACCAAAGTATGACGCTTAACTTCTATAATTTCTCAATGGCAAGGTAGCTGCTGAAATAACAACACCCGTCGATACACATATTATTTAACTTCTTTATTCCGTCGAAATCCTCATAAACACATCCATGAACAATGCATCAGACTTGGTCCAAAGATTTTAAGCGTATTGCATCCTGCTAACATACTCGTAGTTCCATTCCATGTTAACTAGCCCAGACATGTATGAACTCGCCAGTCGGAAACTCGGGATCTTATATAGGCAGTACAGAATATTCTAAAGTACTTTAAGAAGCCGACAGCAACTCCTCGAGCGCAAACAATCGCTCCAACAATAGAAATTAAAAATTTACAAACTTACGTAGAATCATGAGAAAATATTTTTAAACGAAAATAGAAAATATTTACAGGTATTTCAACATAAAAACGATAAAATTAAACATTTATATAGCCGAAAATCACACTTAAAACACTACGGCTTACACAACATTCATAATTACAGTCTTTTAATCAACACTTCAAACTTTGTACAGCTTTTAATCAAATTACACTCCATTTAAACAATTTCCATCCATCAAAACAATACTCATTCATGCGAAAAATACACAAATTTACTATTAATTACTGTTTATCTCTCTCCATCAGACATGCATTTTATTCATAAGGTTGAAATTAATGGGAAGCTTGATCCGAAAGCTGTCAAAACATGGTGCGTTAAGTGTCAGTTCAATTAAATTGCGATAAATCGGAAGCAAAGCGCGTGAGGAATAAAAAGACAATACTGACCTGTGAATACAAAACAAACCGTTCAATTCTTGACACCGAGCCAGGTAGGCGAGTGGTAACACTTGGGTCTGGCATTATGCCGGACACTGGTTCAAATCCCCGTCCGGCCATCCAGATTTCGGTTTTTCAGGATTTTTCGGAATTACTCCAGGCGAATGCCGGGATACTTCCTTCAAAAACGTTATCGCAGATTTCCTTCAAGTTTCTTTTCCTTTCATCCTCTACCGGCTATAATCACCACAACATAGACGAGCCGTAAAGGAAAAGGAAAATCACTTCTTGGAAATGTTGAACACTTCAAGTACCCGGGCGTAGCAATACAAAGTAACATGAAATGGGATCGGAACATAACATCGGTCTTTAGAAGAGCTAAAAAGAAACAGCAAATAAAACAATTAAAGCGTCCTCGGCCGGAGTATTGTGGTGCTGAATAGTATCCATGCCGACGGGATTCATTAATTGTATCTAAAATATGCAGGGATGAAATGCGCAATATGTGATCTATTGGCACAGTCACACAATCGACACTAAGATTGGGCTGAAATTCTCTGGTAGACAGATGACATAGTGAGTAACATAGAAATAACTTCAGTCACGAATGCAGTCAAATATTTCTCCCACAAACATAAGTACGAGGGGGTACCCAAAAAAGCCGGAATTATTTTTTAAAAGCTATATATTTTCAATATTTTTTTTTTTTTTTACAAAACAACCTTGTACTCTTCAAAATACTCTCCATTACAACTAATACATTTGTCCCACCGGTGCTTTCACTGTTCCACTGTTCGAAACATTTTCTGTAGTCACCTTTACAAATTGCTGACAGCTCCTCCCTCGTTTTTATCTTGACCTCTTCAATTTTATCAAATCGGTGGTCTTTCATGCCCCTTTTCATGCATATAAATAAGAAAAAGTCGCACGAAGGCAGGTCATGCGAGTGTGGTGCGGGGGGGGGGGGCAGCGGAACCCTGCTATTTTAAACCAAGAACTGTCTAACATATACAGCTGTGTGTACAGGTGCAATGTTGTGGTGGAAGAACCAGTCTCCTGTCTGCCACTTTTTTTTTTTTTTTTTTTTTTTTTTTTTTTTTTTACGAACGCTGTTGCGTAATCTTCTTAAAACTTCCAGATAAAAGTATTGATTGACTGTCTGATGTTGGGGAACAAACTCTGAGTGGACTACGCCCTTGGAATCAAAAAAGCAAATGAGCATTATTTTGATGTTTGATTTGATGACGACTTTTTTTTTTTTTTGGACGGGGTGACAATGACGTCTTCCACTGGCTTCACTGTTGCTTTGTTTCTAGGTTGTAACCATTTCACCATGACTCATCACGACGACCTTTGACAGAAAATTGGATCAATTTCTAGCTGTTGTTTCAAAGAACGACATATTTCAACTCAACGTTCTTTTTGACTGTCAGTTAGAGCCCATGTAAAAAAATTGGCAGCAACCCTTTTCATTCCAAAATCTTCGGTTAAAATTCGCGGAACCGAGATAACCACTAATCTCTGACAGTTGATCAATTGTCTGTCGACAGAGCTGTAAAAGTAACGAGAAATTCTGTATTCGTATGAATTCCTTACTAAACGAATCAGAGCCCGTTACTTTCGGTACTATCGTATCGTTTCGTTACTCGTTACTTTCGGTACAAGACAAACTAGCATGCAGCATCGCATTCGCATATGGGAGGACTTGGTTCGTACTTGGTACAGTTTAAGTAAATTGTTTATTTAGTAAAATAAGTTTAGGTAAGTTCTTCGTTTGGATAAATCTTAAAGTCAAATAATTAGCACATGGATCTCATGGAAAACCTATGAATGTACACTTGATTTACTGAAATGTATATTATATAGGAAAGAATAATCTAATTTTGAAACAAACACTTGTTTGTATACAAAAAAAAAAAAAAAAGACCTGACCTTTCACCTGACTGTGATATATCTAGCGACAATAAGTAATGACTGTTATTTTTTAAAGTAGCTGACTCAAAACCCTGCATAAAAGCCTGATATGATAATGGGACATGTATTTAACAAATATTATAATCTCATCAAAGTATTTCGTTTTTAAATAGGAGCTTTCACCACTGTCTTCCTTTACTGTTTTCATTTATTTTTATAAATTCTTCGTCTTTTTGTGATACATTTGTTAAAATAAACATTGACATACCATTCAGTCGGACCTGCAGGCAGAGTGACTGAATCCCGCTATAATTGTTTCATTTTAAAAATATCAACGTATTCGGGAGGACGCGGGTTCGAATCCCCGTCTGGGCATCCAAATTTGGGTTTTCCCAAATCACTCCAGGCGAAAGCCGGGATGCTTCCTTCAAAAAGGCATGGGTGAATTCCTTCCCGTTCCTTGTGTCCAGTCCCATCCCGCCTCTAATGACCTTACCCGTCTACGAGGCGTAAAACGAAAATCAATATTCAAAACATTTAAATCAATAACAAAGGTACAGGACAATCATGCGATTAGATTCGCAATTGTAGTTGCGTCGCGGTTACAACAAACATTCAACATTAAAGCCAGTACCGCATTGTTAATTGATCACATGGATCCTGCGGTAATAATACAGTAACTAACCACCAGGCAATGAAATTTTGGTACTGCAAAAAAGGGCTGCTAGCTATGTTGCTGGAAATTATCGCAGAACGCAATCAGTGTCAGATATGATAAAAGAGTTGGAATGGGATTCATTGGAAGACAGGAGGAGTGTTAAGAGGGTCATGGGAGTGTACAAGAGGTATATTAGTGATTATTCATGGGAAGATATTGGTGTAAGAATTAAAAGTAAGGCTTGGAAGGGAAAAGATGACCATGACCACAAGGTGGCATTCGATTTCAGGCACAAGGAAAATTCTCTTTTTTAGGTGAGGTGTCAGTGATTGGAATAACTTAACAAGAGGAATTATGAATAACTTACCAAAAACGTTGAAAGAATTTAAAGTTTAAAATTTGTAGGCTGATGCAGGAAAGGGGGAAGAGGAGTGTGTAGGGAAATATTGAAATTTAATTAAATATTGTTAGAACAAAGGAACTGCAGAGATGTATATCACATACTATTAGACAACTCTTTTATACTGTAAATTACACTATAAAATAAAATAGAAGGTATCAAATCTTAAAATTAACAAATTTAATAAATGTTTGAAATCAATAAACCTCAGTAATTAACGAAAAATGAAAAAATAGTAACTATCTCAAATTATCCATACAAATTTTCTATTTACAAATTATGCACTGTAAATTTTAATGTTAAACAAAATAAAAACCTGCAAAAATAGTCTTCACGTTGTCATAATTAGTTACATGCGGGGTCTGGAACGTGTTCGTATCTATACGACAAATGCGAGTAACGAAACATGCGAGTAACGAAATGAATTTGTTAGTAACGATTCGCTACTTCGAGTCAAGCCACGAACCCGTTACTCAGTAACGAATACATCGTTGCTTTTACAGCTCTAGTCGACAGTCTGAGAGCACAAGATCTCGAATTTGTTCAACATTTTCGTCGATTCGGGGAGTTGGTGGACGAGATTTGTTATCAATCGACATGTTGCCATTTTTAAACCGAGTGAACCATTCGTACACTTGATTTTTTCCGTAACGTCATCTTTGTAAGCTTTTTCAACATTAAAACAGTTTCAACAGCATTTTTACTGAGTAGAAAAAATTTCCCATCTGCACATTGTTCCATTAAACTTGCCACCATCAAAAACGAAACAATAACAGAACCGTGCTAGCAAAACAATCACTGTAGATTAATAGAACAAGCCAGGTAGACAACACAGGCGGCACTGAACTGACAATGAGTAGAGCTATAAACGCCTAGCGGCAGAAACGCGTACTACACAAGCTCCGCCCACGGCAATGCTATTCCGGTTATTTTTGGGGGAAATATGGTTGCGTTGTTATGGCTATATGAATTCTTTCTTTCCTCGTGAATGTGGAAAGTATAGAATAAGGTATTTGTTTGGGGCAAAGTCTCCTCTGTTTTCTGTGAATTGCATAGTATAACTGAATATGTAAGGACTCAGTCTATTTAATCGATGTTTTGCTTGAGATCTCTATTATTTCCTAAATTAATTATTCATGATGAAAGTCCTTACGAGATATTAGAAACGCCAAAGATCATGCCCTGGTTACTTACGCTGAGTAACGCACTCCGAAGGGACGTAGTTACTGTATTCGGGATGGACCTCCGTGGGCGAGACGTGACGTCACTATGTCGGGCAGTGGGCCGACGAGTGCCTTGATCGATCGCACTAATAAACTCCGCTGACAACCTCTCATAAGGTCGGTGCATGCTAATGGCCAAGCCATGAATTTCAAATGAATCCAATATTTATACGCGCGTCGTAACCGGGAAGCTAAAAGGCATAATGAATTTGCATTTCCCCGATGATTCGGTGCAGATAAGTCTCTTCCAACAAGTTATCTGCATCCGTGAATGAAAACTCTGCACGTCACCCGCTGTGCATACACATTCGCGATGCAGCTATGCATATTGTTGCCCTGCGGCGTATGACTTCGAGGGACCAAATTGGTGGCTTCGAAAGTTGAGCTGTCAGGTTTCAACATGTAAAGCAGCGCTGAATACAGGTTACATGCGGTACAACCCTATATTTTGATGGTTCGTGTTAAGTGTGATAAAGACGTTGAATATAAAAACTGGAGCAAGTTTTGTGAAGCTAGATCGCTGAATTGAATTCAAGGAAATGCCGAATTACTTCCCTAACACGCATATTTGTTAGCAGTACTTTACCCAGTTATGTAAAAAGAACAAAAAGTTTTGTTATTGGATCGATGGAAGGTTTTGTTGCTCGATGAGTATATGATAGTTAAACGAAAGGTAACATCGACTAACAACATTATATATGTGCCATCTATGATAATTCACTTAGTATAATGGGTGAGTAGAACTTTCAGATATGGTAAATCTGATTTCAGTGTTTCATGGTTTCCGGAAATAACTGTAGACGAATGCCAAGATGATTACTTTGTATACGTCATGGTCGACAATTCCTCGGATCATTACTCACGATTCAACACCCACGGACAAAGTCTCGTACATAAGCTTACGAATCAATGGAACACGGTATTATACAAAATATAACACAGCTTGTGTTAGTTAATTGTTATCATATTATACTTTAGAATAATTCATAGCATCTGAGAAGTTCCAGACCAACGTTGTATCACCGTTCAAAACGAAAAACATATTGAAAATTGAACTCTTATCTCTGTAAAATTTAAAAACTTTTGAGTAAAAAATGTTTCGTATATCTTACATACTATAAGTAGATGTCATAAAAATATTTATTCAACTTATAATTACGTGTTAGACGTACACAAAAAGTAAAAACTTAAATTTCAATGGGAAATAAAACTTTCGGCAAAGTAAATGTATTCCTGAGAGGCAAAAGATCTCGGTTGAATTGAGATAGATTGTTTCTATTTGTATCGTGTGGAGTACGATATCTAATGAATCAGAGCCGTTAAAGAAAAATGCTCGGATAGTTCTGTAACGGAAAAGTGAAATGAACGTACACAATCATGAGTTACTAGATAAGTTAAGAGAGGAACCCGATGAAGATGATAAAAAAATGAAATCACCTTGCTTAGGTATCTTAGGAAATTATCTGCAGGAGAGGAGCATTGAAGGAAAAAATAGAAGGATAAAAGAAGAAGACGAAGGTTTGAAAATCAACAGACATCAAAGAAAGCAGAAGCTGTAATCAAATGAAGGAAGATGTTCAAGACAGGATGAAATGATGAAATTCAACTAGATTCATACCAGAGTTATTTATTTCGTGTCAGAAACACACACTGTTACACATTTACAAACATCAAATTCTACTAGACCAAAGCTTAGCCACTTATAGTGCATTTTCCAAGGCCTCGTACAGATTATCTTTCGAGCAGGATGCTGGACACAGTCGACATTGGAGCATGTACTGAACAGTCTGATCTTCTCCGAAGACGGACTTGATGTCATTGACCTCAGCATTGCTCCATCTTTTTAAGTTACCCCTGGATCTGCCCACTCCTGATCTCAGCCTATTCAAAGACTTCCACATCAACCACCCCTTGTCATAACCAAGTGGTAAAGTTTCCGCAGCCATGGAGCTTTAGCTTCCCACAATTGTAATCGATTTTTCTCAATTGTACTTTGATGTTCTCAAGAAATTTTTCTTGATTTCAGTATTTGCTTGTGTGGTAAATGCCCATGTAATGGATGAATTCATTCATGATTCACTTTCCTTGTTCGCTGCTATTTCTCTTGGAACTGAAGGTGGTAAGGTGGTGGGACCATTCGACTGGAGTGGATTTTAAACAGCCTATTATGATTCTGTAGGTATCGTTGAAAGCAATGTCCATCTGTTTGGCATGGGTTGAGTTGTACCATATACGACAGGCATAGTCTGCAGCCGAAAAGCACAGTGATAAGGCAGATGTTCGGATGGTTTCAGGTTGACTACCCCATTCTGATCCAGCCAGTTTTCTTAGGAGATTGTTCCTAGTGGAAACTTTGAGCTCGGAATTCATGCAGTGTTTCTTGAATGTAAGAGATCTGTCAAGGATCACTTCCACATAGGTCCACGAAGTAAGACGAAGAATCACCAATGAAGTACGTCAGAACGCTTTCGTAGTCTGCATTCCAATTTAAACTGTAGGTCTCACATACCCTGTAGAACTACCGGGTTAGTTAGGCGGCTGTGTTGCGCAGCCGGTAAGAAATCCTGTCAGCATGTCGTTACAATCACCTAAGATTATTTACTTACTTACCAATGCAGACAAAAGTTCGTTATTGATAACTCCGTGACAGATACTGCTATTAAAACATCCCACATTCTGTGTTGGAAAATAAGTAAGCTGCTACCGACACAATTTCATTTGCGTGGTTTAGTTCTGACAGCTAGTATGGGTCGCCAAGATACAGTCAAAAGTCGTTTCCTCGGTGACGTCAATCACTGAATCTCTGATCATGGATTTATGGTGGTAAGTGTATCGTTAATAGCACGAAATGAGTCTTTGACCGTCGCTTTTGGTAGTGGCGGATAAAGATTTATGTGGGCTACTGTGGTCCACACCGGACTACAAATAGCTGGCGTTAAGAACGCCGAGGCGTGGGGGTATTATGGAAATTCGCAGTGGGTCGACGTATTAATATGGGCTGCGCGAACGTCAGGCCGACTGGACTCTGGACGTGCTCATTTAACTGCCGTTACTCCCCGTAAAGTGTAAGAGATAAACCACATAATGGGATTTATTATTTTAGAATGCAAGAAAAGACATTCTAGAGAGATTAAAGAACTCTTGCAATTAAGTTACAACAGTGGGATATGGCATCATGATATAGTAACAGTGGAGTGACAGTTTTGTATGCTGGCATTTTCGCATAACAACTTGATATTAGTCATACTTGGTTCAGCGGACGGAAAGCAGGTTTAGATGACTACCACGATTCTGTTTGGATAAAGATATTCCCTACTGGATGGTAGCTCTATCTAGCGAGGCTTATGTGTCCCATGTTAGACACAAATCACGAGAGAGATAGCCCAGAGAAGTATGGGAATCGCAAGCAATAGAATGGCTGAAAAGGGGGAAACCTACAGCACAATAGAGAAAACGGTGATATTCACGGGAGATGATTGGAAGAAAATCAGTGGAGAGATAGGCAAAGATGGTGATTTTGATTCGGGAGACGCTGTATGAACTGTCAAAAATCTCACTTGATAAAATAAGAGTATTTATAACACTTTGAGTCGCATCAGATAGTTTGGCATATAAGGATGTCTAAAATTGTTATTACACCCACGCTCACGAATCTAACCCCGTGGTGGAAGCAACGTAAAATTTACTTTCAATAAATCAAGTTGTGGGTAACACGTTAATATGGCGGAACCTACAAAAATTGTACGATCGGGCTGAAATTTGGTATACACATACCTTAGACAATAATATTTGACTAAAAGCATATAAAGTAAGATTCCAATATGTGGAAATGAAGTATAATCACTCGAAATGTGGGTAGATGCATACATGTTATTACGCAAGAAATACACGTTATTATATGTTGATATTTATTCCGCGTGTTTCTTACCCTTAATTCTTGGTCCAGGCTGCATTTCAACCTAACACAACCGCTATTAACAAAGAATTAAAATAACTAAAATGCTATGTACCAAAAATCGGTTACGGTAGACGCCATATTTCATAGTGGAAGTTAGGCTTCCATGCAATATATCTTAGCATGAAATACAATCTACGCACAAACAAATTAATGTTACAGATTTTATATTTATTAAGTATATGCAATTTGCATGTGGAATGCAGTTTTTTGTTCAATAATGAAGACTTAAAAACACGTAGAATAAATATCAACAGCTATTAAAGTGTATTTTTTTTTGCGTAATAACATTATGTATCTACCCATATTTTGAATGATAGTACAGGGCGTTCGCCGGGAAACGCAACCCACTGTTAGCGCTACAAGGAAGAAACTGCTCCCGGCGAGCGAGCGCTCAGTTTCCGGCATTGTTCGACCGTCGGCCGCGGACTATTTCATAATAATTACGCTTCGTAAACTTCAGAAACTTGTGTGCTAAGCATTTAAATGTGACGTAATTCATTAGCTTACCTTATAAAAGATGCTGGAAGTGTTGACCCTCTTGTGTAATGCACATTTCACATCTTCTGAACATATTTCGAGACACACGCTGCCCTAACTGACTTAATGATTTTTTGGGTGACTGTTCTAGTCGAAAAGCGATGTCGTCAATTTTCTCCTCTGTGAGAATACGGTTGACCAACAGTCTCTTTTTGTTAAAAAATGAACCCGTTTCTCTTACTTTTTTAACCAGACGCAGAATTGTTGATTTAGCTGGCAGTAAAGCGCCAGGGAATTCGCGACGAAATTTACTGCGACACTTTTTACACGACTTCTTCTTCACATATGTATCGTAGAGAAATATTCTTTGTTGCAAACTGTAACGTACTATAATTTTACTCACACTCAAACACGGTACAGATTAATAAGAGTATGAATCCCCAAACCAGCCAAACCGCAAAGAAACGTTTATTCACAACACTGATTAATAAGAGACTGAAGTCACAAACTATCTACAATGCAAAGAAACCGTTCTTAACAATGTAAGGGTCACTGCACTGCACTGTTGGGGCAGCGGAGGTGTTAAACAGTGCGGTGATTCACGGTGCCGAGTGGCGGAAACTGCTGGCGGGACTGACCGAGCAAGTTGCCGACGGCAACAGACTGGGAGGGTAGCGTTTTCCGGCGAACGCCCTGTACTTCATTTACACATATTCGAAGCTTACTTTATACACTTTCAGTGAAATATCATTGCCTAAGAAGTGTGTGTATCAAATTGCAGATCGATAGACCAATTTTTGGAGGTTACGGCGTATTAACGTAGAGCCAAGTTGAGAGACAGTTTACAATAAAATGTTTAACAAAATAATTTAAGCAACAGATTTACAGTCAGGAAAGGTAATGAAATAATTTCGCATTTTTTCGTAGTTTACAAGCTACTAGTACGGGTTTTGCGAGTAGCTGTGATTCTCAGTGGTCTTATATGAACAGTCAGAGCATCGAATTTCAGTTGAGTTCTGTATGAGACATTTCACGATACGAGCGATTCCGAAACTATGAGGCATATAAATTATTTAATTTTGGCTATGCTTAATTTATTATTATTATTATTTTTTTTTTTTAGCTATTCCCAACGTATTATTTTTCTTGCGATATAAGTAGTTTGTGATATTTGCCAAAACGCGGAATTTCGTCATCTGCTGGTCTCCGTAATGCATGTTTAATATTTACGGCACGCTTCCTACCTCCGCAGGTCTTCGATGTGCATAAAGTGGTATCGTTGTTTTGCTATTGTTGGCTGCTCTCGGGCGTTCCATAGAGCCTGCTGTGATTTATTCGACCCCTCGCGTAGTGTGAGTTACATCTGACGTTGTTCGCTTGCAGCCAATTAAAACAACCGCTTTCTCCCCCTTTTTGCAAAGTACTCGTGTCGTAAATAAGACGATCGTCAAGAAAAAAACACGAATGACTTACAGCAGGATGAGTCAGACTTAAAATACCAACAGACGCCTAAGTGTTCCGTTGGTTACTAATGAATTATCCGACAAGCGAACACTAGCGATGTGGAGTTGTTTATTATGACTTGATTAGAAAGTGCAGTATTCTAACGAGGCCTAGGTACGCCCGTGACTCTACTTCCTACACAACCTCATTTCTACTATTGAACTTTTTTATTTATTTATTTATTATTTTATTATTTTTGCTCATGGTTATGCCTAGTAGACGTCGAGAACTTTAGATGCGGGAAAGGACTGAGTGAAAGGAAAGGGAAGGAATTCGTCCATGGCCTTTTGTAGGCAGTATCCCGGCATGCGCCTGGAGTTATTTGGATAAACCATTGAAAACCCAAATCTGGATGCCTGGACAGGGATTCGAACCCTCTTCCTCCCGAGTGCGAGGCCAGAGCGTTACCGCCTCTACTGTTGGAGGAATAACCAAGCTTAAAAGCTTTTACAAAAGTTCCAGGACAAATAATATTAAATTTTTATCTGCTATATCATGGCAACCATTTGTTGTATGAACCTATTCGATATGTAATCAGTATATCAAAATTAATCGAGCTTTCTGCATTACATACATTGACTCAATCTTCTTCCATTTGCATTACATATAGCTCATGGCGTTGCATGTATAATTACGTTCAAGAAGGAGAAATTTTTTGTTGCTATGCTACCAACATGAAATGTTTTTAACTGTCTTGTGTTTCTCAAGGTATTGTTTCCTTAAAAATTCCATCTTGGTTCAGTCAATTAAGCCTACTGAGAAGCAATGGCTGAAGTTCAACAACACATTCTCTTCCATGACTTAGGATTGAAGTAGCATTGACATTGAATAAAAATTGACAATATCAGGGATTTTCAAAATAATAAACCTAAAATTCGACTTGAAACTTTTGTAACCTTGTTTTTATCACTTATACAGTGAAAGATAAGAAATCTGGTTGGAGTGCAAATAAAATTAATGGAAGTCTTCATTCACAATGATTCCATTTTGTCAACATAGTGAAATTTCTCACTTCAAATGTCACCGTAGTTGCCCTGGAAATGAAGTGGGAGCATATATGGGTATTCAATCAACAGCAAGTGCGATGAAGTAGTTGTGTTTTGAATTATTTAATGACAGCAGGAAGGAGTAATGGCAGTGTACAAGGCATGTATTGATGATGAGATCTGAATGGGGTTTTAGCGAAAAATTGATAACAAGCTGTTTGGTCGACGACATCTGCGTACTAACTATGAGGCTAGCAGCGCATTAGAACGCATACAGAGATTAGGTGATAGTATATCCCCTCAATCGATTTTTTCAGTGACAGTATCGTTGTTTTCAAGCGATTACTCGCACGTGAAACGAATCAGCAATGATGGTTTTACCATAATCATTTTGTTCTCCCCAACCGAGCGTGGTGGGTGAACGGTTAACATTCTGGCCTCGCATTCGGGAGGACGGCGGTTCGAATCCCCGTCCGGGCATCCAGATTTGGGTTATCCATGGTTTCCCAAAATCACTCCAGGCGAATGCCGGGATGCTTCCTTGAAAAGGCCATGGTCGAATTCCTTCCCGTTCCTTGTCCCCACTCCCATCCCGCCTCTAATGACCTCGACGTCGACGAGGCGTAAAGCCATAAGTAAAAAAAAGGTCTCCCTTTATTATTTGTTTCTGTCTTTTTATTACCTGTAACAATTTCTATTTTCCTGTAACTGTATGTTGAGTCTAATTATTAGTTTAAGAATATTTAATAGTTCTCTCTCACGTAATTATTTTCTTGTTTCTGTAATTGTATTGTATAAAATTTCTATTTCCTGCCATTTATTATTTTCACTGTGATTAATTGGTCGTAAATAGTGATAATTGTGTTTACTTGAAAGTTATCATACGATATATCAATATAAAATGGGTTTTACGTTGGAATAAATAAAATAAAATAAAAAATAAAAATTGATGGTAAGAGATATTCATGGATATAAATTACCACTGGGACTCGAATAAGTTATTGAGGTGGGTGTTAAACAACTTACCTCTAACAGAAGCATTAAAAGTAAAAGCTGGAATTATGCAGAAAAAGTATGTTATGGAAATTTCCACCAGGGTTTGACCTCTATATTAATTAATAATAAAAACATAAAACCTTGATGTCTCTATAGTGACTTCGGTCAAACTCGAACTGGCCAATGATTGTACTCTTATTTTCAAAAATTCCGGATAGGCGTCAATATTCCAGTAGGCTTCATCGTCAGGAAGATTATCAACAAATTATTAGTTAAAAATAGTATTAGAATGACACACTGGTTATGTAAACCGATAAAGAAACTATCAAACATTACATGGTTGCCATATGATCCTTGTAATTGGCAGGGAAGCAGTGGACTCATTTAATTACAGTAAATAATGTTTAAGTAGGGTAATTAAGTCTGTTAAGTCATTCTCGCACCAATAGTTTCCCCTATAGACAGAAAAAATCAACAAATACTCGTTTAGAAGGATCTATCATTCTACTTCTGTGATAATCCGATCGCTTCTTCGGGATCACAACCGACGTACAAAACATATTTTCGCTATTCCAAGCAAACACACGTTAAAGGTGAAATTTGAATCTACATCCAGTAAGCGTATGATTTTCTGAGTCAAGGAGGATTCATATTGCACCCACTGATTTCTAACATATTGCTACCATTGCACTATTCTATTTGCTTTCGAATGCGAAATTAGTACATAATTATTGGTTATGATAAGATGGATAACGATGTAAATGATTCTTGCGTCATGTACTACGTTAATAGAAAATATCGACCCTTTTAAATTTCAGCAGAGTTTAGCGTTTTGTCATGTTGTGTGTAACTTGTAACGATTCGCTAAGCTCCCTGTTACATATAACTTTTTATTGTATATAAAGTAAAGGAATAGAATATTTTTCCATTTCTTGGGATGTCCACTGCATGTTCGAAAGATGCGTTTGAAAGGATAAGAGGCAAGGATTTTACGCTTCAGTGAAGGGCAGACGCACTGGCGCCTTTTGGGCAGAATGTTAAGAGGATTAGGGATTTCTGGCGGGCAACCGGTAAACAGAATTCCTTCCTCCCGAAGGAGACATCGGCTCCCGAGGTTTGCCGAAACTTAACGTGGCCAAGAGAAGCACAGATTCACATGACGTCAGATGGTCAGCCAATCACAGGGAACATAGCACTAAGATTCGGGGAATTTTATGTTCGATTTCGTCTTCGAGCCACAAGAGGCGGAGTCAGAGTTTACCTCCGTGCCGGCAGAAAAAGACGAGACACTTCCTGCCTGACTTCCCTCCAGTTGGGAGCCCAGACAAGTCACTGGTGACTTGCGGTCCATGTGTGCTGGGCTGACTTGTGTCCTGGAGACCATCTGAGGCGCACTTCTGACTTGCGACTTGCCGCATATTGCTGGCGTGGCCAGTTACGACGCTCAGCGCTACCTGCCGTGGAACGGTAATGTGTTTCTTCGAAGCCATTCAGCCTGCAACTTCCGTGAAACTGTACCCGTAAGCGCATCTGAGATAAAGATCCTTGCTCTGATCTGATAAACCACTGAGCTAGACTGTGTAACTGTCGAATGACAGGTTAATCATTCGTGGCGTCCCAACCTATTAAATTCATTATTGTTTGCCATCATCATAACTGGTAACATACTTTGTATTAGAATAATTGTGAGATTTTTAAAAGTACAACTATACTTGTTTGCTTGCATATAAAGGGCTCATTGTACGTCTGAGCGTTGCTTAGAAAATTGCAAAACTTGTTTATTAACGTAATGGTAAATACGCTCAGATTTGTAGATGCCATTGTAAAAATCTTTATTAAAATGTCTTTTTGTGACAGTTTTCAAATCCCAGAATCATCCAATTCTCATTTAAATAATTTACATTTTGACATTCAATTATAGTATCCTATATAGCGTAAAATATTAAGAATTAATTAATAATTCTCCCCCCCCCCCCCTGGTGATACGCTACAAACTCGAGGAACAACGATCCACCATCCTTGAATATTGTTAACAAATGCCACTTTATAGACCCTCAGACATCTGATTTTGCCATTTTGCGGTCACAAAAAGCGAATAATAAACATAAGATTTTAATTAAATTTCGGTTTTATAATTTTAACCTGAAATTCTTTGCTGTATGGCTTCTGATGTAATAGTTCGTAATAGCAAACTTCTAATATCACTGTTTATTATTTTACCTTTGTATCGCGCACGTAATATTAAATCATTTCCACATTTTGTGCAGACGACTAAACCCGGTTTGCCGAAGTTGCTCGCCTGTATTACTTTAAAAGATAATTACAAATCCACAAAGGGAGAAAATTACTATGGGTGAAACATTTATGTCACGTTTTGCTTATGGTTAGATGACTAGTTTACATTTGGCTTTAATTTAGACGAAGTGAAGTATTTAAATTTGGGCAGCAATGGTAATTACAATGGATTGTGGAGTGCCGTGTGATGCACAAATTCTTTCCGTCTTTCATTCGAAAGAAATTCACATTTCAAAATAGCAACAAAAGTGATCATTACTTGTCACAGAGTATAAGTAGTTATTAGAGATTTTTAATCTTAATAAATCTTCCGTCTGTTTTTAAGGCTGCTTAAAATACTGCATTAAATTGATGTGTTGAATTATACCGAAGGATTCTTTCACACAGCTCTCCTGAGTTCTTCAATATCAGTACAAAATGTGGAAAGATCTTTTCTCGTTAAAGTTCAAAATCATTTATTCCCCAGTTATTGAAACTTCGAATTTATAAATTCCTGTGAATTAAAGAAAGACCGTGATTTAGAAAATCAACTCGTTATCATTCGTTCCTGAAATCTGCGTCCCAATTTAGAAACTTTTGATGGGATATCTTTTAAATTATCGGTCCCACGGATTCTATATCTTAAAGTAATAGGTTCTTCAGTGGCCAGTTAGTGATTATTGTGTTTTGTATTCGTGCCACAAGAGCAGTAAATACCAGTCCTTCATGTCGTTAAAAATCAATCTGTGGAACATGTACAGTGATTGACGATTACACTCATGACATAAATCATAAAAATGTAAATAATCACAAATGGTTTCCTTCAAAAGGCAAGTGAGATCCAGTAATAAACTGCGGGTATTTTGAACCAATTATCTGTTTAACACTATTACTACACCCGCTTCCATTCGTTTATGCTACGTTATTAGTTCCACAAACTTGTAAATTGAGTTTCTCTGGACGCTAATGATAAAACGCGGACGTACCCGATGCAGTTAACAGTTCGCAGGTAGATGAAACAGAGTAACTAAATGCTGGTATAAAGAAATCAAATTTGTACATTTAGCTACTTTATGCAGAATTTGTGTCAGCGATATTATCTCATCTCCTCGCAGCGTGCTGGGAATTTAGATTAGCAGGGATACCAATAAAAGAAAACACTTAAGCGTGCCGTAAATGGCGGAAGCTATAATCTACACCGTATTGCGGAACTAGAATTCCAGCTTTTAATGACCGTAATAAAAATGAGCAAAATTTGTAATCAGACTATACGTATTCATGGAGGAAGAGAAAAAAATAAACATTTTAGTAGCAATGATTATATTGTATTGTATAAATAAGAGTCTGAACTGGTTTTGAAACAACTAACATTGCTACTGATTACCAATAGCCTCTGCATCACAAAACATGAAACCTTTTGCTTAGTACTTGCTATTTCATTTTAACAGCCATCTAGTTGGGTTAGTAAACATGGGATGAAGATAAATGCAAAGAACAGTCAGCTTATTAGATACACAAAAAACTAAAGGTTTATTATGATTATAAGGTGGGGAAAGAATTGCTTATTGAAGACTTGAAATATAAATATCTTGGCATTACATTTGATAACAAGCTTAACTGAGCAGATCATATTGGACAGGTAGTAGGAAAAGGTTTCAAAATTCTGCATTTGTTGGAGAGGGTGATGAGGGGATGTACGAGAGAAGTAAAGGAATTGGGTTACAAAACTTTGGTCAGGCTATTGCTTGAATATGGTACTGTAGTATGGGACCCACATTTTGAGTATCAAATACAGGAGTTGGAGAGGGTGCAAAGAAGGGCTGCTAGATTTGTTTCTGGAAATTATCGCAGAATGCAGTCAGTAACAGATATGATAAAAGAGCTGGAATGGGACTCATTGGAAGACAGGAGGAGGATGAAGAGGGTCATGGGAGTGTACAAGTCGTATATTGATGATGAGGCATGGTAAAATATTGGTATAAGAATTGAAAGTAATGCATGGAAGGGAAAAGATGACCATGACAACAAGCTGGCACTCGATTTCAGGCACAAGGGTGTAGGAAGATTCTCTTTTTTAGGTAAGGGTGTTAGGGATTGGAATAAGTTACCGAGAAAAATGATGAAAAATTTTCCAAAAATGTTGAAAGAATTTAAAGTTAAAATTTGTAAATGGTAAAAATGTAGGTGGATGCAGAAAAGGGGAAAGATGGGTGTTTAGGGAAATTGCCACCGGGGCATGTGCTCCATTGCAATTTAATTTAAGTTAATAAGTTACAATCATAAAAAATAACGGTTTTGTATGATTTTGGGGAGGTAATACGAAAATATGATTACGATTTGAAAATCTGTTCAGGAAAAACGACGGTAAATGGCATTCAAGGTAGATGAACCAATAATGGCTAAGGTTGTTACTAACGTCAGAACCACAGAACAAATTAACCAATTTGTATTTTTAGGATATGACATAAACTTTACCAGAAATAACGATATCAGTACCAAATTACAGAAATTTCAATACCTGTGTGCAGTAATAATAATAATAAATTAAAACACAATTAAGAACACTGGACGATACAACATGGTGAAATTTTACAAAGTAATGGCTGTACCAACGTTATTATATGGATGCGAATCTTGGACATTGACTAAACAACAAATAAAACGGATAGAAGCAGCTGAGACAAAATGTTTGAGACTAGTAGCTCGGTATACTTTACTAGATAAGAAAAGAAGAAATATCGAAATAATTTAAAACTTTTAATCTAAATTAGGAAATAATTAGGTATAGGAAGAAATGGATAAGCATGTGACACGTATGGGGGCACAAGACCACCAAAGGTGCTGCTAAATTACAAGCCAAAACAGGGAAAGAAGAGGACAGGTCGACCCAAGAAGAGGTGGACACAACAAAATGTGTGAAAGTGGAACAAACTATCAATGGTTTAAACCCTGAAGAAGAAGAAGATGATAGGGACATATTTGTGAATTGTTCATTTAATGGAGAGGGTGATGTTAGAATGACCCAATAAGAGAGGGAATGCGGATACAAAACTTTCTCATACTTCTGCTGCGGTATGGTGATTGAACAGGTGGATAGCATGAGTATTTTTGTGTAAATTCCCCCAGAGCACAGTGACTGATGTGATTAAAAAAATCTTTGTTGGATGTCATTGTAAGACAGGAGGCTGATCAAGAGAGTGCTGGAAGTTTACAAGGCGTATAATGGCGATGAAGTCTGGATGGATATTTGTAAAAGAAAGAATTCGGGTTACTGCTATCACCACAATTAGCACTAAAGGAGGGGGAAAGTTTTCTTTCACAGTTAAAATAAATTGCGTGTGGCATTGTTGACCTTGAACCTGCCAAGTGAAAGAATTTCGATTTGCTGTACATTCCGCCTTTGTCGCGATTGGACCTACTGCTGAACATAGAATGTGAACAATCAGCCATAATGGTATTCTCAAGTGTTCAAGGGAAAGACCGTATAAATTCCTGACTCCCTGCGTAATAGAAAACAAAACCACGGAATAGAATGACTGAAATGCTGAGCAAATTACTTGAAACGGTGGAAGAATTGCGCGTGCTCCATTACAACTGAATTAAGTATTAAAAAGATATTAAGTTGCTGCAAAATTAGTAAATTTGTTTCAGTAAATTACGGAAAATTCGCAGTCTGCACAACGGTGTTCTGTTTGCGGCGAGATTCGTTCATGCTGTACTCTGTATTCAGCTCCTATTCTGAACTCCTTTGTAATCAGGTCTGGTCTCGCCAGAGTCCTCATCCTCGCTTTATAGGTTTCCTTTAATTATAATTGTAAGTTGCAGCGCTGTACTTTCCAGCATCTATGCATACTAAAGTTTTATGTGCGTCCTATTACGTACGGTCAAGATGCTGTACCGATAGCCGTATTAGGACGACGCGCGGTACCTTCCAGACATTCTACGGATAGCATAGGCCAACGCCCTGCGATCAACGTACTCGTTCTGTACAAGATCTCGTATGATGGGTAAAAAATGTTTTCAACCTACAAGAAACATTGTAGTACAGATAGACAAATAGTTAAGCGACTTCTCCTTTTTGATCGAAGTAGAGGAGAATCGGGTAATATGGAATAGTCTGGTAATATGGAATACCGAGGTTTCTCCTCTGCCGAATGCTTCTGTATAGTGGAAGTACCATCAACTGCTGCTCAAAACTACTCTGCTTTGTTATGATGGTCGGTCATTTGGGAGCTGAACTGTGTTTGCTATCCAACAAAGTTTGTTTCTCCACTTTCGAGAATTTTTGCAGATTAGTTTTCTAAAATATATATAAAATATTATATTTATTTTGTTGATCGCTAGTCTTAGTGTAATGTGTACTAAAAGAGTGATGGTTTGTTGTACAGGTCTTTTTTCTGGCTTCCATCTTTTTTTTATAATATCATCAAGCCTATTTTCTCGAAGATAGCGATTCGGGTAATATGAGATACTTGTTATTCCATAAAACCAGACATAAAATTGTGGTATTTCATACAACCCGAAAAATAATTACTGAGTTGAAATACATTTTTAATCAAGTATAATGTCAGTAATGCGATTTTTGTTAATATTGATTGAAAATAATAATATAACAATTGAGAATGTCAATATTTCTTAATTAATTCATTAATTATGTTTATTTTAAGAACAGCCGAAAAAGAAAGAGGCGATAGCTATTGAATCCGACAAAGATGATGATGATGTTGACTAAAAATGTATCATTAAATCCGTTTATCTCAATTCCAGATAGTTTACGTTATTTGAAACCTTCTATTCCATATTACCCGCCTATTCCATATTACCCTCCAAACGACAATTTTTTTAAAAAAAACTAAATGTTACTAATAAAAAAAATCTGTTCTGACAGCTTTTTATTAGATATATGTTATCACAAGAAGTTGAAGGTTGTATTGGTTTTAGTTTCAGGTGTTAAATTATTTTCAGTATTGATTTGTACAACAAAACATAAATGGTATTCCCTATTACCCGATTCTCCTCTACATGTAACCGAGATCCACACGGTATATCTACTCCCTTACATTAAATTCGTCGTACCTATGTGTTACCTCTAGGCTAAAGTAATCAGAATTGTAGAGGTGAAACTATTGTACTTTCGTTGGATGCTCAGTACATACTGGAACCTAGGTTAAGGCTACAAAACTAGGATTTTTTTATAGCTGGAATGTTGATTTTAGTAACTTGACAACTTCTTTCTTTTTTTACTAAATATTTCATTCTATAATGTAGAAGTACCAGAAGACATTTGTTCGTTGTGTTTTAAGTGAAAGAATAAACAAATAAAGAAACACCTTAAAAAGCAGTATCTTGGACAAAGTATAATGCAGCAACATTCTTAAAACTATTTTTTTTTTTTAACTGTTTAACGTCTCTTAACAGTGAGGTCCTTAGAGACGGGAAAGGATGGGGGGCAAGGAATGGGAAGGAATTTGGCCATGGCCTTTTGAAGGAAGCAACCCGGCATTTGCCTGGAGTGATCTGGGAAACCATGGAAAACCCAAATCTGGATACCCGGACGGGGATTCAAACCGGCTTCCTCCCGAATGTGAGGCGAGAACGCTAACCGTTATACCACCACTCTCGGTTTAAAATTGTTAACGTAATTGTCGTGTCGATAACATTCATATTGCTCTAAATTGCTGATATATGAATTCCTAACTGGCATAGTAATGCAGTGTAATTTGAAAACCGAAATCTACAATATTGCAGTCACATTTAATACACAGACTTTCCAGATGAGTCACTAACATTCATTTCTCTTTCAATAATAATTGAGAGGTCTGTTTCTGGCAGCCATAAACTTTAATAAAACCTTGATCAACTCAGAATAAGTGATGATTTCAATCAGTAGGAGATGCTATCGTCATGATTCGTTTGCATATGATATTATGCATTGCTTTAATGTCATTGCAGATATACATCAGAATATGCACCGCATATAATAGTTGCTTAGAAACTGCTCCGGAACAAACCGCATCATTTGTTAGGTTGATTGTTCAGAGAACCGCTGCAATCTTGTTGTTCACATGACTTATCACCTCGTTATAGAAGCTAGCCACAACATTAAGGACTGTCCATACCACAGGTGTACAATTTTCGATGTACCAACGACGTCGTTAGATTCATTTCCTGCTTTCATTTATCCACAAGAAATGAACGCAGCAATTTCGCTTCAGCTATTACGCTCGTTGCTTTAGGCGAATGTTGTTGCCGCGAAAAGATTAACCTCTTCTTGTCTCACGCTCTTTAAATGACCAGAACAACTTGCAGTTAACAACCAACTGATATAAAACTTACGAATTTGAACGGTCCAATCAAGTAAAATGCTTTAGAAATACAAAAATAGCAGTAAATCCAACTTATCTATGAAAAATTTTATTCGTCAGTATCAGGTATATCAGCTGTGTTAGATTCTAATTAGCTTATATCAATCATTGTCAGGAAGCCGTACGTTGATATTAACTGTGTGATTGACGACTCATCAAATAATCAGTTCTTTGTGTTTACTATTTACTATCTGCTAGAGCAGACTAAACGTTGTTGTTAAGGGGCTAGCTTTTCGCGAAGTCTGTGTGAATCTCTGATGGTTTACGCAATACATTCCTTTGGATTTATGACAAAAGTATGCAATTGTTGGTGTGAGGTGCCAACCGACAGTAACTTTAGTAAATAAATCAATGTTTTGCATTACTTTTACCAGAAATTTCTCAATAACTTTTAAGAACAGAAATAGCACGTTAATTAAAATTTAAACATTGATTTCTTCTTTTTTTTTTTGCCAAGTGTTTCAAGATATCTTGGATGTCTACCTTCTGTAATTCAACACATCTGCAGACCGTAACAACAAGTTACTTGGATTTTCCATGTGTTATTGAAGATCGGTAGCTTCTTTTCAAAAGTTCTAACTTCCATAATATAATTTCAGATAATAATTTCGTCCACTGTTGCGAAACTTTTAAAAAGCGGGGAGCTACAACCAATTCACTAATGCAGGACTGAACTGTGTTATTAACACAATCCTGAATAACTTCACCAGGAACAATGCCTAATTCAATAGCTTTATGTTACAAACAATGTATGTCGCTTTTAATTTACCTATCAACCAACATCGCAAGCTTACATACTAGCGGGTGAACGTTCCATAGAAATGATACTAATATACAGAATATTTGTGTCATAAATCTTACCACAGATAATTTTTGTCTAATATAAGCTCAATATGTAGCAAAGTTACTATTATGCAAGTTCAGTATATCTGAACTAATGTACTTCCTGCCCCATCAAAAGTGTTTTTCATTTTTCATCATGTATTGCTGTTTGCATTTAATAATAGAGATTTGGGTGCGTAATGATTTTCTTGAAGGGCTTGTTAATTACAAAGGACAAGGAAAAAATGTGAAAAATTTGCTCAGCAAACAAATGGAAAGTTGCCACCAATAGATCAATTTATCACTTAAAACTGAAAAACAGAATATACTGACAAAAATCACGAAAACATGACATCCATTCCAAACATACCAAAATACAGGGCGTATCCTTGGTGACTGTATAAACGTTCGTTGTAATCAAGAGTGAAATTGTATTAATTTGAGATAAAGAAACCTTGTCCTAAAACGGCTGAGATTGAAGATATTAGCCAAAATTATTTTTGGGTACCTATAAAAGTGGAGTTAGAGTACTTAAATATCTTTGTAGACGTAATTATTTTATTTAGCTGAAATTCTTTCACAAGCTGCGAATAAATTACAATCGTTTACATCTTCCGTCTTCAATGCAGGTATCACAAAGGCGCACTATATTCTTTCGTATCCAATGAAACAAATCCTGTGGCAAATTCTCGATGGGAGATTCTCTTCAGTCTGTACAGGTTTCTGGTACACAAGATTTTTTTAACACGATCCCACAAGAAAAAAATCAAGTAGAGTCAGATCAGATAAACGTGCTGGTTGCAAAACAGGAACTTCTCTTCCTGTCCACTTTACACGGAATGTATTCACGATCAGCATGTGAAAATTGATTGAGGTCACCATTATGTTGAACCAACTACAGCTTGAAAGCACAGACTAATGACAGTTCAACAGGACAGACCATATCAGATACTAACCAACCACCATTTCACTACTAAAGTTTAAATCTAGCGTCGAGCTGCATTGCATTAGTGCGCTCCTTATGATATAAGGCCATATGTTGGTGTGATTGCCTACTCCTATGTTATATTACCTGGCACCTACGAAAAAACTGTTTTGCCTTAAAACTTGCGACTAAGCCGTTGCCGTAACGGGATTCCTCACCTCAAATTAACACATTTAACGTTTTTCCATGATTCCCGAAATTTTGTATCGTTATCTTGGAAATACCGTGTATATGTCCATGGTTTACCATGAATTGAATACAAAATTTCAACTTTATTTTCATTAGATATATCTATTCATTGTATCATAGTGCTTATAAGAAGTTCTGGTCTGTGGGACTGGAATTCGAACCCGGATCTTTGCTATGAGTCAAGTTACATAACGACTATGCTACCTTCATTTGTAAGACTTATAAGCATAGTGAATTTTTGTGCAAGAAGATAGTCACATTAACGTCGCAATATCATTTTCTCAGAAATAATAAAATGTTCTCTTAGAAAAAAAGGGGAACGTCATTTCCTTCAGATGCTGTGTAATAAGATTTGGACTTCAAATCGTGTTAGAATAACCACGTGTTAGACGTGGGTAACAGCATCACGTTCTTAGCAAATTATGACTGTGGGTAAAGCTAGATGAAAGCTGGGATGATTTTTTTTTTTTGATTTTTTTTTTTTTTTTTTTTTTGTTAGGGGCTGGGAAATTACATGGAAATAAAATTTTCTAACTGCTACTGTGCAGCGAATCCGGCAGCGAGATTGGTTTAATGCAAATTTCATTACGTTCCCAAACTATCACATGTAGTTCTTTAGCTGTAAGGTCTCTTATACGAGAAAAGTAGCATTGGCTTAAACATTACCGTCTTATTTACTAATACCTAACGTCAGCATCAATGAAGACATTAATATATAAAGTAAATTGTTTATTATGATTGCTAATATTTTAACGTTTACTTGTACTATGCAATCGAAATTTTTTCTATTGTGTTATTATCATTCAAAGTAGTGATTATGGAACAATCATTATGTTTTCCACAACTTGTCTTATAGCTAAATAAAATAGTTAATCCTGTTAAACTGATATCTTGGTTCTAAACAGAAAATTATGCTTAAACTTTTCCGTCAATTCTTAAAATCCAGTTTTGAAACTGTTAATTATTTACTAGAAAACTAACAGTAACGATGTTAGGCCAATATTTTTGCTACCGTCGGTTCAGAACTAAAACAGAAATCTACAGCATCATTAAAAAAATCTATTGTTGCTTTATTTACCTTCTTCAAAATTCTTAACATCGGGATTTGATAAAAAATTTACAAACCTCAAAAATAGTTTTTAACGTTCAGATAGTCCTGGAAATATAATTTAACTGTACTGAAATAATATGACTTAATTAGAATACCAGCTCAACGGAATTCCTTAGTTTAAATCAGAATGGATAACTGCTAATACATACCGAGTTACAGTAGGCTACAAAACGTCCAACCTGCCCGAAACTTTTGTAGCTTTGAAACATATAAAAACCGAAGAGCCTTCCTCTAGTAAGGGTAGGGGTTAGAAAGCGAGCCCTGCCACAGGCACTGGTGGTTTTGATTGGCTGTTGGGTTATTATGCATTATGCGAGTAATGGACACAGCTGTTGAAAGCGCATGTATACAAAATCGTTGCTGCTGAACGACTAAAACGGCAAAATAACATTTCTGTTTAAAAATAGAAGTTCAAGCTGTCATATTAGAATCACTGACCTACTAAGTAGGAAGCACTTGTCTCCATGGCCACGGATGCTGCTCGGATTGTTCGTGGAGGTTGTTTACCTCGCGTTGTTGCTAGCTGTCTGCGATGAGAGGCTGCCTGTTCAGCATATAATGGCCAATGACATTGCTCGAGATTCACGCCCTCCGTTTCCGCCTACACTGAAGACAGCATACCTGCATTCACATTGGTTGTTAGAATCGTTAACTGCTTGTGTTGGTTTGATTCAGTAAAACAAGCGCCGACACTGATAAAAAGAAATGTCAGTTATAAAAGAAAAATGAAGATACGAATGCCATGCCCAAGTGTTACCGCTCACCCACCAAGCTCGGTCGGATAAAAAAAAAAAAAAAAAAAAAAAAAAAAAAAAAAAAAAAGGGAAAGATGAGTAATTTTAGAAAATTTGATTTAACAATAACATTTTGAACCAAAAAATGAAAATAAATGTTGCATACATCATTCGGTACAGAATTTCCTGAATCAGTTAGTAAAATGTGACGATTATAACGTCTTTCTTTTTTTTTTTTTTTTTTTTTTTTAAAAAAAAGCCCCTTCATATTTTTAATAGAAAACTTTTGTTTAGTGAATTCATTCAATATAAAACTGGGCCCAGAACTTCAACTTAGGAAAGTAATTCGTACTTTTTTTTTTTTTTAGCAACCAAACTATTGAACTTTTTAGATCATAACTATAACGGTAAGGGAAGAGCACCTGAACTCTTCGCTAAATTACTGTTTCGGAAGCATTATGATAACGGTTTTTAGGCTGTGCATCGTATCATCTTGGCAATTGAAGACGTGTAATCAAATCTGTGTCTCAAGAAAGATTGTTTCACTAGCAGACCGAGCGCGTTCTGGAGGAATTTGCTATGGTTTCCCAAAATCAATCCACGCGAATGCCGGGATGGTTCCTTCAAAAGACCATGGCTGAATTCATTTCCTTTTCGTGCCCCTAATTCTTTCCTGCCTCCAATAACCTCGACGTTGATGTACTGTAAAACCAGAAGGAATAAAATATTAATTAGCAGAATAATATTAAACGCTAACACAAAGCTTACGCAGTTCGTAGACATTAGGTAACATTCTGCTTTCTCCCTTAAGGGGGTAGGTACACCTAACACATACAAATATTTGATAAAGTTGAGATGTCATTTTCTCCAAATCTATTTAAATTTGAGGGTTCAAATTTCATAGCTCCCTAGAACTGTTATAGCTAGATATAAAAATTGATTTTTAAAATAAATATATTGTTTAACAGTAGGATAATGTACCATCCAAATTGACAGTGTAAAGGGTTTTAAAGATAAAAGGCATAGTATTTGAAATTTTTCAGAAATGTTCTTTTAATATTGTAAACTAATATCAAGGCAACAAGTTGAACCTATAACATAACATATTTAACTCTACATTTTTTATTAATAAATTTTTTTTGTCAAGAAATTAAAATTTTTGACTTTTTTCCCTTAAATATAAAGGCATATTTTTCATTTGGGAAAAGCTGCATAAACAATAATGGTTCAGACTGTAGTACTTAGTATTTAGAACATGTCCTGCAAATTTGAAAAAGATCTATGCATATGGAAAAAAGTTATATTTAAAACCATTTGATGAATTGCTGTTTTGAGATATTTAAGGTTAAATATTTGGAGTAAGATTTAAATGGCTGTCAATCGTGCAGGGCATTGCTTAAACACACATAATTCCCACACTGTTGAAGATATTGAAATAATTTTTTCACTAAAATGAAGCCAAAACTATAAACTGTTTTTGTGAATAATAATAATAATAAAAAAACATTTTTTTGAAACCTGATAAGTGTACCTACCCCTTAAGCATACTAAATTAACCAACGGTATGCATGAAGTAAAAGTAAATCAGAAACGAAGAAATAATAATACCTCCGCATGACCTGAATAACAAGGGGAACAAACATTGCGTCGATGGATGATATCGTAACATGTTTGTTATTTCGTATCTCTGAAACGGTTTCTATGTTAGGAGAGATATTATTTGAGCTTTTAAATAAAAAATGTCTGTTAACAATTGTTTCTGATGACTTATTTATTCCCAAAGACGTTTCCAACCTGTGGTGTGTACATGTGGTTGTAGATTTACATAATGTTACTGGAAAAAATTTATATACCTATGCGCATCATTCACCCAACCATTATCTCAAAACACTCTACTAACTGTATCGGTTACTGCGAAGTTCGATACAAAGAAAAGAAACAAATACTGTAATACAGCACTAAACTTGGTTCACTGAATGTGAAAAAGTGCTGTTTCTGACCGACGTAACAGATCTCGATTCTTAAATTAATTTAATTGTGATGGAGCACACGCTCCGGTGCCAATTTTCCTACACACCCATTTTCCCCCTTTTCCTGTACCCACCTACTTTTGCCATCTACAAATTTCAAATTTAACGCTTTTGATAAATTATTCATCAATTCTGTTGGTAACTTATTCCAATCCCTAGCTACGAAAGAAAAATCTTTCCACTACCTTGTGCCTGAAATCGAGTGCCAGTTTACGGTCATAGTCATCTTTTCCCTTCCATGCATTACTTTTAATTCTTACACCATTATCTTTCCACGCCTCATCACCAATAAAACGCCCTGTACACTTCCACCACTCTCTTCACTTTCCTCCTGTCTTCTAATGAATCCGATTCCAGCTCTTTTATCATATCGGTTACTGATTAAGTTCTATGTTAATTGATCCACAATGATAGAAAATTTCCGTAATAACACTATGTACTGCGTTATTATTGTAGGGTAGGCCATTTATTTTGCTGTTGCTTGCTAAAATAATATGTTATTAGTTAATAAATACGCCAATGCAGCTGTTGTCGATTTTAATTTATTCTCTGACGCGTTTCGCTTCTCATCGAAGAACCTTCAATGTTCACTATTTTTCTGCAATTTATTTTCGGTTTCTTTTTTAAAAAAATTTCATGCAGAAATGTTTTGTTTTAAATATGTACAATTACTCTAATATATCGTTGTCTTAGTGTAACTTAGATTTAGGTTTCCGTAATGAAATGGCCTAGCCAGCACGCTGCTTGCAATACTGTGCGTAATTATACTAATTGGAGGAGGTTAAAACCTTATGACTTCTCCATTTCGATCAATTTATTTCGAATGATAAGAACCCTGTTTACTTTTGCGCGCTGTTGCTGATGCTGTGTCGGGAGTATTGTTAGCGGGGAGTTTGAAATTTGCACACTTAACGGCCTCTGACAGTGCCCGTTCCAACAAAAGCGAAACGCGTTTGGAAATAAATATTTCATCGGGAACAGTTGTTAACAGAGTATGTTTAATTAACAAACATTTAAAAGTCAACTATAGAAAGAGGCCGGAGGGCAAGTTATTGTTTGAGCTGTTTTTAAGTGTGAAGTATTAACACCTGGAGAGCTGAGCGGAGCTTTTAACCTCTCTGCCTGCAGGACGTGTCTGGGTTCCTCAAGGAGTGTTGACGTTCCGCCACTTGGGCTCTGCTGGCTGCCGCGGGGTAGCTGTAACTGTCGCGAGGTCTTCAGATGCGGTGCTGTTTATTGCTGGGCACGCTCATTAGCCAGTCGCTTCATACACTCGCCCACGCTAGAGAAGTTCGCGTTTTTCTGTGTCGCTTTAATTTCCACTCGCGAACACGCTAGCAGCTTTCAAGAATCCCACTGCTGTCCGTCCGTAAATGAGGGTATTGTGTACGCTTTGACCGAGTATTCATTCGCAACGTTTCATCTGTGACGGGTTTCTTAATTGTGTTGAGGTCTCTTCTTTAAGTAGGAGGTGCTCTGCTCAATGGTAGGTTTCCACTTCAAGTACGACCCGTGGAAAGCCGGTAGCACTAAGAAAGGGGGGTCAACTCCACAAAGTTAAAACGTACGTCATTTTATAAGTGTTCGAGCAGTTACGCCTATGTAAACCTCACTTAAGAAAAAACAATAAAAAAAAAAGTCTTGAACAGTTGCCCGCATTAGGCAAAGGCACGATGAATTTTTAATCCTTTATATTGCCTTACGAGTGCTATGCTGCTAAATAATCAAAGTTCTGCAGTCAACTATGAAATTAATCCAAGAGTACAGTACTTATCTTCGATGTAGTGTGATGTTTGGTGCCTATCTGTTCAGGTCACGAAAAGAGTGTTAATATTGATTAATTGTGATCTTTGGCGCATATCTCTAGTGGCAAGATGTTCAATTTAGATTGATAACGATTGGTAGTTTCGATAGTTTCTTTCTCCCGAAGCAGATATCGGAGTTTGTATTTGTGACGTTACGTAACGATTGGAAACGGCTAACACCATCAGTGATTTACGCGGCTGAGGTTTTACGGCACCTTCTGCGAATGGACGGCAACAGGGTTACCAAGAAGGTCTTCTCACTTATCAGAAGCTATAAGACAGGAAGCATGTGGTACAAAAAGATTTGGACTCCACTAAGATTTCAGGTACTGATGTTGCAGAACGTTGCAAATTTTGTAATATGGCTAACTCCTGGACCCCTCCACCAAAAATTACTTAACCTCGGAAATCCATCTCGCAGGAGAGAAATTAAAAATTATTAGTTGGGCTAGAAAGGTACTGGGAATGAAGGCGAGCATCAAACAACTAGTTAAAAGCGCTCCATAGCGGGCTTGAATCAATAACAGTAACGTATCCAGATAAGTTAGAATTTCTGAGGGCTAGAGAAATCCAGAAAGCTGAATACATGATCTGTGGGAGAAAAACTGAGATAAGAAAGTAACGGCGAGAACCTGGATTTAAAAAAAAAAAATTATTGTAATCCATCACGCGAAATGAGAGGAACTTAATGAATATCAATTGGACTGCAAATCAGCAGAAGTTCAGAAAGCAAGAAAGATTTATTGTTCAGAAGATTACGAGTATAGGCTATAGACAAAAAATTAAATCTACAGAAAGTTTTCTGGACAAATGGAAGAAAAAAATAGTTATTGAGGTCGTAAGAAATTAAGTGGAGGGCAAAAATGAGTTACACTAATCTAATAAGCGACCATATAGTTAAACACTCTACTATGGAAATTTTTTTAGCGGATTATTTGTAACGGTTCGTGCATCATCACATTGATTTATGAAAAAAGTAGTGCCGCACATGTTGAAAAGTCTTACTACTCCCTTTTACTAATAAGTCTCTTCAGAGTAATCAACGCGCCTTGCAGTTTTTTAAAATCACCAAACAGGGGGATTCTACGATAACCGTGGCGCCACAGTTTGATGACGGATTCTTATGTAACTCGACGAGACAAATTTAAAGTTAAAATTTTTTGATATATCACTTAGTTTTCGAGATATCGTATCTCAAAATTGACGTGGTTAGGTTGAAATGCGGCCTGGACCAGAAGAAAAATTTCGCAATATCGCAATTTTATGATGAATTCGTATGTAACTCGACGAGACAAATCTAAAATATACGATTTTTTTAATTATTTCCCGCTTAATTCTCGAAATATTGTATCTCAAAAGTGAGGAGATGAGGGTGAGATCCGGCCTGAACCAGATTTTTTTTTTTTTTTTTTTTTTTACTAATATCACCATACCTACACGGTAGAAATGCACAATAGGTGTTTTATGTTCTTACTAGTGGTTGTTCGTAGGTTGAAATATGGCCTGGACCAGAAGAAACTTCGCCAAAAGGAACAAGGAACTTTTAACTATTACTAATTTTTGACATGCTGTATCTCGAAAACCAAGCGAGATATCAAAACATATTATTCTTTATTATTCGATTTGTTTCGTCAAGTTCTATAAGAATTCATCATCAGATTGTGGCGCCACGGAAATGATAGACTTGCCCCAAACAGTTAAGATATTTAAATAATAATAATAAAAATATTATATATCTTACAGCTCTAACAGAAAAAACGTATTAAGGTTACAGAAAACTGTTTAAAAATCATTATGAAGAGTATGCCAGTGACAATTTAAACTGACTATATGGCGTGGGAGATATTGAGCGTAACGTAGTTGTAACAGGTAGGAAATGAACCGAGGAATCTTGGTGTAGCATGAGCAACTAGTTGGGTCTCTGCACAATAACTAATTTATTTAATGAGACTATGATTTTATATGTAAATATTGCCACTGCGGCTTCCGGAGGCCCACTACTTGTTTCCTGGTGCGTCCTGTAACACGGTCGAGAGTAATTGACTACGAACTGAGTGAGTGCTGAATATACCAATTTTTTCTCTGACTTAAACTTCTTTAGGAACGGCCATCAAAGGTACGACTTGCCTGTAGTCGTTATACGGGAGAGCAAGTCTTCTGCCAGCAGGGCAAAGTAGCTTAAGCATTGCGTACCTTCTCCATTCTAGGGCTAAGGTTATGGATGGGTATAACGAGATCTCTGCCTATATCTAGACGGTTTTCATCATGATTAGTTTGCAAGAAACTTGGAGGTAAATATATCTACCTTTAGTAGCATATACCTCACATACCCTTCCTTCCGTGGTTGCTATTCGAATATCTGTACTTTATTTATCTTCTGACAATTTACTATCTCAGTTTAAATCTAAACAAGCGGATTCTACGATAACCGTGGCGCCACAATTTGATGATGGATTCTTATGTAACTCGACAAGAGAAATTGAAAGTAAAGAATATTTTATATATATATATACATATCTTGCTTAGTTCTCGAGAAATTGTATCTCAAAATTTACGTGGTTATGTTGAAATGCGGCCAGGACCAGAAAAAAAATTCGCCATAGCCAATTTTAATGATGAATTCGTATGTAACTAGACGAGACAAACCGAAAATAAACAATAACATTTTTTGATACTTCTTCGTTCTCGAGATATTGTACCTCAAACTTGAGGATGTTAGGGTGAGATCCGGCGTGCACCAGAAAAAAAAATCCAAAAACCACTATATCCACTCGGTGGAAATGCACTATGACTATAGGTATTTTATTTTCTTCCTAGTGGTTGTTGTTAGGTTTAAATACGGCCTGGACCAGAATAAATGTCACCAAAAGTACTCATTTTTAACGTGCTATATCTCGAAAACCAAGTGAGACATCAAAACATTTTATTCTTTATGTTCGATTTGTTTGATCGAGTTCTACAAGATTTTATCATCAGATTGTGGCGCCACGGTAATGATATATCTGCCCTAAACTATTCTAGCATTACCTTAATCGTTTTTTTTGGTTGCTTCGAGCATGAATTAGTACGTTTTATCTCATCTTTTACATTTATGATGAATTTTAACGTACGCCCTCCAGCTATAACTTTATCTTTTTGTGCTTCCTCTTTTTATCTGACAGGAAACCGTAAATTATACCGGAAACCAATTCTCTTCCTCTCTCTTCAAAAAAACCTCTGGTTATATAATCAGTATCAAAATTTGTTATGAGTTCTGAATCATACATTTATGACTTCTGATACACGTTGCACTGAACTCAACTTAACTTTTACAAAGACATACCCTTACTTGGCTGCAGCTGTTACTACTTTTATGAAAACCAACATCCTCACTCTTAATGTCAAACTATTTACAAAATACTTTCGTAGCTACCAATCCATTCAGCAATTATATAATCATCCTTCATGAAGCGTCCATCGTAAATCCGTACAACTTAAGCCCTTCATCTTATCATAATTTATCTATCTTATTTGGTTTCTCCTTGGCTTCAGGATTCTCCTTGCTACAAAATATGCTCCTCCCTCCCCCCAAAAAGTAAGAAGTAACTAATATTCATAAAGTTTGTAACAAATTATAATAATAATCTTATCTTTACATATATTTACAAGCTGACGTGACACATGTTCGTTACATCCACATAACGGAATTATGGTTGAGACCATTACGTCGATTTTAGGTAAATCAACCGAAAAAGACTCTCAAAACAGTCAATTTTAATCTGAAGATTACTGATTGAAACGACTTGTTTCGCCAACAAGGCATGCACCGAGCCCGGTCAATGCTCGGTCCAGGCATTAGGACGGGCGCATCTTCGATACTCGGTACGGTCATTGATTTTCGGTTTTTCTGATATCCCGAGTAGGAATAGGTCCTTTATCTACGCTGATGATCTTGCCCTAGCTGCTAAACATCTGATTTATGTGACTTTGAAGGGTAGACTTACAACAGCTCTTGAATCCCTTAGAACTTACTACAAGTAAAGTGACAAAAAAAAAAAAAAAAAAAAAAAAAAAAAAAAAAAAAAAAAAAAAACGAAGTCTGTGCGTTCCACTTCAGCAAAAAATACGTTAATCAAAAGCTAAATGTACCTTGGAATGGATCGACTCTGCTCCACAGTGTAAACCCAAAATACCTCGGCGTAACTTTTAAGAGGTCTCACTTTTAAAAGTCACTGTCGCAGTGTCAAGATGAAAGTATCATCATGCAACAATATCTTAAGTAAGTTGACCGGATCTAGCTGGGAAGCTAACCCAAGCGTCATCCGCACCTCTGCCTTAGCATTATGCTACTCCGCAGCAGAGTATGCATGTCCTGTGTGGCAAAAATCAAGTCATGCCAAGACAGTAAACGTTGCTCTCCACAGAATATGCCGGCTCATCACAGATTGCCTCAGACCATCGCCTGTGGGGAAAGTGGAGATATTAGCTGGAGACAAACGTCGGAAAGTGGCAAGGCTTAGAGTGAACGAAGACGCCAGACACTCTCTGCATGGATATACACTGGCGCCATCGAGACTAAAGTCCCGATCAAGCTTCCTGTGGACATCAAAGCCACTAAATGGAGCTCCAAGCAATGAAAGAATATTGGCTTGGGAGAAGAGAGTGCAATATGATATCGAGTGGATCAAGCCAAAAGAGGGTCTACCACCTGAGTCTGAACAACCATGGCCCATTTGGAAGTCACTAAATAGGCTTCAAGTTGGGGTTGGCCGTTCCAAAGATATTCTTGCCACACGGAGATAACTGGGAGAACAGCCAGATACCACATGTTCGTGCGGCGAGAGAGAAACTATGGTCCACAAATCGGAATGAATGTATCCCAATTTGACCTCCAATCAGCTACTAACAAAGCCATCGCATTGGTGGAAAAACTGCCGCATATTTGATATTGTCATCGAGACGAGACGAGTAGAAGAAGAATGCCGGAATGGAACCTGCAAATGGCATTGTTCAAATTCCCCCTTCTTCCTCAGGGCCAGCGTTAGGGGGCGGGGGGGGGGGGTAAGCAGGTCAAAAGTACCCGGGCCCCGCGGACTGGTGGGGGGCCCGATCACCGACTATAGGGGCCCTCAGGCCATGAAGCCAAGATTACGCCCATTGTCGCCTGGCCATTTTGTAGAGCTAAAAAAAAAGAAAAAATGGTTGCCCATTTTACCCCGGGCCCAAAATTCCTAGCGCCGGCCCTGTTCTTCCTTACCCCTCAAACTCTCCCAACTACACTCCTGGAAATTGAAATAAGAACACCGTGAATTCATTGTCCCAGGAATGGGAAACTTTATATACACATTCCTGGGGTCAGATACAACACATGATCACACAGACAGAACCATAGGCACATAGACACAGGCAACAGAGCATGCACAATGTCGGCACTAGTACCGTGTATATCCTCCTTTCGCAGCAATGCAGGCTGCAATTCTCCCATGGAGAAGATCGTAGAGGTGCTGGATGTAGTCCTGTGGAACGGCATGCCAAGCCATTTCCACCTGGCGCCTCAGCTGGACCAGCGTTCGTGCTGGACGTGCAGACCGCGTGAGACGAGGTTTCATCCAGTCCCAAACATGCTCAATGGGGGACAGATCCGGAGATCTCGCTGGCCAGGGTAGTTGACTTACACCTTCTAGAGCACGTTGGGTGGCACGGGATACATGTGGACGTGCATTGTCCTGTTGGAACAGCATGTTCCCTTGCCGGTCTAGGAATGGTAGAACGATGGGTTCGATGACAGTTTGAATGTACCGTGCACTGTTCAGTGTCCCCTCGACGATCACCAGAGGTGTACGGCCAGTGTAGGAGATCGCTCCCCACACCATGATGCCGGGTGTTGGCCCTGTGTGCCTCGGTCGTATGCAGTCCTGATTGTGGCGCTCACCTGCACGGCGCCAAACACGCATACGACCATCATTGGCACCAAGGCAGAAGCGACTCTCATCACTGAAGACGACACGTCTCCATTCATCCCTCCATACACGCCTGTCGCGACACCACTGGAGGCGGGCTGCACGATGTTGGGGCGTGAGCGGAAGACAACCTAACGGTGCGCGGGACCGTAGCCCAGCTTCATGGAGACGGTTGCGAATGGTTCTCTCTGATACCCCAGGAGCAACAGTGTCCCTAATTTGCCGGGAAGTGGCGGTGCGGTCCCCTACGGCACTGCGTTGGATGTGACGGTCTTGGCGTGCGTCCGTGCGTCGCTGCTGTCCGGACCCAGGTCAACGGGCACGTGCAACTTCCGCCGACCACTGGCGACAACATCGATGTACTGTGGAGACCTCGCGCCCCGCATGTTGAGCAATACGGCGGTACGTCCACCCGGCCTCCCGCATGCCCTCTATACGCCCTCGCTCAAAGTCCGTCAACTGCACATACGGTTCACGTACACGCTGTCGCGGCATGCTACCAGTGTTAAAGACTGAGATGGAGCTCCGTATGCCACGGCAAACTGGCTGACACTGACTGCGGCGGTGCCCAACCGCTGCGCAGCTAGCGCCCTTCGACAGCCAACACTGCTGTTCCTGGTGTGTCCGCTGTGCCGAGCGTTTGATCATTGCTTGTACAGCCCTCTCGTAGTGTCCGGAGCAAGTATGGTGGGTCTTACACACCGGCGTCAATGTGTTCTTATTTCAATTTCCAGGAGTGTATAATGACATCGATATTGACGAGCCGTAAAACCCTTAATAAATGAAAACAGGCACTTCTGAATTGCAATTACTGGTAAATTTTGAAGACGGGCGGGTTGCTGCTGGCAGCGTAAAGTGTAGATGTCTGCTCGCATGCGGCTGTTTCCACCCACTCCTGTCTGCTAATGACGTTACCGCAAACCACAGGGATTACGCGGCGTAAATTGCTGGCTTCAACATGGCCACAGCAAATCACTCGAATCTGACGCTGTGAATTTTCATTATGGGCGTTGAGGGAATCGAATATGCATCCGTAGGCGTAAGTGATTGGAAGAGAGCGGGTCGCGGAATTGCGGTGGTGCTATTCAGATTAGCTGATGACCTTCTACCGTATTTCCACCAGGCTGGCAATTTTCTTGTAATGTAATGAACGTAGCAGACGGTAATTTCACCCTCGTTAGGGACACGTTTGACCGAAATCTTATTACTGCTCCAAATGTGCCTCCGGTACCAATTAGCTTGAGAGCATTGAAGCAATCACCGTTACGTACAGCTTCCACAGTAATTGTTTAACTCGCGAACAGTACAACACTCTTCATCACGCATGGTTCATCAACAAATCCCGGTGACAATTTGATGTTACGTAAGACTGAGTTGACAAATTTTTATGTGGCTTCTTATGTAGGAAGTAGTTCATTTGCGCCGCTTGTCATATTTACTTATATTTTTCACTTTATAAAGTGTCTAAATGACATTTTTATGCTAAGACGTAAATAGGTGATAACGGAGGGAACAGACACTGAAACGATGTTTAGATATTTTCCTTGTCTTTGTAATACCACCAATTCTAATTGCAGGTCCGTATCGTTTAACTCTCCTTCCATGACGGAACTCAGAGCAGCTGACATCTGTATGGTAAACTCTGCTATTAGGAAACATAAGGAACAGCAGACGCATTTTACGGCTACGACCATGGGTGTTCGTGATTAACTGTTGCATTCTTCTTACGTCGTTGATGTTATAATTAAACCAAAATAATTTCATTAAATGTAAATTACTCTGGAGCGCACAGATTTCCGTACACAAATTGCTCATTGAATTGAATTCACTAAAAAAAAAAAGGTTTGCTGGAAAGTTTATAAAGAAATTCTCTACAAATTACTTTAAATAAAGTTCATTATTAGTTTTGCGAAACTGTTTTTCAAATATAAATCAAACATATACACATAAATTATGTTGAAAATAACAGGGGGGCCTAGAAAATGTTTGAAAATTTTCAAACAAAAGTATTTCATAAAATGCTCTAGCGAGTGATGAGTATTATCTTTGGCAAAAGAAATCATCGTCTGAAGTATCAAATTTGTTAAAATATCAAGATCTATAAATTTAAAAAAGATCTGTATATTTTTTTTTTTGAAAATTGTGGGACGATACATATCATTGCACATTATAAAATGATTTTCGGTAGTTATAACTTTTTGTGGTTTTTCTCCAAAAGGCCGTAGAAATGGTGTAATAGAAATAAATCCAAGCACTTTCAGTGTTTGATAGATATGAAGATTATTTAAATAGCAAATAATTTCCTTCAGCCCCCCACTAAATCACATATAATTATAGATTATAATCGTGTTGCCAAGATAATTCACCACAGTTATATTCTTTAAATTTTGTTTGGTATATTATTTATTAGAGCATTCGTCACCCCACCAGTTCGTAACCGGCTGCACTAGAATTTCGATCTTCAGCCAAGACGCAGAGACAATTCAATCACAATAAATTTGAATAATCTTTGGAGTAGGTTGACCAGACATTCTTTGAAATAACTCTCAGTGATTGTTTCGCAATTGCAAACTCGATTCGCTTTAAACATTAGGTCTGTCCCTAACAACGCAGAAACATGGTTCATTCTGAAAATGTATGGATGGTCTGTAAGGTTGTAGCTCCAATAAATATAAGGAAGGAAAGATAGGGAAATACGACCCAACACTAACCACAGATGAAGGCGTTCATTGTTATTATATATAGTAATTGGATGTAAATTGATGTTGTCAGAATCTGTTGTGTAGAAGAAGTCCATCTAGATAATCTCCGAAGTGTTTTTTGTGCCTCACCTGTTTTTTTTTTCAATTTTCATAGTGTGATTTTGAGTGTGGATAAATAATCACCTAGGTCTTTGGATTTTTTGCTTAAAATGTTGTACATAGTAGTAGTATAGGCTTACTACATATTAAATGGCGATGCTCTTGGCAAACCACAGTACACGAAATTCTGAAGAAAAAAAAATTAAAAAAAATCATGTTTATTATGTGGAACTTTATTTATCATTGCAACAACAATTCATCGGCGCTGGCATTTCAAGATCAATCTATATGTTTTGTGGGACAACGTTATTAAATAATTTCAAAACTAATGTCAAAGAAAGGAAGGCAGAAACTAACTTAGATCTTCATAAAGACGAAGATTTGACTAGCCAGTCTCAGTGGTGGCTGAAGGTTGGTGAGGGTGAGGTCGGATTCCAGAGGGTGGCGGTGTGGGTGGTGGGTCCGTTATTTATGGGCGGCCTCTGGAGGCGCACACGGCTAAACACTCGGGCGCTATCGCCGAGCCCGTCGTCCCAGCATTAACCAAATTGATTCCCGCAGATCAGATCGCTCATTTGTTAGCCATGGCGCCGGGCCAGCGCGTGCCGTATCATTCCCACGACCCCCACCGCTCTCAACCGACCACACTTTCTACCACCTTGTCACCGAGCACAGAGTGTGGTGGGTGAGCGGTAACTCTTTCGCCTCGCATTCGGGAGGACGTGGGATCGAAACCCCTTCCGGTTTTCCACAGTTCTCCCAAATCACTCCAGAGGAATATTGCGATGGTTCCTTCAAAAGGCGGAATTCCTTCCCATGTTTGCCCCCATCCTTTCCCGCCACTAATAAACTCGACCTCAACAGGACATAAAGTTAGAAAAATAAAACCTTCTTGCTACTTACAAAGCTCATTTTTAAAATCCAGATTACATAGTGAAATACGTCAAACAGAATAAAACAACGTAGAATAGAGAGGAAAAGAATCTCTCCGGAACATACAAAATTTCTCTGCCAAGTTTCTTTGGCACTGTTAAAGTCATCTTGGCTCACAATGTTTTTGTTCTGTGTAATAGGTGAGAACCACTAATTCTGTTTTAGATTGGAAAGCCAAAAAAATAAAGGGCATATTTTCTGTAACATTTGTCCTTCGATATTTTTTTATATATTCATGAAAATTCCGCTTCTTTCTCGTAATCGGATAATTCATTGCACTTGTGCCATAATCTGAACGCTATCAATTATTTACGGTAATATAGGTTTATTTCGTGTGATACTTCGTTCAACTGACTAGTTTTAAATGGAATAGTTAAGCCAGAGGTGCAGCGAATTTAACTGAGTGTAGCTGTAGATACCTGATTGTAAACAGTTACCTTTTAGACTGGTCTTTAGAAACCAACGGTGTTAGACCCTAATAGCGGATGAACAACTAAAAATAGAATTCATCATCTAATTGTAATTAATTGCAATGGAGACACTCTGTCTCTATCAAATAAAGGCCTAGTGATTGTAAAGATTAAATTCAGAAGTGACTGTCATTTACAAATCGTAACTATTGACGACTAGCGACTGACATTGTAGCGTTTGTATTAGCGTGTTTTTAATCGTAAAAGCGTTTCTCGATAGTTTTTTTATAACAAGATAAAGTATCAAATTCATTACGGATCGTCATACTCTGAGTGGTAGAGCGCGAGTGTATTATCTGATAAACACATATAATATTCAAGCTGAACCCCTGTGCTGAGGGGACCCTTATATAGCGGCAACAACGAAGTACATAGACCGTATGTTCTGTCTGAGAATTCCGGAGCTGTGGTAGAGTGTATCATGCAAAGGGATTTTTCTAGAATAGTTTGAGTTACCTGATGACTGCAGCAACATTTATACACAACGAAGTGATATTTTATACACTTTGGTGGACGTGGAAAATTATTCCTGCAAATATATTCTAACTTTTTTTTATGGTTAACCCCTCGTCAACATGGTGTTCATTAGTGACGATAAAGAACTAAGGACAATGAACAGGAAGGAATTCTGCGATAGTCTTTTGAAGGAACCATCCCGGTATTCGGCTGGAGTGATTTTGGGAAACAATGGATATTCGAAATTTGGATAGCTTGACGGGTATTTGAACCCGCGTCCTTACAAATGACAGACGTGAGTGTTACCGCTCACCCACTGTGCTGAGTGGTATAGACTCTTAAGAGTGACGGTAATTTTGAAAGCGTTCTTGTCTTCCATTTAATAATAATTACAAGATAATGGCAGTACGCTCGTGTTGATCGAGTTTCAATAATGTTCATTCCATCTCTGTCCCATTTAGAAATTACGAAATGTAACGGTATGGACGATTCAATTAACATCACGTAGACAAATATGTGTAACGGATTATTCTGAATCGTTATCACTCTGAACTCGTAATTGCTAAAGATGATCCAAAACACATAATTGTTACTTGTCTTCGATAATTTGTCTATTCAGTACGTTATATCAGTTTAATTATTCCTCGTTTTGAGTAGTATTAGTTATTGGAAGTACTTATATTTAATTTTGATGGAATAATGACATATTTTGTACATGCTGCATGTTGCCACCAATCTTTTTTGATAAAGGGATCCTATATCTCTATGCCAGCAGTCGTAACAAAGGATCATTCTTGACTTACCTTATATACGGAAGCAAACTTTGTCTAACCATGACGGACCGAGACTGGTGGTTGAGTGGTTAACGCTCTGGTATCGCATGTGGGAGGACGCGAATTTGCATCCCCGTTCGGGCATCCAGATTTGGGTTTTCCATGGTCTCCCCAAATCACTCCAGGCGCATGCCGGGAAGCTTCCTTCAAAGGACCATGGCCTAATTCCTTCCCGTTCATTTCTCCCCTCTAATGACATAAGTAAAATAATAAAACAAAAAAAGAATCGAACCATGACCGTTTGAAACACATTTCATCATTCCGACATTTTAGTAAACTTATTCAGATAATTAACAGTAGTGAATTTTCTCATCCCCAAATAACTTATTGTGGTCGGCTTGGGGTTTGTTGTATCTCCAAAACCAAAAACGTTACATGTTGATTTATCCATCATTTCGTTTGGGATTTAAGTGAGTCGACTGATAAGGGCAGCAAACGTAGCCTGTTATAAGGGTGGAAAATACGTGCATCCATCCCCACGCGCGTTTAAGCCATGTTAATACAATTATGGGAAACATTCTTTTGAAGTAATAAAAAATAGAATCAATTCAGTATTTTCATATAAGATTAAAAATGATAATCAGAATGACAAATATGACGTTCGTATCTCCAGAAATTTAGCACTGTAGTGATCTAACACAGTCATCTAAACTTACAATTAGTGCATTGAATAAATGACAGTGACAACCATTTTTCATTACTAGCTGGTACCCACGACTTCGTTCGTGTTTGTAAAGAATTTTGATTGACAGCTACCGACATCTAACCACTGTAGTGCATGATGGGAGACTCGATGCTATTACCACACACAAACGCCAGTCATCTGCGATAAGTAGTTCAGGCAGCAAAGTAAAATATACGGACACACATGTCTTTAGTCGAAATACGACAATTTCATTGATCAGCAACATTCAACCACCATATCTCCCGAAATTCGACCAACGTTGTGATCGACGGGTGACTCTTGCTACTACCACACATAAACACCATTGATCTGCGCTAGATAGTTTAGGCTGAAAAGTGGTACACCATGACAGATACGTTTTTGGTAGAAATATGAAAGTGCCGCAAGTCGACCACTTTCAACCATCATATCTCCCACACCCCCATAGCTACCGACATCTAACCACCATAGTACACGATAGGAGACACGATACCACTACCACACACAAACACCATTGGTCTATGCTATGTAGTTGTGGCAGCAGAGTGACATATACGGAGACACATGTCTTTGTTCGAAATACGAAAATACCCTTGATCGGCATCTTTCAACCACCATATCTGCCACACTACCACAGTTACCGAAATTCAGCCAACGTTGTGATCGACGGGTGACTCTGTGCTACTACCATACATAAACACCATTGATCTGCGCTAGATAGTTTTGGCTGAAAAGTGGTACACCATGACACATAAGTTTTAGGTAAAAATATGAAAGTGCCGCAGGTCGACCACTTTCAACCATCATATCTCCCACACCCCCATAGCTACTGACATCTAACCACCATAGTACACGATAGGAGACATGATACCACTACCACACACAAACACCAATGTTCTATGCTATGTAGTTGTGGCAGCAGAGTGACATACACGGAGGCACATGTCTTTGGTCGAAATACGAAAATACCGTTAATCGGCCACTTTCAACCACCATATCTCCCACACTCGCACAGTTACCGAAATTCGACCAACGTTGTGACCATATGCTACTACCAGACACAAACATCAGTGATCTGCGATAGACCGTTTTGGCTGAAAACTGATACACCATGATACATACGTTTTTGGTAGAAATACGAAAATACCCTTGATCGGCCTCTTTTAACCACCATATCTCCCACACTCGCACAGTTACCGAAAATGGGCCAACGTTGTGATCAACGGGTGACTCTATGCTACTACCAGACACAAATACCAGTGATCTGCGATAGATAGTTTTGGCTGAAAACTGATACACCGTGACACATACGTTTTTGGTAGAAATTTGAAAGTGCCGCAGGTCGACCACTTTCAACCACCATATCTCCCACACCCCCATAGCTACCGACATCTAACCACCATAGTACATGATAGGAGACACGATACCACTACCACACACAAACACCATTGGTCTATGCTATGTAGTTGTGGCAGCAAAGTGACATATACGGAGACACATGTCTTTGGTCGAAATACGAAAATGTCCTGCATCGACCACTTTTAACCATCATGTCTCCCACATCCCCACAGCTATCGACTTTCGGCCAACGTCGTGCATGACAGGAAACTCCATGGTACTTCCACGCACATACATCAGTGATCTGGGCTTGTTAGTGGTGGCTGAAAAGTGAAATATAGGAAAACATTACTTATATATATATATATATATATATATATATATATATATATATATAAGATTTTCGTACGTTAACTATTGTATCTGTCTTACCTTGACTGTCACCGATTCAAGAGCATGACACGTTGCGCTTGAGATTATTGTATACGTCGCTCTTATAAGGAATGTGCCCGGACTCTGTTGGCAATAATTTGAAGATACTGCGGGGTGGGTTTGCGGTTGTTAGTGAGAGGAGATGATGCAGGCATCCTGCTGCGCATTCTCCTCGGTACTCAGGATCCTGTGACGGCTCAAAGCGGCCGCCACGTTTTAGGAGCTGTACCCCGAGGTGACGACCAGGGGGCATTCCAGGGAAGTCCACAAAGGAGCCGTGGCCAATCGATTCCGCCTTCCGGACCCATCACACAATAGCGCCGAGTCGAGCCCACAAAAACAGCCGCCGACAAATTAAGCTTCTTATGCGACGAGCCCACACGCAGAACCCAATCACCCGCCCTCGCACAGGCGAGCCAGCACCTGCCCAATCTCACCGTGTAATCCCTCCAATACAAAATAAGTAGTGTCGCCTCCAGTAACAATAGTTCTTTTAGATAAGAGCCACTTTCTATCACCTATAACGAAGTATTTTTTTCGAGAAAGCATGCCGAAATAATAAAGTAATGAAATAATGAAGGATTTCCTGGTGTCAAAACTGTTTGAAAAGTTCTCGGGCCTGCGTCAATCTGATGCAACTTTCCGAAACAACTCTCTGACTTCATCTTCTGGCGAAGAATGCCCGGGAACTTTTATTCGATTAATAATCGGTTAGTTAATTTGTTTACATCCACACTGCCCAGTTTGATGCGTTATTTTTAGAACAAGCCATGAAGGTACTTTCCAGTCGTATTACAACAATTAATTACTTGCTTAATTAATGTCAAGTAATTTTATGAATAACAAAATATGCGGAGAATATCTCGAAGACCATCAATAAAGGAGGTTGACATTTCTCGGACAAAAGTACAGAATGGTTAAAACCGTACTAACAAAAAGGATAACTGACTTTAAATATGATTAATATCTCGAAATTTCTAACATCCCAGAGGCCCAGATGTTGGACAGAAATGCGTTTCGAACGTGATCAGTAATTTGGAAGAGTTTCATGTCAAAAGAACCAAAAACTGAAGAACTTCTACGGTTGAACGGAGGCAGTAGCACAGGGCACGTATGAAGAAGTACTGGAGGAAAAGGAAACTTCAGGAGAAAAATAAAATATTAATGGTAGCTTGAACCTAAGAGGACAATTCGTAATTAATAATTAAAAATATACATTTTGAACCGACGCAGTATGCTATGCAATTAACAATTAATATCAAACTTACTGAAAATAGGTATGTAGGGAAAACACGGCTGTTACTATATAAGATGTTTTGGAATGCAGTCCTATGATTGCTTTACTATGAAGTTATCAATGTTAATGAACTATAGGAACAAAAATATTTTTTGTTTTTTGTATTAAAAACAGCAACTAGTCACAGTTTGTTGTTATTATATTAACTAACCATTACAGGTTTCGAACAAATTATTCATCATTAGATGGTTTGCATTTATATTTATAATGTATTCAAATATGCAGCTGTAAAATGCAAGCGTGCTGTGACTGGTTGCTGTTTTTAATATCGACAAATCTGATACCACAGTCGCTGCTTTCCACTAATCCATCATGGATAAAATATTATAAAAATATGTTTATTTCTTCTTTTAAGATACAAGAAATCCGACGCTTTTGTTATTGTGCCCAGTCACTCAAAAATTGCAAAATTTACGTTAAAAAACGTTTAATACTCACTAAGTATTATAAAATCTTCCTAAAGAAATAAAGAACAATCATTAAAGCTTTAGTAAGTTTACTCGTAATAATAACAATACCAATTGATGCTGCTAACATTCCGATCTACGATTTTTCACAGGATAAATATTTATTGTAACCGTGACGTAAAGAGCTGTAAAGAGCTGTATATATAACAATAATCTCATATTTTTACCGTATCATAAATTTTTCAGTTTGATCTTAGTATCTACTAGGATATTCATAAGACAAAAACAAAACAATCAAGTAACGTTGTGGTCTAGGATAATGTGAATACCTTATTACAAACTATTGATTTACACGTTTCTCCTTGCATTTCTGTATTATTCACTCATCCAAGGACAAATGAAAAAATATAATATGGTTTCTATGTATACAACGTTGATGAGGCTATTAGGTGTTATAAATCTGATTTTCATCAGCTCAAAATACAATATCAAATTGACAACTATTATATACTAACTATATAAAATAGCAGATTAACCTAAAATAATCTCAAACATGAATTAACCTCTCATCATTTTTTTAAAAATAAATAATTAACAATTAAACATGCAAATTAAATGTTTTACACTATTATTCGCGTTAACGTGCTGCAAACAGCTAACGTGAAATTTAATTTCCTAACAACGGAAAACTGATGTCTATTTTGGGAATATCATTTTCACTACAATAGTCAGTGAATCTATCAAACGTGGCCCCATTTGCACTGTAGTAAACCTTAGCGAAACATATAACAACCTATAAAAACCTAATATGGTGGTGACCCACATAATACTGATTTTTGCACGAAATGATTTATTCGATACCGCAATGAATCTGTCATGATATGCTTCCCCAATCCTGACTGAAAGTGTTACATCACTACAGTATACAGTAGTTTGGTGAACCTGAAAGCCTATTGCGTTGATGGGAGTTAATAGAATTTAGCCATTAAGAGGTGTGGATCTTTATCGATGCTCATGTTGATAATAAATGTTCTCATTAAAAGCTGATAATATATTGCAGAATGGACCACGAGGCGTTGTGTTTTTGCAGTAATCAAACAAAACCTGTGAAGGTACAGCCGATTTTGATCGCCGTATACATCTAATTATTATAGGTAATTATGATTCACCACATAGCCGAGTTGACAGCTCATGGAGATGATTATATTAGGCATTCTATTTCACACGCTTACTAATTGTTGATGTCTTTAACTTCGCAACACATTGCAGATCTAGCCAACGCATGAGAAATTATCTATCTCAAAGAGAGGAGATCTTAGCTGCAAACCTGCGGTTTGGCCTCGCATTCGGGAGGACGTTGGTTAGAATCCCCGTCCGGGCATCCCGATTTTGGTTTTCCAAGCTTTCTCCAAATCATTCCAGTCGAATGTCGGGATGCTCCCGTCAAAAACCTCATGGCAAAATTTCTTCCCGTTCCTTGTCCTCAGTCTTTTACAGCCTCTAATGACCTCGAGGTTGACGAGCCGTAAAGCCACAAGTAAAAAAAATTAAATAAATTTAAAAAATAGGTGTTTAACTTACCACGCTACGACCTTTTTACCTGAAAAATTCATTAACATCTTGTAGAATTCCTAGAGAGCGGATCTTGAGTGCTTCAAGAACGAGCCAATTCATTCGCTTGGGGGTGGTTGCTGAAATTCGGACCGATGACATTAGTCAGTTGTCGTTGTGAGTGACTCCTCCAGAGGTTAGCGAATGCGGTGATCTCTGACAGACTGCCTTGCCTGGACCGCCCGCTGTTGGAAGGCCACGGCGGGAACGGTCGGTCTAAAAGCCAACTCAGGTTCCATTCTTCTCTGCGGGTGGCCCGGACCCCTCATAAACAGTTTTAATTAAGTGGCAAACACCTGCTACCCTGTTCGCATTCCAGCTGACCTCTTCATTAAAAACATCGGCCCTGACGGCTCAGTCACGGCCAATATTTCATGTCCCTCTCAACCTCTGAATGGCCAGTCGTTTAGAAATACATAAATGTCAGCAGATCTTCCAGTTTCCTTGCCCTGGGGGTAATACTTCTGTGCAACATACCCATTTCACAAGGTGGAGGAACTCTGCTGAAGTATTGCGTACAAAGGAGGTTAAATTTGTTCGTGAAAATTACGGCAGAACAAAATCAGTTACTGAATTGACAAAGGAGTTGCCCTGTTTGCGTTTGGAAGATAGGAGGAGAAGAAAGTGAAGAGAGTGCTTGGAGTGTAGCAGGTGTATATCAGTAACGAGACTTGGAAGAATATCGGTAAAAGAATCATGAGCAGTGCATGGAAAGAAAAAGATGACCATGGCCACAAGATGGCACTGGATTTCAGGCGTAATAGATAAGGCAGTCAGGAGTTGGAGTAGATTACAAACGGAAGTATTGAACAATTTATTAAATACACTGAAAGAATTTAAAATTAAAATTCGTAAACGGTACAGGTAGCTTGGTGTGGAAATTGCATTCAATGAATTTAAGATCATCATCATGGGTTTTCTGCTATTCAGCAGTTCCCTTCACAGCGACTGTCTTCTATGTCTTCCTTTGCTCCGCCAATCTTCTTGTTTCTATATATTTTCCATTTACCAGAATGTCATCAAGCATTTTCTTTCTTCGTCGACCTCTTTTTTCCCCTCCATTATCGATGCTCTCCAGGGCGATTTTAAGCAGACACTCATTCCTCGACACATGGCCATTCCTGTACGTTTTTCTGTTTCTTATAGTTTTTATAAGGAACCTTTGCTCTGCTGCTCGTTCCAGTACCTCATAATTACTTCATCTATCTGTCCAACTTATTCTCTCTATCCTCCACAGTATACACATTTCAAAAGCTTCCAAAATCTTTACATCTTATTTGCGTAGCGTTCACGTTTCTGCCCCATGTATTCCTACACTCCAAATAAAACATTTAACTAGTTTTTTCCCCAGCTTTTTATCCATCCTTCCGCGTAATAAGTTTTTCTTTCTATTGAAGGATTCCTTTGCCATTGTGATCCTAGCTTTCACCTCTTTCTTGCAACTCATATCACCACACACAATACTCCCGAGATATATGAAGGACTCCACTTGTTCAATTATTTCTCTTTGTAGCTTTATCATCATTTCTTTCGTACTTCTTCCCACCTTCATAAATTTAGTTTTCTTCCTGTTGATTTTCATTCCGAATTCATTACTCCCTTTGCCTGAAGCCTCTAATATTTTTCTGTGTTTCTTGACACTTTCCGCCAGCAAAACCATGTCATCAGCAAATCTTATTTAAAGTAAAAAACATGAAATACAGGTGTGTAAGGAAATTGCCACCGGAGCATATGCTCCATCGTAACTATGTTAAATTATATCTTTTTAAAGAAACGACGTCCAGTTGAATGAACAATAAGTGGCCATTTCCATTTGCAGGTCGCATGATGCGGGTATTCTCTGACGTAGAGTTCCTTATTCCCATTTTAGGCCTGGGCACAAGAGATGGGAATGCTATGAATAGTGCCACTCCCAAGGCAATTTTAGCCACAAGAAAATTCCTCCCTGGAACACCAAGCGGTGGGTTCATTGGGCTTTCAGTAAGTTCAAAGTCAAGAAAAATTATCGGGGAGTAAAATGCCCATTGCCCAGTCAGTCAGCTAACAGCTACGCTTTCCCGGATATATAAAACTAACGGATTTAGTTAAAAAAAAATTTAAAAATTAGATTACTTCTCGAACTTTTTCTTTCAAATAATTGAAGTAAATTATATTTTTATTATTTTCTATTACTCTCTTTGCCGTTGCTGAAGATGTTTCGATGAAGTGGTGGTAGTGACAAGGTGTTATTCGTGATCCTGGTGAATAGTCACACTGCCAATGTTTTTCACTGTTTCATAGTCCTATATCTTCAATTCGTTGAATACTATTAAACGTCTGCTATCAAAAATTCAGACAGTGTTTTTACACGTATTGAAGCTTCACTTAAGTTAAATTTTAAGATTAAGTTTTACGGGGTTCAACTGCATGGCCAACACCACCAGACCAGAGACTGAAATAAAATCTCGAACGTCTCGGGTCCACTGACAATAGTGGAGCCCTTGCCACATGGTCATGCAGAGGACTGAAGTGTCCGGATGTCTTTGAATCAATTGCGGACAGGAGTGGGCAATAACGCTACCAGTATTAAGTGTGAATTTGGTGAGGACCAAACCATGAAACATATGCTCCAGCGTCCTTTGTGGCAATCAGCCTGAAACAAAGATGATCTGTTTTGAGCAACACCGAATGCACCTGATGTTTCGAAGTACTGGGCGAATTGAGTTTAAAGCGGTTATCTTCTACAATGTTTAGCTGTGTATTTGAGGTTTGTGACTGGAGAACAATAATAAAAGGATGAGATTCTGGTTCTATCGCTAGCACCAAAAAGAACAGGGGACGATGTGGTAGCATGGTTGTTGCAACAAAATAGTCGTTCTGAAAGCTGTTTGGAGATGGAGTGTGGACACTTGTGAGTGTCTCGAACATCAAAATGCGAAATCGGTAGAGTTCCCCGCTAATATCAGTATATTTGTACCCGAAATCTGTATATGAAATACATACAACCCCAATAACCACGATTTGCGAGGCAGTATGTCACAAGCATATGACACACGACGATGGAACAAATGGCATGTGCACTTAAGTGTAAAAACAATGGGAACTTCGTTTTGCAGCAATGTTATAACACAGTTATTACACTCCATCATTACATTTTACTCATCACATGCAAAACCCATTAGATTATTTTTATATGGAATATCATTGCTTCTAAAAAAAAGTTTAGAATGTGTTAAAATAAGGATACTGCATCAGCAGTTTCTAATGGAATAAAAGCAAAAAAAAAAAATCTTTGACACCATGCGTTTTTGCATGTCTCACTGCTAGGCGCAAGTGTTTGGTTGTGCTAAGATTACTGGAGTCGTTACCAATAAGCGAAAACTTGGTTTGCCGTAATTCTTCATATAAATTGTAAAAACTTTATTTACCTACAATCTGATCAATTGTGACGTGAGTTTTCGTCGTCGAACTTTTTATTTCGTCTGCAATTTTAGAATCGGAGCAAACGCATTTTGCCAGTTTCGGTAAATCCTCCATAATGGTAAACGGTAGATTACGCTCCACAACAAACGAGGCTAATAACAATGTAAGTACCGGTACTTAGTAGAAAGTAATGAAATATTTTTACCTAGTTTTGGTTACAGTAAATGACGATATCTTTGTGATTTTATATTTGATGATACCGAATGTGCTTGTGAAGAATTGTGTTTCTTGAGAGCGTCTTTCCTTGATGTTATATTAATATCCTTATTGCAACTCTTGCAATAGACATACTTTGTTCTTTTACGACTTTTTGCAGCTAACATAAAAATTCTTCCATTCATTCCTATAAAACTGAATGTATTTCTGTTCTTTTTACACTCGCTCTTGTGCTCGGTTCTTCGTCTGTCGACACTTTCACTCAGTAAGTCGGAGAAAATTTGGTAAGTGATGAAAACTAATGAACGAATAAAATCCGATTTCTCATGTATATAGACAAACGGATTAACTCGGGAATCTTCTAAAAATGTTGAAAAAGCAGGGCACCAAGGTATTCCCAAAGATATCGGGAACTACTTATCATATAATCGATCGAGGAATTAAACATAAACAGAAAATGTAAAATCAGTAAAAAAAATTGTCAGAAATCGTGAAAAAATAGTTACATTTTAGTATTTCTACAGAAATACCGAAAAATCGCTAGGTTTGAGATCACTGGTGTTCAGCAACAGTACTGAATACATTTTTTGGTTTGTGTACCCTTATCGCCATATCGCCAAAATTCGTTAACAGCTCAAGAAGGCAAACGCATCTACAAGGTTAATCGTGTGACAGAGAGGCCCCAGTGATTCGCTGGGGTTGGGAGCGACTTGGTAGTTGGATGTGCCTGCCCTGGCTCTCCCACTGTGGGTCCCTGGGCTTGAGATGCGATCGCCACTCGCGACACGCTACATGGCCCGTAATTAAACGTCAACAAGCTGCCGCTCTGGCTCCCGACAGGTGGCCTGTCTCTACTGAGGATTTCGGCCACTTTACTGCCAACGCCGTCCCTCATACAGTATAATTCATGCCAATTCAACGCTCGCTGATGAGCTTATAACTTTAATTTGCCATTTTTCCGATTTCCCATCTCAACAGATTCGGAAAGGTTATTACAGTGTTGTCGCTGTGAGGTGTCGATTGTTGTGAATATAGCAGTACATGATTCGTACACAACCTGTTCCTCTGAAAGTCCTTAAAAAGAAACACTCCACGTAAGAATAAAATAAGAAATAAGTACCCCATTTTCAATCCGTCGTCTTACTGCTCATTTCAGATGAACTTTAACATTTTTCAATATTTTAAGACTAGATGAAAGAATTCCTTTTATTCTGAAGTTCAGATGCGATCTGCGGGTATATAACGAGACGTTGTTCCTGAGAATATTCTTACGACGTAATCTATCCGCATTTAGATTAAAACTTCTATTAATAGGAATAATAATAATAAAACAAAGAGCTCCTATACGAATACCCAAATTCGTAATCCCAGCCCATCATTCAAACAATAAACAAATTTTACAACACACTGAAGGATACAGATATACTATTTGGAACATTTGAATGCCGTAGTAACATCTGAAACAACTAAAGACAAACTGTACTTTTTTATATACAATCTAGATGTCAAATTAAAACCAATATTTTATCCAATTTACACGATACGTTATGGGCAAAAATAAAAAGCTTCCGTTTTGTCTTTTATGGTATCTAGCGTTGTACCAACAGCAACACTGTGGCTATATATATATATATATATATATATATATATATATATATATATATTAAGGGCGATAAGTGACATGAATTTTCTCTTCACTACCCATATGTCAGACCGTAGCTTTCAATTATCTGCTTCTGGTCCCAATCATTTATACAATTAATAATCTGTTACTAAAACAATAACTAGATGACAAGAATAAATGATTTGCCTTGTACACGCATTTAGTACTCCAACAAAGCTATTGAATGAAGATTACTATTGAGTATACTACCATGTTCAAGGGAAAAGTGACATGTCTCGAGTTTTAATATACACTGTCAGGTTATACAATTTCTGATTGCTCAGTGTGACAAGGGTAGAGAAGCATCAGTAAACAGAAGATGGTTTAAGGATTGTGGATGTTGAGGTTATTAAATGCGGAAAAAGACTGGGTGAAGGAACAGGAAGGAATTCGGCCATGAACTTTTGAAGGAACCATCCCGGCATTCATCTGGAGTGATATCGGGAAACTATGGAAAACCGAATTCTGGATGGCCGGATATATGATGGCCGATATATTCGAACCGCGTCATCCCGAATGCGAGGCCAGAGCGTAACCGCCCACCCATCACGCCCGAATGAATGGATTGAATGCCCAATCCTTGTAGGGAACAATGGCAAGTTATAGAACGTATTTTACTCACTGGTGAATGGTGTTTCTTTGTTCATTTACTAAAGGAAACACTGTGTGAAAGGAAACCTTGTAATCGCAACGCAATATATGTCCGAGTCTTTCGTTTAGTAATGTCTTACTTTCCTACACGAAGTTTCATTCATAACGCTGTTCAGGATGCGTAGAGTCAGTTAGTCTCCTTGCGGGACGCTTACCTTTTTATTACTGTTTCGCTCTCGATGCTTTACGGTCTAGTTTTCTTTTGGCGAAGTTGTCAGCTGTGTATATACACCTCGGAAGTGCGGCAATCAATTCTGGTCACGAGGCAGATGCAAATTCGCTGGCAGGCCGGCCGGGTGACCTCACCGCTTCTCGAGACAAGTTGTCGCCCATTGAAGCTCGGACACGCTGTAAATCAGGACTTGCAGAGCACCCAGCACCCACCTGTCGGCAGGCATTGTTGCTCGTAATGGATGTCGCCCCGTGGGAGTTCGGGCGAGACGGCGCCACAGCCCATGCAATACCTGTCACTCACCTTCACAGAGCCAATGACGAATTCACCAGTGAGCGTTGGGCTGTTACTTAACCTCAGGCTCAAGTATGGACGACAAGAATCAGTACTAGAGACGTGCAATGGTTTCTGATGTAGATCTTGTACATGAAAATACCGTCTCTTATACCCGGTTCACTCCTAACTGGCGTCTCAAGGTCATGTGCCCCTGGCGCCGCTCCTCACCTCACCACCCCCTCCCTTTCTACGGCTCCCAGCTGACCACTGCGTCCAAGTGAACTTCCCCTTCGTTTGTAGGGGTAAGGGCAGCGGAGTGGGGATAGAGCAGGGTGACCTTGAGCCGCCTGTGTTAACTGAACGGGCTATAACAACTGTTATTTTATTCCTATAATCTCACACGCGTTTCGCCCTTGTGGACTGGGGCATCATCAGTGACTGTAAATGTACATACATTGTACTGTCCATAAATTTGCATTATTTGTATACATGAATAAACATTAACAAAATATACTCTACTTACGATTTTTGATACAAACATTCACATGTTGGTAGGAAGTATCTCTCGTTACACTATTTCGTAGAACATAACATTTTGATGCCATTCTGTATTTCTCCCTTTCTTGACGTCACTGTTTTTCTGAACCTCGTTTTGTTTATACACAGCTAGTGACAATATTGTTTATTTTACATGTACAACGCGTCTGAGATTATATAAATAAAATAACAGTTGTTTTTACAAAATAATTAACAAACAACTGTGGAATAATAATAATAATAATTCCGTGTAGTCGCAATGAACTGGTGACACGGTTTCTACTGCCTGCGCGTTCCGCCCCTTTCGTAGCCGTCTTAACCGAACCCGGCAAATCTACCGGGTACAGGGGACCTAAAGTTTAACGTGGAATCCGATCCGCGGAAGCGTTCTGGCGTACTTCACATTACACAGCAAGCTGTGGCAGAGGTGAGGGCGGGTTAAGTAAGGGCCTATGAATATCCCCGCCAAGACAAGGATTCGAACCGGGGACCTTTCACTCCCCAGTCACACACCTTAACCACTGAGCCACCAGAGCGCTCATAGCTGAGTAATAATGGCCGATAACCAATTGTTTCTGATATACTTTGCGATTCCGTGATGATGCAGAAGTGTAAATGTATTAATTCGAGGTAAGGGATCCTGGTCCGGAAGCAACCGGTTCGATAGTTACAAACGAAAATCTACTCTAGTTCTTCCTTAGCCTCGCGCAGCACTTAAACTAAGCGCCCCAACTTCACAACCTTGATCATGACGTACAGAATTACCACTGAGTACTCCCCAATACCCTCAGATAATTTCCCCTGTTGATGGTCTGGTAACGGCGCACGCAACTTGATGTCAGAGACCGAAGTCTACGGCACCGAAATAATCAGTTCCATTTATTTGGGCAAGTTACACAAGCTGTTACATTTACAACAATTGTTCAAAAAGGCGTCTCTTTTACCGTTCTTGGGTTTCTTGTATTAGGAAGACTTCTCATAATAAAAATATAGATAGTTAGTAGAAGGAAGCATACTTGCATTAATTATTATTTTTTTTAGTTTAATGCTGAAATTTATCCATTCTTAGTTAAACTACTTGTATGTTTCAACTAGGTAATTTTTTTTGTTATCAACCAATTTACTAATTTCAGTTTTCCACCGAGTTTGATTATCACTAATTTTTGTGTAATAAAAATTCGTAAGTTATAAAACATCTCTTGATTTTGACTTTTGCCTGGTTATAAAACTGCAACTATATAAATAAGTTAGTTCACTTGTTCCAAATATTGTGCACTACTTATGGTCCAAAGTAACCTTACTATATGAATACTATGCTCCACGTTCATTCCTCTTATTTAATTCCGTGTAATTCCTCATATGGTGAAAAGTATCCGCCCCCTATGAGGACACTTTACAGCAATATTTTAATTTCTATAAAAAGTCAAATTAAGAAATAAAAATCTGGGATTTTGATCAATGCTTCAACGGTCTTCGGAAAGAATATACGCAGAAAATCATATTAGATCTTAAAAATTGACGGTATGTTTCTCTTATTTTATGAAATAACACGAGTATAAATTCACCCCTTCATTCTCCCCTCTAATAATGTAATATTAAAATCCAGAATCCATAATCCATAAAACTGTTCTTCAGATCGCCCTTGTACTTGGGTGATCTGATTATGAAATACTCATAAAATGGAGCTTGAAATAACAGAGCTTTTAATTTCAAAATTAACCAGATCGAGGTACTGTTGTAACACGTCGTTTACATAACACTGTGCATAAAGAAGTAGTGCCAATGGCTCAAGTATTAGAAATAATTCAATGGTAACGCTTTGAAACTTAGATGTTAGCAAATTAGCATTAAATAATTTATGTGGTTTCGTAACTAACTGAGCTACAAATTTCGTGAGTCTTCTAAATAAAAATAACATAACTTAGTCCACAACCCGAAGGTTTGATCCTCCTGAAGGAGGCATAATAAGCCATTGTGTCAGAGGTAGGACGGCCAGTTCCTTTCCTATGGGACCTACAGTTTAACGTGGAATCTGAACCACTGGGCGGCCTGCCGTAGCTCATACTATCAAACACGGCTCTCAAAAGTTTCTCCACTTGCCGCGATTCGAACCCGGGACTGGAGCAGCGAACATTTAGAGAGCAAGCGTCTTAACCACTGAGCTACCAGACCACTCAGAGCCTTCTATACAGCTTCCTTAATTATGACAAATGAAAAATAACCTCCCGGATACCTGCTATCATGATTATTTTTTTAAGTAGTTCTCTGAACAGACTGATGATAATTGTCTCCAATTTATGGTAATTTAAACGGCAACCTTTGGCCCTATCCTACTTAGATCCAGTTATCAGCAAAGGAAAGTTAAATATTATTAGTATCAACAAAAAAATTGGTTTAGAATAACGTGATAACTGTGTGATGCCCTCTAGAAATAGCTTTCAACTCAGGTCAGATGTATTGTTTCGGATTAGTTTGTACACGAAACGAAGGTCTCCAAGTCTCAATACTTGTGTTGTTTGAGTTTTATTGTAGTATAGTATGCATTGAAGACGTATAAATTTATTAATTATTCTTCTAGTTAGTTACACAGACAGGTGGCTATGGTGAAAACACAAATAAATCCGCGAAAGAACAGAAAAGCTACGAAGGATGTTTTAATGAATAGTCCGCCATGAATCTCGGCAAGCCAAGTTTACTTTACAACTTTTCCTGGAGTACTCAGATTTATTTTTCACTCTACCCTGAGGCAGCGGCTGGCTATGTTTGCTCACGGAGGAAGGCGGCTTTTATTTATTTTCCGGCCGCGTGTAATTATCCCCGGCGAAATTTTCGGGTCCGTTCCGGAAACAGTGCGCTGCGTGCCCTCTATTATTTCACAATTCTGGAAGGAACAATATTTATGCAGCGGTCCACGGGTAGCGCAAACACCGGCGCTATTTAATTTGGCTGTTTGCTCTGGCGCGCCACCTGCGGCAACTCATTACCCGGCGGACAACTCAATTACCCGCCAGGCGGCCGGTGTTTGCGCTACAGTGCAAACCTCCGCGAACACGACGACCCGTGTCAACAAGTGCCGCGCTACAAGACCGCCGCGCCGTCTCCACTTGCTGCGAACAAGTACTCCACGCTGAGACCAACTCGTACAACACCTTTTTACGTTAGCATATCCAAGCGCTCCGCTTTTATCTGTGTAACCTTTTTACTCAGCTACTGTCAGCGATCAAAGCAAGATCAAGATATATTTGGGTAGCCAGTATATACAGGGTGTTAAAAAAATAGAAAATATTTTAGGAGGTGATAGTATGCATCAAAATAAGACAAAAATATCTGATAAACATTGGTTGGCAAACGCATACTTTCGGAAATAATAACAGGTGCGCAATGTGACGCCCCTCCGCGGCAATGCATGCCTCAGCCCCTCGGCTCGATGACATGCGTAGAAGACGTACAGGACCAATCAAAAAGTTTCAAATATTGGTAACAGCCCTCAAACCTAAAGTTAAATGGAATGGTATTTTATGAAGCACTTATAGTAAGCTAGAGTTTGGTTGAATATGATCTGGTAGGTTTGTTTTGCAATTTCCTGTTAATGTATATAGAACTTAATTATATGAAAAGAAATTATATAGAGGCCATTTAATATGTTTAAGAACTGAATTATGTAAGAGAATTGCTTAAATGTTTGTAATTCCAAGTATTAATGCAAGTTACTATGTCTAAAGAACAGTTTGCTACAGTTTACAATGATTTCTGTGAATAATTTTGTGTTTAAGCATCTTTAATTTCCATTTCTGACCATTTTGTATTGATTGTAAATTATTATGTATTATTCTGATTGTTTTTAATATGTTTCAATTGTTTAAGTATTGTTAATATTCGAGAAATATCTGCCGGAAGGTTTTAAAGTATTCTAGAAATTTCGATAGGGTTTATATAAAGCTAACATTGAGACAGACAAACAGTTTTCACCGACTCAATTTACGACGGCCAAGTGCTGTATTGTCTGTGAAAGAAGAGTTGTATACAATCGCTGGATTGTATGTATGCATGTACACAGTATCTTTGACGTCGAGTTTATGAAAATAAAAGCAAGTTTAAACTGAACTGTATCGTGGACTAGTTATTTATCATGTTAATTAAACCACGAACAATCTAATAGAGTGCGTCATTCCTAAAGCCGAAGGGCAGTGGCATGCATTGCAGTGGACGGGCATCAGATTGTGGACCTGTTATTAACACCGAAAGTATGCGTTTGGGACCCAATGTTTATTAGAAATTTTTGTACAATTTTGATGCATACTATCACCTCATGAAATGTTTTACTTTTTTTAACACCATGTATACTGAACTGCACACAAACCCCCGCCTCCTCTCTCTGCTTCCCCGGAAGGGTAAAGGCCACCGCACAATTACTTCATGTTATCACTGTTATTGTATGTATTATCCAATGTTTACGAAATAAGTATTAACACTGGACAGTTTTAGTCTGGAGCTGCGTCAGGTGTAACAATAAAAATTTAATGATTCTTGGTGAACATTACTGGTACGTAGATACCCGCCAGTGTGTTTCAGTTGGCTCAGACATCGCACACTATATCGGGGAGGTACAACGGGGATGGGCACGAGCCCCAGCCACCGCGTACCTGCCATTATGACTGGGATTTTTGCAGCCCTCAACGAGAATGCCGGAACGGTCCCCAGTATCTACATCATAAACCAAGCATTTCACAATCAAAAAATATACAGTTTCATTCCTCTCAGGTGAAGTGGGGATGGAGGTCGGCCGTGGCCTTGTAGGGAACCATCCCAGCATTCGCCTAAGGTGACTGAGGAAAACCACGGAAAACCCCAGTCAGGATGGCCGAACAGGGTTTGAAAGGCAGTAGTGCGAATTCGTACTACTCGAGCCTCGGTAAAAAAAATATACTTATCATACGTCGAACATAGTTACACACTTCGCAGGCAGATGGCAGGTTTCAGTTCCTCCATATGGCACTAAGTATAAAATGCTGGGAGTCAGCAAGGGCACGCGACTGTAAACTCAAAGCTCCAAATTTGCCCATGTCAATGATGAGTGAAATTCATCGATGGCAGATGGCCACCAATGTTGGGAAAAGGGGGTGAAGAAGAAGATTATCAGGTGTACAGTTAAAAAAATGAATGGTTTTTTCATGATTGGAAGGGGAAATTGCTTGTTGATGATCTTAACAGACGATATTTTGACAAAAGGTTTTATCGTAAGCTCAGTTAGGCAAGACGCATAGAACGGTGGGCAGGGATAGGTTTCAAAATACAGCATTTATTGGGGACAGAAATCAAGTGATGAACCATGGGAGGTGAGGGAACAAGGTTGCAAAACGTAAGTCAAACCATTGTTTGAATATGGTGGTTTGGCATGGAACACACATTTGGGTATTAAATAATGAAGTGGTTTGAGGTGGAAAAAAGAGGGCTACTAGATTTGTTAGTGGCAATCACTAACTGATTAGATAAAGGTGCTCTGTTGGGAGACTTTTAAAAAGGAGATGGGTGTAGGGAATGTTGGGATTGTAAAAGGCGATGAGTCATCGATAGCTTTTGGTAGAAGAATTAGGTGTAGTGCAAAGGAAGAGATGACCCTAACTACAAGCTGACACTTGGTTTCAGGCAGAAAGGCGTGGGAAAATTTCATTTTGAAGATAAAGTAGTCATGGACTGGAATAAAAGTCATTCCCCACCTTCTGATTTGACACGGGGCAACAATTTGTGAAATGTTTTTCAAGTGGGATTCAAGCACATGTAGGGATAATAGTAAAAGAATGGCTGTAATAACCACTGATCATACAAAAAGCGGTGTTTGATCTAAAGTTATATTAGGAGATCGTATATTGATAGCTGTGCTAATGAAATTTACTGCTCCTAAGATAGATGACACACCAGCTAAATGTAGGGAGAAGATTGCTAGATCTACTGATCCCACTCTATGGGCAATTGCCCCGGCTAGTGTGGGTATACTGTTCATCCTGTACCTACTCCCCATTCATACTATTCCTGATGTTAATAACGGGTTAAAGAGAGCGGTAATAATCAGAATCTTATGTTATTTATTCGTGGAACTGCTATTAGTATTAGTCAGTTTCCAAACCCCCAATTATAATTGGTATAACTATAAAGAAGATTATTACAAAAGCGTGTGCTGTATTAATTACATTATAGATTTGATCAATTTCAATTAAATGACCTGGTTGACCAAGTTCTATACGAATTAACATTCTTAGTGAGGTACCTACTACACCTGCTCACGCTCCAAAAATAAAATATAATGTTCCAGTATCTTTGTGATTTGTGGAGAATAGCCATAATAGAAATTAGAAACAATTGGTAACTCGTTATATCTATGTTCTGCTAGTGGATAATTTTGATTTCATTCGCCCTCTTTGGGCTTGGTCAGGCTCCGAAGTGGTCAGTGTGGTCGCCATGCAAGATAATTCGTTTTACATTTCAAGTTGTCTTGAGTCTAGGTATCCCAGATTCATTTGAGCGTGAAATCTGCTTAGCAATACTGTGGTCTTCCTTGTCTTACATGACCCATTCATACATTTAAACATTTTTATGAGGGTTTAAAAATATTTAAGTGCACCGCTCGCCACATCAGTTGTAATAATTGTTCTTGGAAATATTAAATGTATCACTAACAAGCGAGCATTACATTCTACAGATATTCATATATCACAACCTTCATCTATGACAACAACGCATGTAGTACGTCATTTTGATCTTTTAAATGTATTTGGTAGTGAATTGTGAACAAAATGCGAAACAGGAAGTCAAGACCATATTACAACGAAGATATTTCAAATCTCAAGAAGTAAGTTCAACACCCGAATAAAAAAATCATTGCTGTTATGTACTGGAAACTTTTAATCGTTCAAACATAAATTACATTTTTTTTAGTTTTAATTGCTATTTGAGCACCGCATTGTAGTCAAAATTTGTAAAGTAACATGTTTTAGAATTTTTCAGTTTCTATTAAAGTGTAACCTCTGGTAACCTACCTAAATACCACACCCGTGAAAAGTATGTTTATAACATTAGCAAGTTTATCCTTGAGTATATGGGTGATTTTTGTGATTAAAGAGTTATGTTAGGGTCATAGCGAGAAGGAGAACTGCATAGATGCCCATCAAACAATTACTGTCTGAATTAAGATTCTCATTTATGAAGTTCATGATGACCAATAACCATAAAGCTTATAAGAACTTGAACCACATCTGCATATGTGATATCATTCAGCTCGCAGCGGTATTATTAAACAGGTCATAACAGAAACTATCGGTGTTTCTCGATAATTCACAACTTTAATTTCAGACAACGATGCCATTCAGGAAACTTTAATCAAGTTGTCGCAAATATGTACCCTTGTATAGTTTGCTGATAATGTATTCAGAGCTGTACTGATCTAGAGCTTCTGTTGTGCTGCTAGGTCTGCTCAGATAATCTCTGAGGGTCGATTTGAATACTGGCTTTCCTACTCGCTTATTATCACTTTTATGGTTGTTATTGCTTAAGTTCACAGGCATCGCAATTACACATGCAAATCGGTATATGATCTCTGGCAATTTAGAAAGAGCTTTTGCTGTTGAAATAATAGGATATTATAGGGTTCTTCACTGATATTTAAATGTCACTGCTATGATCCAACACCAGTTCACCTTCTTGGGTGGTTTCATCATTAAACCTTTTTTTTTCCCCCTATCTAATAGTCCAAAGATTTATAGGATGTTGTTGTTGTTGCTTTAGAGCGCGTCAACGACTGGGTTATTAGCGGATTCCAAACCACACCAAGCGAATGCCAGGATGCTTCATTCAAAAGGCCAGGGCCAAATTCCTTCCCGTTCCTTGTCCCCCAATACCGCCCTCTAATGATCTCGACGTCGACGAGGCTTAAAGACATAAGTAAAAAAATAAAAGTATTAGCGGATTTATAGGAGAAGCATTATTCCAAAACAAATATTGTCCTTTCCAGTTGATCTAAACATAAGAGATAATACACATTCAGGCAACTGCACAGAATAACGAAGTTGCTAAAATTGTGTCTTTTCTTTATACCCTAACTGAAAACAATTAATTCTCAGTATGAAGATGTTACGCAACAATATTGCGCCGAAGAAAGATGTTAAATCCTAATCGCGGGTTTACTAATATTAATTTCAACAATAAGTTTTTATTGTATATGTTTGAAACAATGATTACTCACAGGAGAACTTAAATATTAAATGTTACCAGCTCACTTTATTCATCCTCACCAGCAGATAAATCGTCTTACATTTGAAGGCCAAATGGATTATGGATACATTCCTTATTCAAACACGGGACAGGATTTTTCTCCTCTAAAGAACAGACGAGGTGGCTATTCAGTTCCGGAAGCAGTGGTCTCCAACGTCAAAATGCGAACTCGGTAGAGCTGCCACTATAGGTATATATGTACCCAAAATCTGTATATGAAAAAAATACAACCCCAACAATCATAATTTGCGTGGCAATTTGGCACAAGCATATGACGCGCAAAGATGAAACGAATGGCATGTGAAATGAATGGCATGTGCACTTAAGTATAAAAATATTGGGAATTTCGTTTTACAGCAATATTACAACAGAATTATTATACTCTATCATTTGTTTGACCCATCAGGTGCAAAACCCATCAGATTATTTTTATATGCAATACATTACTTCTAAAAAAACTTACAATGTGTTCAAATAAGATACGGCATCAGCAGCCTCTAATGGAATAAGAGCTAACAAACAATTTTGATGCGATGCTTTTCTGCATATCTCACTACTATTTTTTTTGGTTCTGCTAAGATCACTGGACTTGTCACCAATACGAGAAAGCTTAGTTTGCCGCAGATCTTCACATAAATTACAAAACTTTCATTGAATAATTTATCAATTACGGCGTGAGTTTTCGTCGTCGAACGCTTTATACTTCTGCAATTTTTAATCGGGACAACCGGACTGTATCAGTTTCGATAGGTGCTCCATAATTGTAAATGTAGATAATGTTACGCAACAAATGAGCTAGTAAAAATGTAGGTACGGTATTTAATCGAAAATAATTAAATATTTTTACCTCGTTTAATTTGTATATCAGGTTTTTGTTACAGTAAATGACGATGTCTTTGTTATTTTATATTTGATGATACCGAATGTGCTTGTGAAGATTGTGTTTCTTGAGAGCGTCTTTCCCTGATGTAATATTAATATCCTTATTACAACTCTTACAATAGACATAGTTCGACTTTTTGCAGCCAACCTGATAATTCCTCCCATTATTTTCTACAAAACAGAAATTATTTTCTTCTTTTTACACTCGCTCTTATAGATGGTTGTTCGTCTGACGACAGTTTGACTTAGTAACTCGGAGAAAATTTCTCTTCTAAGTGGTGAAAACGAATGAACGAATAAAATACGATTTTTTGTTTATATAGACAAGCGAATTAGCTCGGGAATCTTCAAAAAGATAAAAAATGTAGGGCACCAGAGTATTCCCCAAAAGATATCGGGAACATTCTGCAATAGATAACTACTTATCATATAATCTATCGAGGAATTTCGCGTAAAACAAAAAAAAAGGATTGTCAACTTGAAAATGTAAAATCGGAAAAAAAAAAAATAAAAAAAAAAAATCTGGAAAATTTCCTTGTATTCTCAGAAACCGGGAAAAATAGTTATATTTCGGTAGGACAAACCCATATTGCTAGAAATACCGAAAAATCGGTAAATTCGAGATTACTCTTCGAAATGATGAAAATAGATTGGCAGCTCAAAGCTTTAATCATTTTCGGATATGGTGACACACTCGCCCATTTTCTCGTAACTCATTTTTTTTCCTGTCTCATACAGTCGTTGATCAGAGTCAATCTACATATGCGCATTAATACCATGAACTTCGAAATGAAGGCACGAAGATGACGAATATTGTCTGGTCGGTTTACTTGAATAATAACTGGGAAGAGACACAGTAGGATATCTTGGTATCAGCAAAAGTTGAGAAATAAGCTTCATGAACACGTGGCTATACCTCTGGTACATTTTTAACCAATACCCTCCCCTGATTTTTGGTAGCTTTGCCAACAAATGCCAAATTGTTATGATGTGCTGAACTATTGCAAGTTTATCTTTTTCTGATAGAAAGTCTATTCTTTATGTACAACATATTTGGTCTAATGTTTGACCTGCTATGTAAAACTGTTACAGAGTACTTAGTTATAGAACTACTGGAAATTGCTTATCAAATTACGCAAAGCTTTTATGAGAACATTGTGGAAATTATGCGTAGAAATGTAATACAGATAGATTGATTTAATTGCTGCGCTTGGGTAGTATTGTATTGAGTAATACGAGGCCATCTGTGAAACATTCGTTACCAGAACGACCAATAGAACGTTGTCTCTCTCGAGGAAGTTTCAATATAGAACTGAATGGACAACCCAGTTTAGTCTGATATTCCAGTTTGCCTCCGGAATCACTTGAGATGCATTATATAAATTCATTTATTCATTCATTTCTAATCCCAGTCCGATTATAAATTTATACAAAATCTACCATACTAATCGTAGGCTATCTTTTACATCAATGTATTAATTATTACAAATTTAATTGATAAACCCGAAACATTTTTGTTTACATTTCTAGTAAAAGTATAATAACCTGGTGATCAACAAACACCTCTACCCCGAAAATGTTATTACAAGGAGTCCATTTATGATGATAATTATTAACGTCATATTAAGAGTGTCATGAACAATTTTTTAAAATGTGACCCCTATCATTGGTTAACAGAATCAATCACTGCTATTACAAACTGAGAAGAATTACTACTGATCTGCATTTTCTGTGATAAACGCAATAGTAATTAGTGGTGTGTAAAATTCTCGGTCATAGAGGCGAGGCTACAAGCTGTCTGAAATTTTCTGCAACTTAGCTGATCTTTACTCCGATGGCGAAACATAGTTAATTTATAATTAAATCTTTATATATTTATTCAATGCTAAGACATTTTCGTTGTTATATTCGTACAGTTTGCAGTAGGAACGACATTAAAAAAAAAAAAAAAATATGTTGTTTTCCGTCTCGTCAACGTCGTTAAAGGAGGGAGAGAATTGAGAACAAGGAACGGAAATGAATTCTTTGAAGGAAGATCTCGACATACTTCTGGAGTAGTTTCCGTAAACCATGGAAACAATATGGCCGTACAGGGATTTAAAACCGCGTCCTACGGAGTGGCATGCCCAAGCGCTACTTCTCAGCCACAGGACTCGGTGATAAGGAGCAGAAATTTCATTTGGAATCATATAATCTCAAACATATATTTTTTTAGAAGATTCATATATTTGCTATGTCTTCCAGCTAGATGATATTTTGGGAGTCTTGCTTTATTTTCAAAAATATTTTTCTCAAGTTTCTTCTCGCAGTTATTTTATAATTCTCTTGCCTTTTTATTTTCTCTCATAGACATATAATCTTATTTTTGTCTATCTTCCATTATTTTGTCAGATTTCTATGTTGTATATGGTTACTTGTTGAACTGAACGTCTTAGATTATTACTTATATTAATTGCTGGCTAACATCGTAGGATAGGTTTGAAATTATCGGTGCATATAGATTTCAATGTGCTAACTTCATAATGGCGAGTATCAGCTTTTATCGCTGGCAGGAAAGGAGACTAAAATCCCTGATTAGTCTATTTTCTTATCAAGTGTTCAGTTAATTTTCTAGATGGGGAAGACGTACAACTGCCTGTCGATTGACAACACTGAGTCTCTGTACTCTTGATTAACCATTCTATGGAAGATATTCAAGACCATTATTTTGTGTTGGTAAAATAAAAATAATATTTACAGATCAATTATTTAACGGAGCGTTTATTCTGTTTAGGAATGACGTTAAAATCCTTTGATCCACCGAGACTAATTAAAATTGGGATGGGAAGAGTATCATTCAGTGAGCACACAGAAATTTGTTTTGCTATTATTTGAATATATTTTTTATTTATTTATTTCGTATGGCTTATCAACTGCTGATGTTGCTTTGTGTGACCGTGAGAGGTACGGGATCTAAAATCATGGCCAAGGATAACCCACTAAAACTCCAACCAAAAAATCCATATCTTCAGTATCTCTAACAAAGCTTTTGCCTCTGTACCATTCAACCGACTTTCAGCGAAGATTCGAGCATACGGTACATCGAATCAGATTTGCGAATGGATACGCGATTTTCTAACTGATCGGTCACAGTCAGGGCCGGCGTTAGGGAGGGGTAAGCGGGGCAAAAGTACCAGGGCCCAGACCCTCCGGCGAGGGTGCCTAGCTAAATAGAAACCAAACAAAAAAAAACTTTTCTAAATGGTGTTATTTGATTTTTTTCGATTAAAATTTTCTGCCTGTATCCAAAAAATCAAAGTTTAAAGTAAAAAAAAAATCGGGGTTGTGGGAGGGGGGACCGAGAACACTTATCCGGGGCCCAAGAATCCTAGCGCCGGCCCTGGTCACAGTATGTTGTTGTTGACGGGGAAGCCTCTTATAAGCTAAATGTTACTTCGGGCGTTCCTCAAGGAAGTGTAATAGGACAACTTCTTTACCTAATTTTTTTAACGATCTCGGTGACAACGTTAATTGCAGGATGCGATTGTTTGTTGATGATGCACTTATCTATAGGGAAGTAGGGTGCTCTAACGATTGCTTAGAAATTCAGCGCGATCTCGATATTATTTCGGAGTGGTGCCATAAATGTGGGCTTACACTTAACTGCAAAAAGTTAAAGGTAATGAAAATAGGTAGCAAGAAGACTCCGTTTGCTCACGAGTACAAAATTAACTATTCAGTTCTTGACACGATGTATCCCCTGAAGTATCCAGACGTGAACTTGCACATAACTTCCGTCGTAGACAAAGGTAATTCTAAACTACGATTCAAATGTCGAATTTGGGAAGTTGTAATGCTCATACAAAGGAAATAGCGTACAAAACAATAGTGCGTCCGTATTTGGATTACTGTTGTGGAGTTTGGGAACCGTATTGCAAGGGATTGATTGACACGTTAGGGAAATTACGGAAGAGAGCCGCTCGATTCTTGACTGCTAGTTGCAGTCCTTACGAAAGTGTTGCAGAATTTATACATAGATTGGGCTGGGATTGTTTGGCGCACAGACGACGTCGGTTTCGTTTGAATTTATTGGAGAATACGCGAAAATCTTTAAGTTACGAGTGCAACGAAATTCCTCTTACGCCAACCTATTTAGGTTGCAATGACAGGAGGGATAAGATTAGAGAAATAAGATGCCGTACTGATGCTTTTATTCCTGGTTTCTTTCCTCGTTCTGTTCGGGATTGTAATGCACAAAATTAGAATTGGTGCTCAGCACCCTCTGCCATCCACAATACTTGTGAATGGCAGAGTATAGATGTAGATTGTAGATGTAGGTGAAAGCGAAGGTTGATCTTCTTCCCATTCTTTGCTATTGGGAATATGAGTGGAGGAGCACCTCTTTAATTGAGTGTGAGCTATTTGGTTAGAGTCCACGCTGTTGTTAGCGTGATGCGCAGATTGTTGTGGCGAGGTTGCGAAAGACGATACAGGCGGGCACAGGCCACTGGCTGGTCCGCTAACGCGAGGAGACGTCAAGGATTAGCCGTAATCAGAGTCCTGCTGGAAGGTCGCCCTGGTGTCGGGTGTTGGGACACTCCCACGTGGCGCCTCGCGCGCAAATGTTGTGACCGGCCAATCAGGGGGAATCATGTATGTAGCCTGCACTACTCGGAATCTTCCATATTAGGTGGTTTCCTTTCATAGCGTAACTAACATCTGACCGATGCTTCAAGCACGCGGACTTTGGTGTACGTAGAAAAACTTTATCCTAGTACCAAACATTAAGGGAGCGTCCATAAACTACGTAGCTCCATTTTGCATCCTGTGGAATCCCGCTTTATTTCATGACAACATTTGAGAGAGTTGAACTGAAAATGATACTATAAGGCAGCGGTTCACAACCTATGGGTCGCGACCCACTGGTGGGTTGCAGCGTGTGTTTTTGTGGATCGCGGAACAATCGAGGTTTTTGCCACCAAAATATATCTTCATGTTTTTGAAAAACGAAATACAGAAATAAACTATGTGCAGAAAGTACTTAAAGTTAAAATTAACCGGTGTTAGCACTGATATCGATGCCCTCATCAGTAATTACCAGTGCCAGAAATCTTACCGATTGTAAAGTTGTGTTTTTATAATAATTAAACGTATTTTTCGTTACCTTTGTAAAAAAAGCGGGAGGCGTCTGCACAAAGCATCGCCTCATCGAGTTGACGGCTGAAATTCCAGGATTAGTTAAAACTCGATTTGAAAATTAAAATTATTCTGATGTGCCAAGTCATATCTTGGTAGGAAACACCTACAAAACCCATTTTAGTTGTTGACTGGTAAGTTTACCATTCTGTTTTCCTGCTCACAGTGTTCCATATTTGCATACATTTGGGTGCAGTAAAACACAATGATAAAGCTACAAACCAACCACTAAAATCAGGACTGCAGGTGGTTTACACCAAAAAGTGACTTAGCAGACCACTTGCATTTTAATATGCTGATCTAGTTACTTTTAATCATAGTATTTGAGCACTCAACTTGATGAGGTGATGGTCTGTGTAGCCGCCTCCCGGTCTATAATATGTTTGTTTTATGTATTATCAATCCTTGTTTTTGTTGATAGTATATCCTATGTACGAAAATTTGCCTTTTCGTAGGCTAGGATAGTCGATAGTGTATCAAGGTCATACAACATTTCCCATTCTGATATTAGGCAGACTCTCATATTAGGTGGGTCGCGAACATTTTGTTTACCTAAAAGTGGGTCGTGTACCAATAAAGGTTGGGAACCGCTGCTATAAGGTATTTAAGTTTTTTCTTTTATTTAAACAAAATTTTAAGTGCGAAAAGTAGTGCTTAACTTGTCGGATTCGTTTAACGGCAGAAATGAACTATGTTAGGAAATTGTTAAACTTATTTGTTCTGTTAATAAACAATAAACCAAACGAGTCTCAACATTCGTCAAATTAAAAATGTGATATCTGTTTCATACAATGAAATATTTGAACAGAGTTGCTAAAATATATATATGCCTTTACCGAAAGCACTTACACTGTTTATACATTTCGTTAATGTTTTAAAAAAAATCAGATTTGCTGAAAGCATGTCTAAACATTTATCAATTGGCGCGCCATTTGTTTCAACAGTCACTGAAAAACAGACATCTGCGTGTTTTCCTAAAGCTGTTGACTCTCTGAAAAATCCCTAATGGTCGGGATAGCGACTATTTGCGTTAACAGATAAAATTTATTGTAACGTTTCTCTGTTCGATTCGAATTACGAAATTATTCCTTACGGGAATATTCAACTATTCAATAGTTCATTTTTTCCAGAATACAGAAATAATCACTTTAGTTTTCTTGAAATAAAGCTGATATATTGCTTAGAATAGTTTCAATGTTCGGTTCAAGAATAGCGAATTGAAGAAGATAAAAGTAATTACGATCGTTAATCGGTGTTGGCTGCTCTTTTAAAAAATAAAAAAATTGAGAAGTTCCACAAGTGCGTGTTATAACATTTTAGCTCCTTTGTAAAAGAAAATTAACAATTAGTACGCAATGACATGATCAATTTACTCGTAGTGAATCAAGTGCGGAAAAGAAAGATTTTTAGTTTGGAAATGACAAGCAAATGTATAAAGTTGTCCACAGATGTCAACGAGACATTTTAGATGCAAAATCAGTTTTTTTTAATAAACACATTAATTTACATTTGGTTGTGTACCTCATTTTAAGAAAACTATGGCTTCGGCACGATGTTTGAATTTTTTTTTTCTTTCACTATCAGTGAATTCTCATAGTTCAGTGATGAAAAAGTCTTTGTAAACGGATATACGAACATAGTTTTTCACGACGACAGTTCTTAAATAAGATTACCAAAGTCGTAGCCAAGTATATTTTGAAACAAGTAATTTTTCAATCTAGCTAATCACCGCGGATTCCCTCACACAATGAGGTGCAGATTAGTGGACCGTTCCGTACCGTTTTATGATGTGTCCAACATCAAAACGTTGATCACTTCAGAACTTACGCAGCTGGAGTTCCGGGAACTTGAAATTTTTTAATAAAATGTAACAAGCTTTGACTTACGAAAAGTTTTCGGTATTCTTACTATCTGCAGACCATTGGCTTGAGTTTACTCCCACGATAGCAACATGGCCGGAACAATGTGACGAAACACATACCTACGCGCAACCAACGAGAAACTGTGACGCCGATCGTTTCATAGCAGGCCAGCGCGTCTGATTTATGAAACCGCGAGTGATGACAGCGGTGACTTAGAGCTGCAGCAGCCGTATTTATGAGCTCGCCGACAAGACAAATTATCAAGCGGTCCTCACGCCTTCATATGCGGGATTAATGGCGACACAGCGGCGCACCTCTGCTTTACCTAAAATGTAATCGTCACTTACATTTGTCTTCAGCTAGTCTGTACTCGTCACTTAGGGGGCGTCCATTAACCACGTGACCACAAATAGGGGGGAGGGTCCGACAAAATCTCACCAAGGAGGAAGGGGGTCGACAGACGTCTCACGTCACCATTTCGGTACTTTGAAGAAAGGCAGAACTAAATTAAGGTCTTAAGGCTCGTTCCCACGATCCCTTGTAACGAAGGCGAGACGGGACGGGACGAAAACTCGACCACACGCCATGGGAACAGGGCCGTCTCTGCTAGCGGAGACGAGACGCAGCTACCCACTCTGTGTCGGTAAACATCACAGGCGTGTGTAGCGGTGCGCTGTTGCCATCGGTTTGCAGCAGTGGTGCGCACCCCTTCTGTTGCTGTAAAGTGCTCTGTGCCAAACGACGCTAGGCAACGTGGTAGGGACTTGGCGGCGAGGAAGCGAGGGCTAACCTGCGGCGCGCGCTCGTCCCTGCACTTTGGCTAAAGCCGCGTTCCCACGACCTCTTGTAACGGAGGCGGCACCTCATTAGCCGAAGTGTAGGGGTGCCACCTCCGTTACAAGAGATCGTGGGAACGCAGCTCACACCTCACGTAATTAATGGACACCCCCTTACATATCTATCTAGTGCTCGTCGCTCACATTTCTCTTTATTTACTCCGTGTTTTACCCATAAACTTCTGTTTATCAGCTAGTTAATCATTTCGTCAGCTAGTTGTGGTCCTAAGACAAACGCAAGTTGTGAATCATTCTATGCCAAGAGAAAAACCGCGTGAGCTGACCAGTTTCATTCCTGTGTGCGCTATTGTGGATGTTTAAATGTCTGTGATGGAGTGTGTTAAGTGCAGTTCCTTCTTCCTGTTCCTCTTGACAGTGAAGTAACCCCGATCTGGCCTACTGGTGCCTGCTTTTACGAAAAATTACTTTTTTCTGCTTATGGTTTTACACCTCGTCGACGACAACGTCATTAAAGGCGTGAAGGAACCGGGGGACAAGGAATGGGAACGAATTTATCCACGCCTTTTTGAAGGAACCATCCTAGCATTCGCCTGGAGTGATTTGAGGAAACCCTGGAAAATCAAAATCTGCATAGTCGCGAGGCCAGAGTGTTACCAATCGTCCTCCACGTTCGATCTTTAATTTTCATATCATTTCGCTATTATGAAACTACAGTTCCTTATATTTGTAATATGAACTGTGGAGAATGACTTCGTAACGGACATCTTTGGTGTGAAGTAATAAGATGATATGATAAACAGTTTGTAGTGCAAGTCACGCAGATTAATACCATCAGTATGGTGTGTAATGTGAACTTATATATCCGGACCGTGAGACTTTCTCGTTTCGATTGCATATGTGTGTTGAAGGTGCGCATGCTTTCACCTACGGCCGCTCTGTAGTAGAGACGGGAGCTTCGCGATTGCGCTGAGTCACACTGTATGATTTAGAATGCGCAGTCACCTAATGTTCCGTCCATACATTGTGTAAACGTCTCCAGTGCGTAATGGACGTTGACGCTTGCACATACCGTTTATCGCTGGGCAGTTTGTCTGGCCGCAAAATCACGGCTTAACAGCGGCTTCTCCAGGGAACCCAGAAGTGTTGCTCCATGAGTTCATTGTTATATGCTTCCTTATTCAGCACACCTCAATCAGTAATTGAAGACTTTCTGCATTAACAGACAGTGGCAAAAGTGTGGACAAAGCGAATAAAGCAACAAAAAGAAGATATCTGTTTAGTACAGAAAACTAATTAATACTAATCCGATGTATTCAACATTGTTAATTTATATTGATTAAACTATGTTTTATTGAGTAAAGTCAACGTAGACTTACTTCCTGATTAGATTCAAATTTAACCAAATATAAGTCTTAATAACAAACTAGAAGTATCGGTCCAGGACAGAAACTATATACTGGACTATACTGTAACATGTAACTTTTCATGTATTTTTTTCAATTTATTTTTAGTTTAAACGCAGGCAACGTCAGACGAGATATAAAAGATGTTCATACATTCCCCAGGGTATGTTAATCCCTGCATTTCTGGACCATGATATTACGTGATTAGATAATTCCTTGTGACAGTGTATTTCAGTTTATTGTGAAGCCTACATCCCTAGAGAGACGGTAATGTAAAGGACGCCTTTTCAAGAAATTGCCATTCATAACACAAAGAACGCATGTTATTCCTTGCCGCTCTCCTTACGTGATTCTCGCATCTGAAATATGTAGTTCATTTAAGAGGCAAAAACTAAACGAAAATTAATATTAACGTAATTCATTAAATAAAAAAAAAGATTGTTTCCTTCCTTTTCAAAATGGAATGCGTAACGTAGTTTTTTTTTATATCGAGTCATAAGATGACATTACGTTTATCTTTCATTGGACTTGAAAAGAAATATAATATAAAATGTTTACTAGTTATCTACTTCTAGAAGGAGAGTGTGTTGTGGCTCTTAAAAAGTGATGATATGATTCATTTACTAGTACAAGGAGTTCAACACCTGATAGTAGTGCTACAGGACAAAAGCTACTTCAACAGTGTTCCAACATTCAAATTTCAACATGACATTATATTTAGTAATTTAATAAATCTAAAAATATTTAAAAAATTATGTTACAATATTTAACACTAGTAAATAAACTTGGTTACTACTATATAAGGGTAATTATAAAAAAGAAAGGTGTAGTCAATCGACTTTTAACAATAATTGACTGAAACAGAGAGGCAGTAAGTAAAAACAATCCCAAAATTTCTTTTGCAATATTTTTCTGTTGTTATTACTGTTGATGAACCGTGTTGTTTAATTATTTTCATAAAACAGCATCCTTACAGACTGATTATTATCAACAATTTTTATTGGTGCAGTGATTTACTTACGTTTTCTAATAGACTCATGACAAATGTGGATGATCATTAAGTAAGGCTGAATGCTAAAATTTTAAGAAGTTTTGAAGAGATTTCCGTATAATCCGTGTATGGAAACAAAAAACTCTAACGGTTTCAGAGACGCGTCCACAGACAGGAAAATTTCGCTGGGTTAGTGCCTATCACTGAACTGCTAGGCTACAAGATAATGTGACAATCATGATGGTTTGGCAGCCTAACTGCAGGGGGTGAGCAGCAGAAGAAATTGGAGACGCTGGGGCAACATAATGGACGGTAGGAAACGATACAGTCTCATACTGCATTCAGTTGCTCTATGTGTAATGCATTTTGACATTCGCTCCAGAAGTATGTATTTTAAAAAGCAAGCATCACGCATAAAATACCGTCAGTTTGTAAACGTTAATCTAGTACTAACACGAACAGATAATACTCATAATATCCAATGCAATCTTAAGGATATATAGATATATTGCAAAACCGAGAAATGGTTCAGTCGATCAATCACAAAAATGGTAATGAATTTTGAGTAAATATGAAATAAGGTTCCCATTTCTCCGCTGTGCTGAAAATGAATGAGGATTTCCATTACAGAAAGGATTTTTTTTTTAAACTAACGATTAAAATAGATCGTAGTGCGTATAAAATTACTCCAAGTTAGTTTCTGAAATGCTATGCCAATTTATGTCGCACTAGTTTCAAAAAATGGAGAAAGATTATATAGCTTCTTCCCATTTTGTAATCGGTTTTCTTTGTATACGTGAATTTGTAATAGGTGTTTTGAACTGTGTACTATATCCATAGTGCACCAAATTTCTGCGTAAATATTTAATCTCGCACATTCAGTTGTGACTACGTTGCGTTGTTCCCTCAACCAACTTTCGTAGAGGGAAGAGAATGGAGATCTTTTCGTTAGGACATTACTGCTCGTCTACGCCGAGGTCGTTAGAGGCGGAATGCGACTGAGGGCAAGAAACAGGAAGACAATCAGACACGACCTTCCCAAGGACCCATCCCGAAAATCTAGAAGGCCGGATCAGGAATTGATTGCACGACCTCCAAAACACTAGATCAAAACGTAGTCACTCACCCTACCCGCTCTATGGAGGATTCACATTGAGTGATAAGTACAGAGAAGATACGAAAATATGTCTTTATTAGCATATTTATTTTCCCGTACTTAACGGATATGGAGGGCCACTTCATACACCCTACACGGATAATTATGTATGGGATTATTATAAATGATTTAAGCGGTT
>JARYHS010009186.1:163363127-163456331 GCA_031002005.1 Vandiemenella viatica
CCTGGGGTGCGGACCCTCGACTACTCCGGCATGTATTCTGCTCTCTACTGAGGAGCCGAATGGAATACGGGGGGTTCCTGTATCAAACTGCCGCCAAGTCTCTTCTAACAAAATTGGACTGCATTCAATCAGCAGCTCTGCGAGTAATCGGAGGCTTTGTGAAATCCACCCCCATCGCCGTGATGGAGGCAGAATTAGCCATTCCACCGTTGAGTACAAGAAGAAGTAAATTGGGGTTGAACTTCTGGCTAAAGGTGTGGTCCATGAAGTCACATCCCCTACAGAGGAAGGTGCAGCTCCTTGCCCATGAAAGTTCAGCCAAATCACGTCAACAACAGAAAAAACCCAGCCTGATACAGTATTTTCAGACAACGGCCCTGTGGAATATACACAGACAGGAGATCAACGAGATGTTCAGCGAAGAAGATACGTGGCAAAGGGCGGAGATCTCGTCGCGAATCCACCTGTCCTTGATCAAGGGCTCGGTAGACAAAAAAAACACCCTTCAGTTAGAATTGAAGCAATGGGCATTAGAAACCTTGAACACACGATGGAAGGAATGGCGGAAAGTATTTACCGATGGATCAAGGGTAATGCAATCCACCAGCGCGGCTGCTTGGGGCGATGCAGACTGTGGCGTTTATGAAGCTTGTAGATTGCCGGCAGAATTCTCAATCTTCTCATCCGAGATGTACGCAATCCTGAGGGCCATACAATATATACAACGGTCAGTACAGACAAAAGCAGTGATATGTTCGGATTCCCAAAGTGCCTTACAGGCTATCATAGGCATTCCTAAAGGCCAGTGCAGAAACTACCTGACATATGAAGTTGGCAGAGAACTTTGGAAAGCCATACACAGAGGCATAGAAGTGAGCCTACAATGGATCCCGGGTCACGTGGGAGTGACAGGGAACGAGCTAGCGGACAAAACAGCTCGACGACATCTCCAGGTTCCCGATACTGAGAACATACCAGTGCCTTATACCGATTTCAGAACGATCGTCTCAGCAAGAGCTCTCAACGCATGGGAAAGAAAGTGGAACGAAAAGGCCCAAGGGAAAGGGCTATGGTACCGCGCCATCGCCAGTAAAGTTACGATGAAACCATGGTTCCAGGAAGTAGATCTGCATAGAAAGGCAATCACGCTGATTAGTAGATTAAGAACGGGGCACACCTGGCTAAATGATAAAAAATTTCTAATGAAGGTCTCGGATTCTCCGAACTGCGAATCCTGCGACGAAGTGGAGGACATCTACCACTTCCTTCTAAGATGTAGGCGCCACCGAGAATATAGAAGAACCTTATTAAAAGACGCTCTTCACATAGAAAACATCGCAGATGTGATCATAACTCTCGCCGCGCCCAACAAGAAAGCGATTAGCTTAATCTACATGTATGTGGCGAAAACTAAAGGCATAATATAAATACAAGAGCACCATTACTCCATGTAACTGGCTAAATTAGCCTAAGGCTAAAGCCAAAAAAAAAAAAAAAAAAAAAAAAAAAAAAAAATGCTATTCCGGTTATTTTTGGGGGAAATATGGTTGCGTTGTTATGGCTATATGAATTCTTTCTTTCCTCGTGAATGTGGAAAGTATAGAATAAGGCATTTGTTTGGGGCAAAGTCCCCTCTGTTTTCTGTGAATTGCAGAGTATAACTGAATATGTAAGGACTCAGTCTATTTAATCGATGTTTTGCTTGAGATCTGTATTATGTCCTGAATTAATTATTCATGATGAAACTCCTTACGAGATAATAGAAACGCCAAAGATCATGCCCTTGTTACGTACGCTGAGTAACGCACTCCGAATGGACGTAGTTACTGTATTCGGGATGGACCTCCGTGGGCGAGACGTGACGTCACTATGTCGGGCAGTGGGCCGACGAGTGCCTTGATCGATCGCACTAATAAACTCCGCTGACAACCTCTCATAAGGTCGGTGCATGCTAATGGCCAGGCCATGAATTTCAAATGAATCCAATATTTATACGCGCGTCGTAACCGGGAAGCTAAAGGGCATAATGAATTTGCATTTCCCCGATGAGTCGGTGCAGATAAGTCTCTTCCAGCGAGTTATCTGCACCGTGAATGAAAACTCTGCACGTCACCCGCTGTGCATACATTCGCGATGCAGCTATGCATATTGTTGCCCTGCGGCGTATGACTGCGAGGGACCAAATTGGTGGCTTCGAAAGTTGAGCTGTCAGGTTTCAACATGTAAAGCAGCGCTGAATACAGGTTACATGCGGTACAACCCTATATTTTGATGGTTCGTGTTAAGCGTGATAAAGACGTTGAATATAAAAACTGGAGCAAGTTTTGTGAAGCTAGATCGCTGAATTGAATTCAAGGAAATGCCGAATTACTTCCCTAACACGCATATTGGTTAGCAGTACTTTACCCAGTTATGTAAAAAGAACAAAAAGTTTTGTTATTGGATCGATGGAAGGTTTTTTTGCTCGATGAGTATACGATAGTTAAACGAAAGGTAACATCGACTAACACCATTATATATGTGCCATCTATGATAATTCACTTAGTATAATGGGTGAGTAGAACTTTCAGATATGGTCAATCTGATTTCAGTGTTTCATGGTTTCCGTAAATAACTGTAGACGAATGCCAAGGTGATTACTTTGTATACGTCATAGTCGACAATTCCTCGGATCAATACTCACGATTCAACACTCACGGACAAACTGTCTCGTACATAATCTTACGAATCAACGGAACACGGTATTATACAAAATATAACACAGCTTGTGTTAGCTAATTGTTATCATATTATACTTTAGAATAATTCATAGCAGCTGAGAAGTTTCCAGACCAACGTTGTATCACCGTTCAAAACGAAAAACATATTGCAAATTGAACTGTTAACTCTGTAAAATTTAAAAAAATTTGAGTAAAAAATGTTTCGTATATCTCACATACTATAAGTAGATGTCATAAAAATAAATATTCAACTTATAATTACGTAATAGATGTACAGAAAAAGTAAAAACAAAATTTCAATGGGAAATAAAACTTTCGGCAAAGTTAATGTGTTCGTAAGAGGCATAAGATCTTGGCTGAATTGAGATAGATTGGTTCCATTTGTTTCATATGGAGTGCGATGTCTTATGAATCAGAGCCGTTAAAGAAAAATGCTCGGATTGTTCTGAAAAGGAAAAGTGAAATGAACGTACACAATGATGAGATACTAGATAAGTTAAGAGAGGAACCCGATGAAGATGATAAAAGAATAAAATCACCTTGCTTACTTATCTTAGGAAATTATCTGCAGGAGAGGAGCAATGAAGGAAAAAATAGAGGGATAAAAGAGGAAGACGAAGGTTTTAAAATCAACAGACTTCAAAGAAAGCAGAAGCTATAATCAAATGAAGGAACATGTTCAAGACAGGATGAAATGATGGAATTCAACTAGAGTCATACCACAGTTATTTATTTCGTGTCATAAACACACACTGTTACATAATTACGATCATCAAATTCTACTAGACCAAAGCTTAGCCACTTCTAGTGTATTTTCCGAGGCCTCATATAGATCATCTCCCAAACAGGTTGCTGGACACAGTCTACACTGGAGCATTGCTGAACAGTCTGATCTTCTCCGAAGTCGCACTTGATGTCATTGACCTCAGCATCGCCCCATCTTTCTAGGTTACCCCTGGATCTTCCCTCTCTTGATCTCAGCCTATTCAAAGACTTCACATCTACCACCTCTTGTCATAGCCAAGTGGTAAAGTTTCCCCAGCCATGGAGCTTTAACTTCCCACAATTGTAGCCCGTCTTTCTCACTTGTACTTTGATGTTCTCAAGAAATTTTTCTTGATTTCAATATTTGCTTTTGTGGTAAATGTCCACATAATGGATGAATTCTTTCATGATTCACTTTCCTTCTTCGCTGTTATTTCTCTTGGAACTGAAGGTGGTAAGGTGGTGGGGCAATTCGACTGGAGTGGATTTTAAACAGCCTATTATGATTCTGCAGGTATCGTTGAAAGCAATGTTCATCTGTTTGGCACGAGTTGAGTTGTATCATACAGGACAGGCATATTCTGCAGCCGAAAAACACAGTAATAGGGCAGAAGTTCGGATTGACTACCCCATTCTGATCCAGCCAGTTTTCTTGGGAGATTGTTCCAATTGGAAACTTTGAGCTTGGAATTCATGCAGTGTTTCTTGAATATAAGAGATCTGTCAAGGATCACTCCCAGATAGGCCCACGAAGTAAGACGAAAAATTACCAATGAAGTACATCAGAACGCTTTCGTAGTCTGGATTCCACTTTAAACTGTAGTTCTCCTATACCCTGTAGAACTACCGGGTTAGTTAAGCGGCTATGTTGGGCAGCAGGTAAAAAATCCTGTCAGCATGTCGTTACAATCACCTAGGATTATTTACTTACTTACCAATGCAGACAAAAGTTCTTTATTGATATCTCCGTGACTGATGCTGCTATTAATACATCCCACAGTCTGTGTTGAAGAATAAGTAAGCTGCTACCGACACAATTTCATTTGCGTGGTTTTAGTCCTGACAGCTAGTATGGGTCGCCAAGATACAGTCAAAAGTCGTTTCCTCGGTGACGTCAATCACTGAATCTCTGATCATGGATTTATGGTGGTAAGTGTATCGTTAATAGCACGAAATGAGTCTTTGACCGTCGCTTTTGGTAGCGGCGGATAAAGATTTATGTGGGCTACTGTGGTCCACACCGGACTACAAATAGCTGGCGTTAAGAACGCCGAGGCGTGGGGGTATTATGGAAATTCGCAGTGGGTCGACGTTTTAATATGGGCTGCGCGAACGTCAGGCCGACTGGACTGTGGACGTGCCCATTATACCGCCGTTACTCCCCGTAAAGTGTAAGAGATAAACCACATAATGGGATTTATTATTTTCGAATGCAAGAAAAGACATTCTAGAGAGATTAAAGAACTCTTGCAATTAAGTTACAACAGTGGGATATGGCATCATGATATAGTAACAGTGGAGTGACAGTTTTGTATGCTGGCATTTTCGCATAACAACTTGATATTAGTCATACTTGGTTCAGCGGACGGAAAGCAGGTTTAGATGACTACCACGATTCTGTTTGGATAAAGATATTCCCTACTGGATGGTAGCTCTATCTAGCGAGGCTTATGTGTCCCATGTTAGACACAAATCACGAGAGAGATAGCCCAGAGAAGTATGGGAATCGCAAGCAATAGAATAGCTGAAAAGGGGGAAACCTACAGCTTTATAACACTTTGAGTGGCATCAGATAGTTTGGCATATAAGGATGTCTAAAATTGTTACTACACCCACGCTCACGAATCTAATCCAGTGCTGGAAGCAAAGTAAAATTTACTTTCAATAAATCAAGTTGTGGGTAACACTAGAGATGGGCAAAGTGATTCACTAAAAAGAGCGGTTGTTCATTTGATCACTCAATGAAAAGAACTAGTTCTTTTGAATGGTTCACTTGCTCAGTAGCTCAGTTTTATTTGACACCTTTTTTTTTAGGTCTCACCCCTCACAATCCGGTTATACCCCCCACTTTCCGTTGAAAATACCCCCTTATGTCGACTTCAATACAAATAGTAGACCTTTTTTTTAGCTTAGAAGAACTACCGTTCACTTTAAGTGAGCGTCTGCTCCATCTCTAATTCTTACGAATTTCTGACATTCCTCATCCTCGACAAGAGAGAAGGGGTGATATTCTTTACACATCACTTTTAGAAACTGAATATCTAAAGCCCGTTTCCTAGTAATTGAGATTGGTTGATTTACATTAACGAATGTATTCATCGATGTCTGAGCAAATCGCGGCGTCGATAACGGTTACGGTCTCCGAGCCATGGTGTCGTCCAAGCTGCACCATTCCAGAGAAAACGTGGAGGCACTGGCATGAGAACTACTTGCTTTTGGGAGTGGATTAGAGTCACTTCGATGAGAAGTTCTAACCCCGGAGTCATCCACTGAAGGCGAACGTGATCGCTGCGCATTTCCCTCGCGTTTTAATGGTATCGACCGGTGCAAAGTCTTAAAGTGTCTCTTCAAATTGGTCGTCGATCCTGACGATATAGATAAAATCGCCTTGCAATAGTTGTATTTCCCTTTCTTGTCCTTCTCGTTCTTTTCGAAATGATACCAAACATCACTGGTAAGTCTGCTCATTTTCTTGACCTGTTACAGACAAGGGGAAACTTGAAATAAACACGCAAATCTATGAAAAACGTATCGATAAATATTTGGTGTTACGATTATGTTTAAACGTTTATAGTGGTCATTTAAATACACTTGGATCGTAGTTTAGATTAAAAACTTAAAATAACATATAGCATAACGCTTACCAGGGAGAGAGAGAAAGAGAAGCGGTTAGCGGAGCGGTAAAGAACTAGCTCTCCAGTGGCACTGCTCCGAGCTGTGCTGAGCGATTGAATCGAACGTCGCGAACGAACTAGCTCTCCAGTGGCACTGCTCACTGCTCCGAGCTGTGCTGAGCGATTGAATCGAACGTCGCGAACGAACTAGCTCTTCTCGATCTTCGGCGTTTCTTATTCTTCATAGCGGAGTGGATAAACAATGAACGGCGTGGAACAGAGAACAAACAAGGGTCGGGCGAGAATGGCAAAGCCGAAACCGACATTGTCTGCGCCCACTCGACTAAGTTCAATCGACGCCGACACACCACCGTCATTACGGCTTCCAAGAAGAACTACCGCTCACTTTTAGTGAGCGACTGCTCACTCGCTCTTTTAAAAGAACTGTTCTAAAGAGCTGATTCACTCACGAACGACCCATCTCTAGGTAACACGTTAATATGGCGGAACCTACAAAAATTGTCCGATCGGGCTGAAATTTGGTACACACATACCTTAGACAATAATATTTGACCAAAAGCGTATAAAGTAAGATTCCAATATGTGGAAATGAAGTAAAATCACTCGAAAAGTGGGTAGATGCATACATGTTATTACGCAAGAAATACACGTTATTACATGTTGATATTTATGCCGCGTGTTTCTTACCATTAATTCTTGGTCCAGGCTGCATTTCAACCTAACACAACCGCTATTAGCAAAAAATTAAAGTAACTTAAATGCTCTGTACCAAAAATCGGTTACGGTAGACGCCATATTTCATAGTGGAAGTTAGGATTCCATGCAATATATCTTAGCATGAAATCCAATCTACGCACAAACAAATTTATGTTACAGATTTTATATTTATTAAGTATATGCAATTTGCATGTGGAATGCAGTTTTTATTCAATAATGAAGACTTAAAAACACGTAGAATAAATATCAACAGCTATTAACGTGTATTTTTTTTCGTAATAACATTATGTATCTACCCATATTTTGAATGATAGTACTTCATTTACACATATTCGAAGCTTACTTTACACACTTTCAGTGAAATATTATTGCCTAAGGAGTGTGTGTGCCAAATTTCAGATCGATAGACCAATTTTTGTAGGCTCAGACGTATTAACGTGGAGCCAGGAACAGTTTATAGTAAAATGATCAAGAAAAACACAAAATAATTTAAGCAACAGATTTACAATTAGGAAAGGTAATAAAATAATTTCACATTTTTTTCTTAGTTTACACGCTACTAGTACGGGTTTTGCGAGTAGCTGTGATTCTCAGTGGTCTTATATGAATTTCAGTTGTGTATGAGACATTTCATGATACGAGCGATTCCGAAACTATGAGGCATATAAATTATTTAATTTTAGCTATGCTTAATTTTTTTTTTTAGCTATTCCCAACGTATTATTTTTCTTGCGATATAAGTAGTTTGTGATATTTGCCAAAACGCAGAATTTCGTCATCTTCTGGTCTCCGTAATGCATGTTTAATATTTACGGCACGCTTCCTACCTCCGCAGGTCTTCGATGTGCATAAAGTGGTATCGTTGTTTTGCTATTGTTGGCTGCTCTCGGGAGTTCCATAGAGCCTGCTGTGATTTATTCGACCCCTCGCGTAGTGTGAGTTACATCTGACGTTGTTCGCTTGCAGCCAATTAAAATAACCGCTTTCTCCCCCTTTTTGCAAAGTACTCGTGTCGTAAATAAGACGATCGTCAAGAAAAAAACATGAATGACTTACAGCAGGATGAGTCAGACTTAAAATACCAACAGACGCTTAAGTGTTCCGTTGGTTACTAATGAATTATCCGACAAGCGAACACTAGCGATGTAGAGTTGTTTATTATGACTTGATTAGAAATTGCACTATTCTAACGAGGCCTAGGTACGCCCGTGACTCTACTTCCTACACAACCTCATTTCTACTATTGAACTTTTTTATTTATTTATTTATTATTTTATTATTTTTGTTTATGGTTTTATGCCTAGTAGACGTCGAGATCTTTAGATGCGGGAAAGGACTGAGTGAAAGGAAAGGGAAGGAATTCGTCCATGGCCTTTAGAAGGCAGTATCCCGGCATGCGCCTGGAGTTATTTCGATAAACCATTGAAAACCCAAATCTGGATGCCCAGACAGGGATTCGAACCCTCTTCCTCCCGAGTGCGAGGCCAGAGCGTTATCGCCTCTACTGTTGGGGAAATAACCAAGCTTAAAAGCTTTTACAAAAGTTCCAGGACAAATAATATTAAATTTTTATCTGCTATATCATGCCAACCATTTGTTGTATGAACCTGTTCGATATGTAATCAGTATATCAAAATTAATCGAGCTTTCTGCATTACATACATTGACTCAATCTTCTTTCCTTTGCATTACATATAGCTCATGGCGTTGCATGTATAATTACGTTCAAGAAGGAGAAACAAATTTTGCTATGCTATCAACATGAAATGTTTTTAACTGCCTTGTGTTTCTCAAGGTATTGTTTCCTTAAAAATTCCATCTTGGTTCAGTCAATTAAGTCTACAGAGAAGCAATGGCTGAAGTTCAGCAACACATTCTCTTCCATGACTTAGGATTGAAGTAGCATTGATACTGAATAAAAATTGACAATATCAGGGATTTTTAAAATAATAAACCCAAAATTCTACTTGAAACTTTTGTAACCTTGTTTTTATCACTTATACAGTGAAAGATAAGAAATCTGGTTGGAGTGCAAATAAAATTAGTGGAAGTCTTCATTCACAATGATTCCATTTTGTCAACATAGTGAAATTTCTCACTTCAAATGTCACCGTAGTTGCCCTGGAAATGAGGTGGGTGCATATATGGGTATTCAATTAACAGCAAGTGCGATGAAGTAGTTGTGTTTTGACTTATTTAATGACAGCAGGAAGGAGTAATGGCAGTGTACAAGGCATGTATTGACGATGAGATCTGAATGGGGTTTTAGCGAAAAATTGATAACAAGCTGTTTGGTCGACGACATCTGCGAACTAACTATGAGGCTAGCAGCGCATTAGAACGCATACAGAGATTAGGTGATAGTATATCCCCTCAATCGATTTTTTCAGTGACAGTATCGTTGTTTTCAAGCGATTACTCGCACGTGAATCGAATCAGCAATGATGGTTTTACCATAATCATTTTGTTCTCCCCAACCGAGCGTGGTGGGTGAACGGTTAACGTTCTGGCCTCGCATTCGGGAGGACGGCGGTTCGAATCCCCGTCCGGGCATCCAGATTTGGGTTATCCATGGTTTCCCAAAATCACTCCAGACGAATGCCGGGATGCTTCCTTGAAAAGGCCATGGTCGAATTCCTTCCAGCTCCTTGTCCCCACTCCCATCCCGCCTCTAATGACCTCGACGTCGACGAGGCGTAAAGCCATAAATAAAAAAAAGTCTCCCTTTGTAATTTGTTTCTGTCTTTTTATTACCTGTAACAATTTCTATTTTCCTGTAAATGTTGAGTCTAATTATTAGTTTAAGAATATTTAATAGTTCTCTCTCACGTAATTATTTTCTTGTTTCTGTAATTGTATTGTATAAAACTTCTATTTCCTGCCATTTATTATTTTCACTGTGATTAATTGGTCGTAAATAGTGATAATTGTGTTTACTTTAAAGTTATCATACGATATATCAATATAAAATGGGATTTACGTTGGAATAAATAAAATAAAATAAAAAATAAAAATTGAAGGTAAGAGATACTCATGGATATAAATTACCACTGGGACTCGAATAAGTTATTGAGGCGGGTGTTAAACAACTTACCTTTAACAGAAGCATTAAAAGTAAAAGCTGGCATTATGCAGAAGAAGTATGTTATGGAAATTTCCACCAGACTATGACCTCTATATTAATTAATAATAAAAACATAAAACCTTGATGTCTCTATAGTGACTTCGGTCAAACTCGAACTGGCAAATGATTGTACTCTTATGTTACAAAAATTCCGGATAGGCGTCAATATTCCAGTAGGCTTCATCGTCAGGAAGATTATCAATAAATTATTAGTTAAAAATAGTATTAGAATGACACACAGATTATGTAAACCGATAAAGAAACTATCAAACATTACATGGTTGCAATATGATCCTTGTAATTGGCAGGGAAACAGTGGACTCATTTAATTACAGTAAATAATGTTTTATGTAGTGTAATTAAGTCTGTTAAGTTATTCTCGCACCAATAGTTTCCCCTATAGACAGAAAAAATCAACAAATACTCGTTTAGAAGCATCTATCATTCTACTTCTGTGATAATCCGATCGCTTCGTCGGGATCACAACCTACGTACAAAACCTATTCTTACTATTCAAAGCAAACACACGTTAAAGGTGAAATTTAAATCTGCATCCAGTAAGCGTATGATTTTCTGAGTCAAGGAGGATTCATATTTCAGGCTTTGCACCAAATGATTTCTAACATATTGCTACCGTTGCAGTATTCTGTTTGCTTTGCAATACGAAAGTAGTACATAAAGATTGGTTATCATATGATGGATAGCGATGTAAATGATTCTTTCGTCATGTACTACGTTAATAGAAAATATAGACCTTTTAAATTTCAGCAGAGCTTCGCGTTTTGTCATCTTATGTGTAACTCCAGGAACAACGATAAACCATCCTTGAAGATTGTTAACAAATGCCACTTTATAGACCCTCAGACATCTGATTTTGCCATTTTGCGGTCACAAAAATCGAATAATCAATCATAAGATTTTAATTAAATTTCGGTTATATAATTTTAACCTGAAATTCTTTGCTGTATGGTTTCTGATGTAATTGTTCGTAATAGCAAAGTTCTAATATCACTGTTTATTATTTTACCTTTGTATCGCGCACGTAATATGAAATCATTTCCACATTTTGTACAGACGACTAAACCCGGTGTGCCCAAGTTGCTCGCCTGTATTACTTTAAAAGATAATTACAAATCCACAAAGGGAGAAAATTACTATGGGTGAAACATTTATGTCACGTTTTGCTTATGGTTAGATGACTAATTTACATTTGGCTTTAATTTAGACGAAGTGAAGTATTTAAATTTGGGCAGCAATGGTAATTACAATGGATTGTAGAGTGCCATGTGATACACAAATTCTTTCCGTCTTTCATTCGAAAGTAATTCACATTTCATAACAGCAACAAAAGTGATCATTACTTGTCACAGAGTATAAGTAGTTATTAGAGATTTTTAATCTTAATAAATCTTCCGTCTGTTTTTAAGGCTGCTTACAATACTGGATTAAATTGATTGTGCTTCTATATGTGTTGAATTATACCGAAGGATTCTTTCACACAGCTCTCCTGAGTTCTTCAATATCAGTACAAAATGTGGAAAGATCTTTTCTCGTTAAAGTTCAAAATCATTTATTCCCCAGTTATTGAAACTTCGAATTTATAAATTCCTGTGAATTAAAGAAAGACCGTGATTTAGAAAATCAACTCGTTATCATTCGTTCCTGAAATCTGCGTCCCAATTTAGAAACTTTTGATGGGATATCTTTTAAATTATCGGTCCCACGGATTCTATATCTTAAAGTAATAGGTTCTTCAGTGGCCAGTTAGTGATTATTGTGTTTTGTATTCGTGCCACAAGAGCAGTAAATACCAGTCCTTCATGTCGTTAAAAATCAATCTGTGGAACATGTACAGTGATTGACGATTACACTCGTGACATAAATCATAAAAATGTAAATAATCACAAATGGTTTCCTTCAAAAGGCAAGTGAGATCCAGTAATAAACTGCGGGTATTTTGAACCAATTATCTGTTTAACACTATTACTACACCCGCTTCCATTCGTTTATGCTACGTTATTAGTTCCACAAACTTGTAAATTGAGTTTCTCTGGACGCTAATGATAAAACGCGGACGTACCCGATGCAGTTAACAGTTCGCAGGTAGATGAAACAGAGTAACTAAATGCTGGTATAAAGAAATCAAATTTGTACATTTAGCTACTTTATGCAGAATTTAGTGTCAGCGATATTATCTCATCTCCTCGCAGCGTGCTGGGAATTTAGATTAGCAGGGATACCAATAAAAGAAAACACTTAAGCGTGCCGTAAATGGCGGAAGCTATAATCTACACCGTATTGCGGAACTAGAATTCCAGCTTTTAGTGACCGTAATAAAAATGAGCAAAATTTGTAATCAGACTATACGTATTCATGGAGGAAGAGAAAAAAATAAACATTTTAGTAGCAATGATTATATTGTATTGTATAAATAAGAGTCTGAACTGGTTTTGAAACAACTAACATTGCTACTGATTACCAATAGCCTCTGCATCATAAAACATGAAACCTTTTGCTTAGTACTTGCTATTTCATGTTAACAGCCATCTAGTTGGGTTAGTAAACATGGGATGAAGATAAATGCAAAGAACAGTCAGCTTATTAGATACACAAAAAACTAAAGGTTTATTATGATTATAAGGTGGGGAAAGAATTGCTTATTGAAGACTTGAAATGTAAATATCTTGGCATTACATTTGATAACAAGCTTAACTGAGCAGATCATATTGGACAGGTAGTAGGAAAAGGTTTCAAAATTCTGCATTTGTTGGAGAGGGTGATGAGGGGATGTACGAGAGAAGTAAAGGAATTGGGTTACAAAACTTTGGTCAGGCCATTGCTTGAATATGGTACTGTAGTATGGGACACACATTTTGAGTATCAAATACAGGAGTTGGAGAGGGTGCAAAGAAGGGCTGCTAGATTTGTTTCTGGAAATTATCGCAGAATGCAGTCAGTAACAGATATGATAAAAGAGCTGGAATGGGACTCATTGGAAGACAGGAGGAGGATGAAGAGGGTCATGGGAGTGTACAAGTCGTATATTGATGATGAGGCATGGTAAGATATTGGTATAAGAATTGAAAGTAATGCATGGAAGGGAAAAGATGACCATGACAACAAGCTGGCACTCGATTTCAGGCACAAGGGTGTAGGAAGATTCTCTTTTTTAGGTAAGGGTGTTAGGGATTGGAATAAGTTACCGAGAAAAATGATGAAAAATTTTCCAAAAATCTTGAAAGAATTTAAAGTTAAAATTTGTAAATGGTAAAAATGTAGGTGGATGCAGAAAAGGGGAAAGATGGGTGTTTAGGGAAATTGCCACCGGAGCATGCGCTCCATTGCAATTTAATTTAAGTTAATAAGTTACAATCATAAAAAATAACGGTTTTGTATGATTTTGGGGAGGTAATACGAAAATATGATTACGATTTGAAAATCTGTTCAGGAAAAACGAAGGTAAATGGCATTCAAGGTAGATGAACCAATAATGGCTAAGGTTGTTACTAACGTCAGAACCACAGAACAAATTAACCAATTTGTATTTTTAGGATATGACATAAACTTTACCAGAAATGACGATATCAGTACCAAATTACAGAAATTTCAATACCTAATAATAATAAATTAAAACACAATTAAGAACACTGGACGATACAACATGGTGAAATTTTGCAAAGTAATGGCTGTACCAACGTTATTATATGGATGCGAATCTTGGACATTGACTAAACAACAAATAAAACGGATAGAAGCAGCTGAGACAAAATTTTTGAGACTAGTAGCTGGGTATACTTTACTAGATAAGAAAAGAAGAAATATCGAAATAATTTAAAACTTTTAATCTAAATTAGGAAATAATTAGGTATAGGAAGAAATGGATAAGCATGTGACACGTATGGGGGCACAAGACCACCAAAGGTGCTGCTAAATTACAAGCCAAAACAGGGAAAGGAGAGGACAGGTCGACCCAAGAAGAGGTGGACACAACAAAATGTGTGAAGGTGGAACAAACTATCAATGGTTTAAACCCTGAAGAAGAAGAAGATGATAGGGACATATTTGTGAATTGTTCATTTAATGGAGAGGGTGATGTTAGAATGACCCAATAAGAGAGGGAATGCGGATACAAAAACTTTCTCATACTTCTGCTGGGGTATGGTGATTGAACAGGTGGATAGCTTGAGTATTCTTGTGTAAATTCCCCCAGAGCACAGTGACTGATGTGATAAAAAAAATCTTTGTTGGATGTCATTGTAAGACAGGAGGCTGATCAAGAGAGTGCTGGAAGTTTACGAGGCGTATAATGGCGGTGAAGTCTGGATGGATATTTGTAGAAGATTCGGGTTACAGCTATGACCACAACTAGCACTAAAGGAGGGGGAAAGTTTTCTTTCATAGTTAAAATAAATTGCGTGTGGCATTGTTGACCTTGAACCTGCCAAGTGACAGAATTTCGATTTGCTGTACATTCCGCCTTTGTCGCGACTGGACCTACTGCTGAACATAGAATGTGAACAATCAGCCATCCTGGTATTCTCAAGTGATCAAGGGAAAGACCGTATAAATTCCTGACTCCCTGTGTAATAGACAACAAAACCACGGAATAGAATGACTGAAATGCTGAGCAAATTACTTGAAACGGTGGAAGAATTGCGCGTGCTCCATTACAACTGAATTAAGTATTAAAAAGATATTAAGTTGCTGCAAAATTAGTAAATTTGTTTCAGTAAATTATGGAAAATTCGCAGTCTGCACAGCGGTGTTCTGTTTGCAGCGAGATTCGTTCATGCTGTACTCTGTATTCAGCTCCTATTCTGAACTCCTTTGTAATCAGGTCGGGTCCACCAGAGTCCTCATCCTCGCTTTATAGGTTTCCTTTAATTATAATTGTAAGCTGCAGCGCTGTACTTTCCAGCATCTATGCATACTAAAGTTTTATGTGCGTCCTATTACGTACGGTCAAGATGCTGTACCGATAGCCGTATTAGGACGTCGCGCGGTATCTTCCAGACATTCTACGGATAGCAGAGGCCAACGCCCTGCGATCAACGTACTCGTTCTGTACAAGATCTCGTGTGATGAGTAAAACATGTTTTCAACCTACAAGAAACATTGTAGTACAGATAGACAAATAGTTAAGCGACTTCTCCTTTTTGATCGAAGTAGAGGAGAATCGGGTAATATGGAATAGTCTGGTAATATGGAATACCGAGGTTTCTCCTCTGCCGAATGCTGCTGTATAGTGGAAGTACCATCAACTGCTGCTCAAAACTACTCTGATGCTTTTTTATGAAGGTCGGTCATTTGGGAGCTGAACTGTGTTTGCTATCCAACAAATTTGTTTCTCCACTTTCGAGAAATTTCTAGTTTTCTAAAATATATATAAAATATATTTATTTTGTTGATCGCTAGTCTTAGTGTATTGTGTACTAAAAGAGTGATGGTTTGTTGTACAGGTCTTTTTTCTGGCTTCCATCTTTTTTTATAATATCATCAAGCCTATTTTGTCCAAGATAGCGATTCGGGTAATATGAGATACTTGTTATTCCATAAAACCAGACATAAAATTGTGGTATTTCATACAGCCCGAAAAATAATTACTGAGTTGAAATACATTTTTAATCAAATATAATGTCAGTAATACGATTTTTGTTAATATTGATTGAAAATAATAAAATAACAATTGAGAATGTCAATATTTCTTAATTAATTCATTAATTATGTTTTATTTTAAGAACAGCCGAAAAAGAAAGAAGCGATAGCTATTGAATCCGACAAAGATGATGTTGACTAAAAAGTATCATTAAATCCGTTTATTTCAATTCCAGATAGTTAACGTTATTTGAAACCTTCTATTCCATATTACCCGCCTATTCCCTATTACCCTCCAAACGACAATTTTTTTAAACTAAATGTTACTAAAAAAAAATATCTGTTTTGACAGCTTTTTATTAGATATATGTTATTACAAGAAGTTGAAGGTTGTATTGGTTTTAGTTTCAGGTGTTAAATTATTTTGTACAACAAAACATAAATGGTATTCCATATTACCCGATTCTCCTCTACATGTAACCGCAGATCCACCCGGTATATCTACTCCCTTACATTAAATTCATCGTACTATGTGTTACCTCTAGGCTAAAGTAATCATAATTGTAGAGGTGAAACTATTGTACTTTCGTTGGATGCTCAGTACATACTGGAACCTAGGTTAAGGCCTACAAAACTAGGCATTTTTTTTATAGCTTGAATGTTGATTTTAGTAACTTAACAACTTCTTTCTTTTTTTACTAAATATTTCATTCTATAATGTAGAAGTACCAGAAGACATTTGTTCGTTGTGTTTTAAGGTGAAAGAATAAACGAATGAAGAAACACCTTAAAAAGCAGTCTCTTGGACAAAGTATAATGCAGCAACATTCTTAAAACTGTTATTATTATTATTATTTTTTTTTTAACTGCTTAACGTCTCTTAACAGCGAGGTCCTTAGAGATGGGAAAGGATGGGGGGCAAGGAATGGGAAGGAATTTGTCCATGGCCTTTTGAAGGAAGCATCCCGGCATTTGCCTGGAGTGATCTGGGAAACCATGGAAAACCCAAATCTGGATACCCGGACTGGGATTCGAACTGGCGTCCTCCCGAATGCGAGTTGAGAACGCTAACCGTTATACCACCACTCTCGGTTTAAAACTGTTAACGTAATTGTCGTGTCGATAACATTCATATTGCTCTAAATTGCTGATATATGAATTCTTAACTGGCATAGTAATGCAGTGTAATTTGAAAACCGAAATCTACAGTATTGCTGTCACATTTAATACACAGACTTTCCAGGTGAGTCACTAACATTCATTTCTCTTTCAATAATAATTGAGAGGTCTGTTTCTGGCAGCCATAAACTTTAATTAAACCTTGATCTCAGAATATGTGATGATTTCAATCACTATGAGATGCTATCGTCATGATTCGTTTGCATATGATATTATGCATTGCTTTAATGTCATTGCAGATATACATCAGAATATGCACCGCATATAATAGTTGCTTAGAAACTGCTCCGGAACAAACCGCATCATTTGTTAGGTTGATTGTTCAGGGAACCGCTGCAATCTTGTTGTTCACATGACTTATCACCTCGTTATAGAAGCTAGCCACAACATTAAGGACTGTCCATACCACAGGTGTACAATTTTCGATGTACCAACGACGTCGTTAGATTCATTTCCTGCTTTCATTTATCCACAAGAAATGAACGCAGCAATTTCGCTTCAGCTATTACGCTCGTTGCTTTAGGCGAATGTTGTTGCCGCGAAAAGATTAACCTCTTCTTGTCTCACGCTCTTTAAATGACCAGAACAACTTGCAGTTAACAACCAACTGATGTAAAACTTACGAATTTGAACGGTCCAATCAAATAAAATGCTTTAGAAATACAAAAATAGCAGTAAATCCAACTTATCTACGAAAAATCTTATTCGTCAGTATCAGGTATATCAGCTGTGTTAGATTCTAATTAGCTTATATCAATCATTGTCAGGAAGCCTTACGTTGATATTAACTGTGTGATTGACGACTCATCAAATACTCTGTTCTTTGTGTTTACTATTTACTGTCTGCTAGCGCATACTAAACGTTGTTTTTAAGGGGGTAGCTTTTCGTGAAGTCTGTGTGAATCTCTGATGGTTTACGCAATACATTCCTTTGGATTTATGACAAAAGTATGCAATTGTCGGTGTGAGGTGCCAACCGACAGTAACTTTAGTAAATAAATCAATGTTTTGTATTACTTTTACCAGAAATTTCTCAATAACTTTTAAGAACAGAAATAGCACGTTATGAGAGAAGAATTTATATCAGAAATAACACGTTAATTAAAATTTAAACATTGATTTTTTTTTTTTTTTTTTTTCCCAAGTGTTTCAAGATATCTTGGCTGTCTACCTTCTGTAATTCAACACATCCGCTGACCGTAACGGCAAGCTACTTGGATTGTCCTTGTGTTATTGAAGGTCGGTAGCTTCTTTTCAAAAGTTCTAACTTCCATAATGTAAAATGTAATTTCAGGTAATAGTTTCATCCATTGTTGCGGAACTTCTAAAAAGCGGGGAAGCTACAACCAATTCACTAATGCAGGACTGAACTATGTTATTAACACGATGCTGAATAACTTCACGAGGAACAATGCATAATTCAATAGCTTTATGTTACAAACAATGTATGTCGCTTCTTGTTTACCTATAAACCAACATCGCAAGTTTACATACTAGTAGGTGAACGTTCCATAGAAATGATATTAATATACAGAATATTTGTGTCATAAATCTTACCACAAATAATTTTTGCCTAACATAAGCTCAGTATGTAGCCAAGTTACTATGACGCAAGTTCAGTATATCAGAACTACTCTGATTCCTGCCCCATCAAGAGTGTTTTTCATTTTGCATAATGTATTGCTGTTTATATTTAATGGGTGCGTACTGATTTTCTTGTTAATTACAAAGGACAAGGAAAAAATGTGAAAAATTTTCTGTATAAGTTGGTTTTCCTCAGCAAACAAATGGACAGTTGCCACCAATAGATCAATTTATCAGCGAAAGCTAAAAAACGCCCACAGAATATGCTGAAAAATATCAAGAAAACATGACATCCATTCCAAACATGCCAAAATACATAGCGTATCCGTGATGACTGTATAAACGTTCGTTGTAATGAAGTGTGAAATTGTATTAATTTCGGATAACGAACTTGGTCCTAAAACGGTAAGACTGAGGATATTAGCAAAAATTGTTTTTGGATACCTATAAAAGTGGAGTTAGATTACTTAAGTATCTTTGTAGACGTAATTATTTTATTTATCTGCAATTCTTTCACAAGCTGCGAATAAATTACAATCGTTTACATCTTCCGTCTTCAATGCAGGTATGACAAAGGCGCACTATATTCTTTCGTATCCAATGAAACAAATCCTGTGGCAAATTCTCGATGGGAAATGCTCTTCAGTCTGTACAGGTTTCTGGTACACAAGATTTTTTTAACACGATCCCACAAGAAAAAAATCAAGTACAGTCAGATCAGATAAACGTGCTGGTTGCAAAACAGGAACTTCTCTTCCTGTCCACTTTACACGGAATGTATTCACGATCAGCATGTGAAAATTGATTGAGGTCTCCGTTATGTTGAACCAACTACAGCTTGAAAGTACAGACTAATGACAGTTCAACAGGACAGACCATTTCAGATACTAACCAACCGCCATCTTCATTGCACTACTAAAGTTTAAATCTAGCGTCGAGCTGCATTGCATTAGTGCGCTCCTTATGATATGTTGGTGTGATTGCCTACCCTTATGTACCTGGCGCCTACGAAAAACTGTTTTGCCTTAAAACTTGCGATTGAGCCGTTGCCGTAATGGGATTCCTCACTTCAAATTAACACATTTAACGTTTTTCCATGATTCCTGAAATTTTGTATCGTTATCATGGAAACACCGTGTATATGTCCATGGTTTACCATGAATTGAATACAAAATTTCAACTTTATTTTCATTAGATATATCTATTCATTGTATCATAGTGCTTATAAGAAGTTCTGGTCTGTGGGACTGGAATTCGAACCCGGATCTTTGCTACGAGTCAAGTTACATAACGACTATGCTACCTTCATTTGTAAGACTTATAAGCATAGTGAATTTTTGTGCGAGAAGATAGTCACATTAACGTCGCAATATCATTTTCTCAGAAGTAATAAAATGTTCTCTTAGAAAAAAAGGGGAACGTCATTTCCTTCAGATGCTGTGTAATAAGATCAAATCGTGTTAGAATAACCACGTGTTAGACGTGGGTAAAGCATCACGTTCTTAGCAAATTATGGCTGTGGGTAAAGCTAGATGAAAGCTAGGGTGATTTTTTTTGTTAGGGGCTGGGAAATTACATGGCAATAAAATTTTCTAACTGCTACTGTGCAGCGAATCCGGCAGCGAGATTGGTTTAATGCAAATTTCATTACGTTCCCAAACTATCACATGTAGTTCTTTAGCTGTAAGGTCTCTTATACGAGAAAAGTAGCATTGGCTTAAACATTACCATCTTATTTACTAATACCTAACGTCAGCATCAATGAAGACATTAATATATAAAGTCAATTGTTTATTATGATTGCTAATATTTTAACGTTTACTTGTACTATGCAATCGAAATTTTTTCTATTGTGTTATTATCATTCAAAGTAGTGATTATGGAACAATCATTATGTTTTCCACAACTTGTCTTATAGCTAAATAAAATAGTTAATCCTTTTAAACTGATATCTTGGTTTCTAAACAGAAAATTATGCTTAAACTTTTCCGTCAATTCTTAAAATCCAATTTTGAAACTGTTAATTATTTACTATGAAAATTAACAGTAATGATGTTAGGCCAATATTTTTGCTATCGTCGGTTCAGGAAGAAAACCGAAATCTACAGCATCATAAAAAAAATCTATTGTTGCTTTATTTCCCTTCTTCAACATTCTTAACATCGGGATTTGATAAAATTTTACAAACCTCAAAAATAGTTTTTAGAAGTTTCTAACGTTCAGATACTCCTGGAAATATCATTAAACTGTACTGAAATAATATGGCTTAATTAGAATTCCAGCTCAACGGAATTCCTTAGTTTAAATCGGGATGGATAACTACTAATACATACTGAGTACAGTAGGCTACAAAATGTCCAACCTGCCCGAAACTTTTGTAGCTTTGAAACATATAAAAACCGAAGAGCCTTCCTCTAGTAAGAGAAGGGGCAAGAAAGCGAGCCCTGCCACAGGCATTGGTGGTTTCAATTGGCTGTTGAGTTAGTATGCATTATGCGAGTAATGGACACAGCTGTTGAAAGCGCATGTATACAAAATCGTTGCTGCTGTACGACTAAAACGGCAAAATAACATTTCTATTTAAAAATAGAAGTTCAAGCTGTCATTTTAGAATCACTGACCTACTAAGCAGGAAGCACTTGTCTCCATGGCCACGGATGCTGTTATGAAAGTTCGTGGAGGTTGTTTACCTCGCGTTGTTGCTAGCTGTCTGCGATGAGAGGCTGCCTGTTCAGCATATAATGGCCAATGACATTGCTCGAGATTCACGCCCTCCGTTTCCGCCTACACTGAAGCAGCATACCTGCATCCACATTGAATCGTTAACTGCTTGTGTTGGTTTGATTCAGTAAAACAAGCGCCAACTCTGGTAAAAAGGAATGTCAATTATAAAAGAAAAATGAAGCTACGAATGCCATGCCCAAGTGTTACCGCCCACCCACCAAGGTCAGTCGGATATAAAAAAAGGGAAAGATGAGTAATTTTAGAAAATTTGATTTAACAATAACAACCAAAAAAATGAAAATAAATGTGCATACATCATTCGGTACAGAATTTCCTGAATCAGTTAATAAAATGTTACGATTATAACGTCTTTCTTTTTTTTTTTCTTTTTTTTTTCTTTTTTTTTTTCTTTTTTTTTTTTTTTTTTAAAAGCCCCATCATATTTTTAATAGAATTTTGTTTAGTGAATTCATTCAATATACAAACTGGGTCCAGAACTTCAACTTACGAAAGAAAGTAATTCGTACTAATTTTTTTTTTTTTAAAGCAACCCAAACTATTGAACTTTTTAGATCATAACTATAACGGTAAGAGCACCTGAACTCTTCGCTAAATTACTTTTCGGAAGCATTATGATAACGGTTTTTAGGCTGTGCATCATATCATCTTGGCCATTGAAGACTTGTAATCAAATCTGTGTCTCAAGAAAGATTGTTTCACTAGCAGACCGAGAGCGTTCTGGAGGAATTTTCTATGGTTTCCCAAAATCAATCCACGCGAATGCCGGGATGGTTACTTCAAAAGACCATGGCTGAATTCATTTCCTTTTCGTGCTCCTAATTCTTTCCTGCCTCCAATAACCTCGACGTTGATGTACTGTAAAACCAGAAGGAATAAAATATTAATTAGCAGAATAATATTAAACGCTAACACAAAGCTTACGCAGTTCGTAGACATTAGGTAACATTCTGCTTTCTCCCTTAAGGGGGTAGGTACACCTAACACATACAAATATTTGATAGAGTTGAGATGTCATTTTCTCCAAATCTATTTAAATTTGAGGGTTCAAATTTCATAGCTCCCTAGAACTGTTATAGCTAGATATGAAAATTGATTTTTAAAGTAAATATATTGTTTAACAGTAGGATAATGTACCATCCAAATTGACAGTGAAAAATATATTGTTGTAAAGGGTTTTAAAGATAAAAGGCATAGTATTTGAAATTTTTCAGAAATGTTCTTTTAATATTGTAAACTAATATCAAGGCAACAAGTTGAACCTATAATATAACATATTTAACTCTATATTTTTTATTAATACATTTTTTGTCAAGAAATTAAAATTTTTGCTTTTTTTTTTCCTTAAATATAAAGGCATATTTTTCATTTGGGAAAAGCTGCATAAACAATAATGGTTCAGACTTTAGCACTTAGTATGTAGAACATGTCCTGCAAATTTGAAAAAGATCTATGCATATGGAAAAAAGTTATATTTAAAACCATTTGATGAATTGCTGTTTTGAGATATTTAAGGTTAAATATTTGGAGTAAGATTTAAATTGCTGTCAATCGTGCAGGGCATTGCTTAAACACACATAATTCCCACACTGTTGAAGATATTGAAATAATTTTTTCACTAAAATGAAGCCAAAACTATAAACTGTTTTTGTGAATAATAAAAAAAACATTTTTTTGAAACCTGATAAGTGTACCTACCCCCTTAAGCATACTAAATTAACCAACGGTATGCATGAAGTAAAAGTAAATCAGAAACGAAGAAATAATAATACCTCCGCATGACCTGAATAACAAGGGGAACAAACATTGCGTCGATGGATGATATCGTAACTTGTTTGTTATTTCGTATCTCTGAAACGGTTTCTATGTTAGGAGAGATATTATTTGAGCTTTTAAATAAATAAATGTCTGTTAACAATTGTTTATGATGACTTATTTATTCCCAAAGACGTTTCCAACCTGTGGTGTGTACATCTGGTTGTAGATTTACACAATGTTACTGGAATTTTTTTGTAAATTTATATACCTATGCGATCTCATTCACCAACCATTATCTCAAAACACTCTACTAACTGTATCCGTTACTGTGAAGTTCGATACAAAGAAAAGAAACAAATACTGTAATACAGCTCTAAACTAGGTTCACTGAATGTGAAAAAGTGCTGTTTCTGACCGACGTAACAGATCTCGATTCTTAATTTAATTTAATTTAATTGCGATGGAGCGCATGCTGCGGTGGCCATTTCCCTACACATCCATTTTACCCCCTTTCCTGTACCCACCTAGTTTTGCCATCTACAAAATTAACGCTTTTGATAAATTATTAATCAATTCTGTTGGTAACTTATTCCAATCCCTAATCCCCTTAGCTACGAAAAAAAAAAACCTTGCCACTCCCTTGTGCCTGAAATCGAGTGCCAGTTAATGGTCATAGTCATATTTGCCCTTCCATGCATTACTTTTAATTCTTACACCATTATCTTTCCACGCCTCATCACCAATAAACTCCCTGTACACTACCATGACTCTCTTCACTCTCCTCCTGTCTTCTAATGAATTCCATTCCAGCTCTTTTATGATATCAGTTACTAATTGAGTTCTGTTGTAATTGATGCACAATGATATAAAAATTTCCGTAATAACACTATGTGCTATGTTATTATTGTAGGGTAGGCCATTTATTTTGCTGTTGCTTGCTAAAATAATTCATTATTAGTTAATAAATACGCCAATGATTTTAATTTATTCTCTGACGCGTTTCGCTTCTCATCGAGGAATCTTCAGCGTTCACTATTTTTCTGCAATTTGTTTTCGATTTCTTTTTTTAAAATTTCGTACAGAAATGTTTTGTTTAAATATGTAAAATTGCTCTAATATATCGTTGTCTTAATGTAGCTTACATTTAAGTTTCCGTAATTAAATTACCCAGCCAGCACGCTGCTTGCAATACTGTGCGTAATTATACTAATTGGAGGCGGTTAAAACCTTATCCCATCTCCATTTCGATCAATTTGTTTCGAATGATCAGAACCCTGTTTACTTTTGCGCGCTGTTGCTGATGTTGTGTAGGGAGTGTTGCTAGCGGGAAGTTTGAAATTTACACTCTTAACAGGCACTGACAATGCCCCTTCCCACAATGGCGAAACGCGTTTTGGAATAAATATTTCATCGGGAACAGTTGTTAGCAGAGTATGTTTAATTAACAAACATTTTAAAGTCAACTACAGAAAACGGCCGGAGGGCAAGTTATTGTTTGAGCTGTTTTTAAGTGTGAAGTATTAACACCTGGAGAGCTGAGCAGGACGTGTCTGGATTCATCAGCGAGTGTTGACGTTCCGCCACTTGGGCTCTGCTGGCTGCCGCGGGGTAGCTGTAACTGTCGCGAGGTCTTCAGATGCGGTGCTGTTTATTGCTGGGCACGCTCATTAGCCAGTCGCTTCATACACTCGCCCACGCCAGAGAAGTTCGCGATTTTCTGTGTCGCTTTAATTTCCACTCGCGAACACGCTAGCACCTTCAAGAATCCCACTGCTGTCCGTCCGTAAATGAGCGTATTGTGTACGCTTTGACCGAGTATTCATTCGCAACGTTTCATCTGTGACGGGTTCCTTAATTGTGTTGAGGTCTCTTGTTTAAGTAGGAGGTGTTCTGCTCAATGGTAGGTTTCCACTTCCAGTACGACCTGTAGAAAGCTAGTAACACTTAGGAAGGGTGGTCAATTCCTCAAAGTTAAAACGTCATTTTATAAGTGTTCCAGCAGTTACGCCTATGTAAACCTCACTTTTATAAAAAAAAAAAAAAAACATGCGACATGAATTTTTAAGTTGTAATCATTTATATTGCCTTAACGAGTGCTATGTTAATAAATAATCAAAGTTCTGCAGTCAACTATTAAATTAATCCAAAGAGTACAGTACTTATCTTCGATGTAGTGTGATGTTTGGTGCCTGTCTGTTTAGGTCACAAAAAGAGTGTTAATTCTTATTAATTGTGATCTTTGGCGCCTATCGCTTGTGACAAGATGTTCATTTCATATGTATAACAAGTGGTTGTTCTGATAGTTTGTTCCTCTGGAAGCAGTTATCAGAGTTTGCAGTTGTGTACACAACGAACTGCAGTAGTCTGTCGTGAAAGTGAAAAAGTATTTACTGGTGTTGTGTACTGTCAGTGGCCTAAGGAAGCTACTATATCATCAGTGCGGTGCTACAAGTTTCAGAGAAACTGGAAATGTACCTACACTTCAATCTTTAAACGGTTAAGATTCTTTCGGTATTTGAATTACATTATCACTGAACCGAAAAACGTTTCTTTACCGCCATAATATGAATGCGGGTTTTAGAAGGTGTACACAGTCTTGTAAGACAAATGTAATTTTTTGTTTTAAATTTAGGTTACACATGAAATTACTAATGCCTTTACGCAAAAATTAAAAGTAAATATGCCCCACGCCTATCCAAGCCTCAAGCATACACAATGATTAAATTATTAACTTTTAATTGAAGCGAAGTCATGAAATAAATTTAAAAGATGGTTCAGTCTTTAACACTCAAATAAACGACATCCTATTATAAAAGATGAAACATAACCGCTTCTTAATGTACTAAATATTTTGTTTTGAGTTAATTACAAAAAAAGAGAAAAAATATAGAAACTAAGACAAATATTTACAATTTAAAAACTTACGCTAACATGAAAGAGTTAACGCATTATTCATAATTGAAAGAATCGACTACACAGCTTCTAATATTGCCTCTAAAAATTCTTCTCGGTTCACGCGGTACGTCAGGATAGAGCATTGGTTAATAACGTTTAAATGCTGATACCATTACTGACTGCTGCCAGTTTTAGTTTATTTAATACGCTACCGTTCATCACACTTTTATCATAACGTTTTCAAAATTCTTTATTTAAAAATAAATACACACGATTGGTGAATATCAGGAAGGATTTCGGCCAAAAACCATTCTCCAATTAAAAAATATGAAAATTGTGAACGTCACTGTATTATTAATAAATAAATTACGCCAAAGCAATTGACTTTTTTGTGTTTATTGGTCTCCCGTACGCGTTTCACTTCTTTTGCAGAAGCATCTTCGGCAAAAGAAGTGAAACGCGTACGGGACACCAATAAACACAAAAAATGTCAATTGCTTTGGCGTAATTTATTTATTAATATTATCAGCAATTGAGGAAAAAATGATCCACAACATCCAGATATATAGTCACTGTATTATTCGCGGACTTCAAGAAGGTTTACAATTCGATTGACCGCCAGAAAATTTTACTGCGAGAGCGTGGTGTGGATTATAAAACACGCACCTCATCGAGCAAACTCTGACAGACTCCTCTTCCAGGGTGAAGTTCAGAGGAGAACGGAGCCGAAGTTTCAAGATCACAACTGGAGTAAGACAAGATGGCCACTCATCCATTCTGTCCAATCACATGCTCGAATAGCCATCAGACCCTGGGAACTTGCACTGAACAAAATCGGAATCAAAGCAGTCACTATTGGAGCTGGAACACGTATGATTGAAATCAGGAGCCTGGCTTTCGCAGCTAATATCGCAGTCTTTAGCAACGTCTCTAAGGATGCTGCCATTGCTGTTCAAACCCTACACGAGGTAGAGGCGAAGGCGGGACTACAAATATGGTACTTGGAGAATCCGCACCTCAAGATAGCCCCTTGATAACCATCCATGGAAAAAATAGAAAAGTCTGTCGATTCCGGTATATTGGTAAATGGGTAGATAATGAAACTCCATTTGAGATAAAATTTACCAAACTGTGTGCAGCATACCAGCTGTCACGAAATCATTACAACAAGAAGTTTATTTCGCAGAATGCCAAGACCTGTCATTACAAAATTGTTCTCAGACCTCAGTTCTTATATGCTGCAAAGACCTTGTTGATGAACAGGAAAGGCACCATGGATTATGGAAAAAGCTGAAAGACGAATCCCGAGGAAAATTCAAGGGCCAAGAGTGCTCCCGGATGGAATCTACCAACTAAAAGTGAACTGCGAAATTTACCAAAACGGTTGGAAACGGCTAACACCATCAGTAACTTAGGCGGCTGAAGTTTTACGGCTTCTTCTGAGAATGAACAGTAACAGGGTTACCAAGAAGGTCCTCTCACTTATCAAAGGCTATAAGACAGGAAGCATGTGGCTAAATGAGGTGCAAAAAGATTTGAACTCCACTAGGATTTCCGATACTGATGTTGCGGATCATTCGAAATTTTGTAATATGGTCCATCAAAAATTACTAAACCTTGAAACCCATCTTGCAGGAGAGAAATAAAAAATTATTAGTTGGTTTAGAAAAGTATTGGGAATGAACGCGAGCATCGCACAACTAGTTAAAAGCGCTCCATAGCGGGCTTGAATCAATAATAGTAACATATCCAGAAAAGCTGAGGTCTAGAGAAATCCCGAAAGCTGAATACGTGATCTGTGGGAGAAAAACTGAGATAAGAAAGTAACGGTGAGAACCTGGATTTTAGGCTATAGACGAAAAATTAAATCTATTGAGAGTGTTCTGGACAAATGGAAGAAAAAATAGATAGTAAAGTAGTAAGAAATTAAGTGGAGGGAAAAAATGAGTCACATTAATCTAATAAGCGACCATATAGTTAAAGCGCTCTACTAGGGAAAATTTTTTAGCAGATTATTTGTAAGGGTACGTCCATCATCACATTAATTTATGAAAAAAGTAGTTCCACACATGTTGAAAAGTCTGATCCCTTTTACTAACAAGTCTCTTCAGAGTAATTAACACACCTTGCAGTTTGTTATTTTAAAAAAAAAAAACCCACCAAACAGGGAGATTTACGATAACCGTGGCGCCGCAATTTGATGATGGATTCTTATGTAACTCGACGTGACAAATTGAAAGTTAAAATTTTTTGATATCTCGCTTAGTTTTAGAGATATCGTATCTCAAAATTGACGTGGTTAGGTTGAAATGCGGCCTGGACCAGAAGAAAAATTTCGCAATAGCCCAATTTTACGATGAATTCGTATGTAACTCGACGAGACAAATCTAAAAATATACGATTTTTTTTCTGATATCTCGCTTATTTCTCGAAATATTGTATCTCAAATGTGAGGAGGTGAGGGTGAGATCCGATTTGAACCAGATTTTTTTTTTTTTACCAAAATCACGGTAGAAATGCACTATAGCTGTTTTATTTTCTTATTAGTGGTTGTTGGTAGGTTGAAATAAGGCCTGGACCAGAAGAAAAGTCGCCAAAAGCACAAGGAACTACTAACTTTACTGATTTTTGACATGCTATATCTCGAAAACCAAGGGAGATATCGAAACATTTTATTATTTATTTTCGATTGTTTTCGTCCAGTTCTATAGGAGGAATTCATCATCAGATTGTGGCGCCACGGTAATGATAGAACTGCCCCAAACAGTTAAGATATTTAAATAATAAAAAATGTTATGTGCCTTACAGTTCTAACGCATTAAGGTTCAGAAAACTGTTTAAAAATCATTATGAACAGTATGCCAGTATTTAAACTGACTATATGGCGTGGGAGATATTGAGCGTAACGTAGTTGTAACAGGAAGGAAATGAACCGTGGAATCTTGGTGTAGCATGAACAACTAGTTGTGTCTCTGCACAATAACTAATTTGCTTAATGAGACTATGAGTGTGTGTGTAAATATTGCCACTGCGGCTTCCGGAGGCCCACTACTTGTTTCCTGGTGCGTCCTGTAAAACAGTCGAGGGTAATTGACTGCGAACTGAGTGAGTGCTGAAGATACCAATTTTTGCTCCGACTTCTTTAGGAACGGCCATCAAGGTACGATTTGCCTTTAGTCGTTATATGGGAGAGCAAGTCTTCTGCAGGGTAAGCTGGAGCATTATACAAGCCGTACTTTCTCCATTCTAGGGCTAAGGTTATGGACGGGTCTCTGCCTATATCTCGACGGCTTTCATCATGATTAGTTTGCAAGAAACTTGGAGGTAAATTTTCTACCTTCAGTAACATATACATCACATAACCTTCCTTCGGTGGTTGCTATACGAATATAAGTACTTTATTAACTACTGACAATTTACTATCTCAGATTACTCTCAGTTTAAATCTAAATTATTCTAGTATTACCTTAATCGTGTTCTTTGCTTGCTTCCAGCAGGAATTAGTACATTTTATGTCATCTTTTACATTTATGATGAATTTTAACGTTCGACCTCCGGCTATAACTTTATCTTTTTGTGCTTCCTTTTTTTATCTGACAGGAAACCGTATATTATGCCGGAAATTAATTCTCTTCCTCTCTCTTCACAAAAACCACTGGTTATATAATCAGTGCCAAATTTTTTTATGAGTCCTGAATCACACATTTATGACTTCTGATACACGTTGCACTGAACTCAACTTAACTTTTACAAAGACATAGCCTTCTTTGGATGCAGCTGTTACTACTTTTATGAAAACCAACATCCTCACTGTTAATGTCAAACTATTTACAAAATACTTTCGTAGCTACCAATCCATTCAGCAATTATATTATCATCCTTCATGAAGCGTCCATCGTAAATCCGTACAACTTAAGCCCTTCATCTTATCATAATTTATATATCTTATTTGGTTTCTCCTTATGTCCCGGATTCTCCTTGCTACAAAATATGCTCCTCCCTCCCCCCAAAAAGTAAGAAGTAAGTAATATTCATAAAGTTTGTAACAAATTATAATAATAATCTTATCTTTACATATATTTACAAGCTGATGTGACACATGTTCGTTACATCCACATAACGGAATTATGGTTGAGACCATTACGTCGATTTTAGGTAAATCAACCGGAAAAGACTCTCAAAACAGTCAATTTTAATCTGAAGATTACTGATTGAAACGACTTGTTTCGCCAACAAGGCATTCACCGAGCCCGGTCAATGCTTGGTCCAGGCATTAGGATGGGCGCATCTTCGATACTCCGTACGGTCATTGATTTTCGGTTTTTCTGATATCCCGAGTAGGAATAGGTCCTTTATCTACGCTGATTATCTTGCCCTAGCTGCTCAACATCTGATTTATGTGACTTTGAAGTCGTCAAGGGTAGACTTACAACAGCTCTTGAATCCCTTAGAACTTACTACAAGTAGAGTGACAAAAAAAACAAACAAAAAAAAAACGAAGTCTGTGCGTTCCACTTCCACAATAAATACGTTAAGCAAAAGCTAAATGTACCTTGGAATGGATCGACTCTGCTCCACAGTGTAAACCCAAAATACCTCGGCGTAACTTTTAAGAGGTCTCACTTTTAAAAGCCACTGTCGCAGTGTCAAGATGAAAGTATCATCACGGGACAATATCTTAAGTAAGTTGACCGGATCTAGCTGGGAAGCTAACCCAAGCGTCATCCGCACCTCTGCCTTAGCATTATGCTACTCCGCAGCAGAGTATGCATGTCCTGTATGGCAAAAATCAGGTCATGCCAAGACAGTAAACGTTGCTCTGCACAGAACATGGCGGCTCATCACAGGTTGCCTCACACCATCGCCTGTGGGGAAAGTGGAGATATTAGCTGGGGACATACGCCGGAAAGTTGCCACTAGAGTGGCAAGGCTTAGAGTGAACGAAGACGCCAGACACTCTCTACATGGCTATACACTGGCGCTATCGAGACAAAAGTCCCGATCAAGCTTCCTGCGGACTTCAAAGCCACTAAATGGAGCACCAAGCAATGAAAGAATATTGGCTTGGGAGAAGAGAGTGGAACATGATTTCGAGTGGATCAAGCCAAAAGAGGGTCTACCACCTGGGTCTGAACAACCATGGCCCATATGGAAGTCACTAAATAGGCTTCAAGTTGGGGTTGGCCGTTCCAAAGATATTCTTGCCACTCGGAGATACCTGGGAGAACAGCCAGATACCACATGTTCGTGCGGCGAGAGAGAAACTATGGTCCACAAATCGGAATGAATGTATCCCAATTTGACCTCCAATCAGCTACTAACAAAGCCATCGCATTAGTGGAAAAACTGCCGCATATTTGATGATGTCATCGAGACGAGACGAGAAGAAGAGGAATGCCGGAATGGAACCCGCAAATGGCATTGTTCAAATTCCTCCTTCTTCCTTACCCCTCAAACTCTCCCAACTATGATGACATCCACATTGACGAGCCGTAAAACCTTTAATAAATAAAAACAGGCACTTCTGAATTGCAATTACTGGTAAATTTTCAAGACAGGCGGGTTGCTGCTGGGAGCGTAAGGGGGCCTCCACAAATTACGTGAGGTGAAATAGGGGAGGGGGGGGTCCGGCGAAATCTCACCAGATCTCACCAAGGGGGGGGGGGGAGGGGTCTACGGAAATCTCACGTGAAATTTTGCGAAAAATTTGGGGACAGTAGAGAAAAAAAAAAAGTCTACAATTTGCGGCAAAGTCGATTTTAGGAGGGTATTTCGTCAAAAAAGTTAGGGTGTGACCTAAAAAAAAAGGTCTACAAAAGTTTCCAGGGCGATTTCTAGGGGGGGTTCTCACGGACCAGATCTCACCAGAGGGGGGTGAGGGGTCCGGCCAGATCTCACGAAATCTCACCAGGGGGGAGGGGGGTCCAGAAATCCGGAAAAAACACCTCACGTAATTTGTGGATGCCCCCTAAAGTGTTGATGTCTGAAGCATGCTCGCATGCGGCTGTTCCCACCCACTCGTCTCTGCTAATGACGTTACCGCAAACTACAGGGATTACGCGGCGCAAATTGCTGGCTTCAACATGGCCACAGCAAATCACTCGAATCTGACGCTGTGAATTTTCATTATGGGCGTTGAGGGAATCGACTATGCATCCGTAGGCGTAAGTGATTGGAAGAGAGCGGGTCGCGGAATTGCGGTGGTGCTATTCAGATTAGCTGATCACCTTCTACCGTATTTCCACCAGGCTGGCAATTTTCTTGTAATGTGATGAACGTAGCAGACGGTAATTTCACCCTCGTTAGGGACACGTTTGACCGAAATCTTATTACTGCTCCAAATGTGCCTCCGGTACCAATTAGCTTGAGAGCATTGAAGCAATCACTCGTTACGTACAGCTTCCACAGTAATTGTTTAACTCGCGAACAGCACAACTCTCTTCATCACGCATGGTTCATCAACAAATCCCGGTGACAATTTGATGTTACGTAAGACTGAGTTGACAAATTTTTATGTGGCTTCTTATGTAGGAAGTAGTAGTTCATTTGCGCCGCTTGTCATATTTACTTATATTTTTCACTTTATAAAGTGTCTAAATGACATTTTTATGCTAAGACGTAAATAGGTGATAGCGGAGTGGACAGAAACTAAAACGATGTTTAGATATTTTCCGTGTCTTTGTAATACCACCAATTCTAATTGCAGGTCCGTATCGTTTAACTCTCCTTCCATCACGGAAATCAGAGCAGCTGACATCTGTATGGTGAACTCTGCTATTAGGAAACATAAGGGACAGCAGACGCATTTTACGGCTACGACCATGGGTGTTCGTGATTAAAAGTTGCATTCTTTTTTTTTTTTTTTTTTTTTTTTTTTTTTTTTTTTTTTTTTTTAACAGTTTAACGTCCCTTTTTAACAACGTGGTCTTTAGAGACGGGAAAGGATGGGGCAAGAAATGGGAAGGAATTCGGCCATGGCCTTTTGAAGGAAGCATCCCGGCATTCACCTGGAGTGATTTGGGGAAACCATGGAAAACCCAAATCTGGATGCCCGGACGGGGATTCGAACCGCCGTCCTCCCGAATGCGAGGCCAGAACGCTATCCGTTACACCACCACGCTCGGTTTGCATTCTTCTTACGTCGTTGATGTTATAATTAAACCAAAATAATTCATTAAATGTAAATTACTCTGGAGCACACAGATTTCCGTACACAAATTGCTCATTGAATTGAATTCACTAAAAAAAAAAAAAAAAAAGGTTTGCAGGAAAGTTTATAAAGAAATTCTCTACAAATGACTTTAAATAAAGTTCATTATTAGTTTTGCGAAACTGTTTTTCAAATATAAATCAAACATATACATATAAATTATGTTGAAAATAACATGGGGGCCTAGAAAATGTTTGAAAATTTTGCAAACAAAAGTGTTTCATAAAATGCTCTAGCGAGTGATGTGTATTATCTTTGGCAAAAGAAATCAACTGCTGAAGTATCAAATTTGTTAAAATATCAATATCTATAAATTTAAAAAAGATCTGTATATTTTTTTTGTTGAAAATTGTGGGACGATACATATCATTGCACATTATAAAATGATTTTCGGTAGTTATAACTTTTTGTGGTTTTTCTCCAAAAGGCCGTAGAAATGGTGTAATAGAAATAAATCCAAGCACTTTCAGTGTTTGATAGACATGAAAATTATTTAAATAGCAAATAATTTCCTTCAGCCCCCCACTAAATCGCATATAATTATAGATTATAATCGTGTTGCCAAGATAATTCACCACAGTTATATTCTTTGAATTTTGTTTGCTATATTATTTATTAGAGCATTCGTCACCACACCAGTTCGTAACCGGCTGCACTAGAATTTCGATCTTCAGCCAAGACGCAGAGACAATTCAATCACAATAAATTTGAATAATCTTTGGATTAGGTTGACCAGACATTCTTCGAAATAACTCTCAGTGATTGTTTCGAAATTGCAAACTCGATTCGCTTTAAACATTAGGTCTGTCCCTAACAACGCAGAAACAAGGTTCATTCTGAAGATGTATGGATGGTCTGTAAGGTTGTAGCTCCAATAAATATAAGGAAGGAAAGATAGGGAAATACGACCCAACACTAACCACAGATGAAGGCGATCATTGTTATTATATATAGTAATTGAATGTAAATTGATGTTGTCATAATCTGTTGTGTAGAAGAAGTCCATCTAGATAATCTCCTAAGTGTTTTTTTGTGTCTCACCTGTTTTTTTGTTTTTGTTTCTTTTTTTTCAAATTTGATAGTGTGATTTTGAGTGTGGATAAATAATCACCTAGGTATTTGGATTTTTTGCTTAAAATGTTGTACATAGTAGTAGTATAAGCTTACTACGTATTAAATGGTGATGCTCTTGGCAAACCACAGTACACGAAAATCTGAAGAAAATTTTTTTTTTTTAAATCGTGTTTATTATGTGGAACTTTATTTATCATTGCGACAACAATTCATCGGCGCTGGCATTTCAAGATCAATCTATATGTCTTGTGGGACAACATTATTAAATAATTTCAAAACTGATGTCAAAGAAAGGAAGGCAAGAAACTAACTTAGATCTTCATAAAGAAGAAGATTTGACTAGCCAGTCTCAGTGGTGGCTGAAGGTTGGTGAGGGTGAGGTCGGATTCCAGAGGGTGGCGGTGTGGGTGGTGGGTCCGTTATTTATGGGCGGCCTGTGGAGGCGCACACGGCTAAACACTCGGGCGCTATCGCCGAGCCCGTCGTCCCAGCATTAACCAAATTGATTCCCGCAGATCAGATCGCTCATTTGTTAGCCATGGCGCCGGGCCAGCGCGTGCCGTATAATTCCCACGACCCCCACCACCATCAACCGGCCACACTTTCTACCACCTTGTCACCGAGCACAGAGTGTGCTGGGAGAGCGGTAACTCTTTCGCCTCGCATTCGGGAGGACGTGGGATCGAAACCCCTTCCGGTTTTCCACAGTTCTCCCAAATCACTCCAGAGGAATATTGCGATGGTTCCTTCAAAAGGCCGAATTCCTTCCCATGTTTGCCCCCATCCTTTCCCGCCACTAATAAACTCGACCTCAACAGGACGTAAAGCTAGAAAAATAAAACCTTCTTGCTACTTACAAAGCTCATTTTTAAAATCCAGATTACATAGTGAAATACGTCAAACAGAATAAAACAACGTAGAATAGAGAGGAAAAGAATCTCTCGAGAACATACAAAATTTCTCTGCCAATTTTCTTTGGCACTGTTAAAGTCATCTTGGTTCACAATGTTTTTGTTCTGTGTAACAGGTGAGAACCACTAATTCTGTTTTAGATTGGAAAGAAAGCCAAAAAAATAAAGGGCATATTTTCTGTAACATTTGTTCTTCGATTTTATTTTTTTATATATTCATGAAAATTCCGCTTCTTTCTCGTAATCGGATAATTAATTGCACTTGTGCCACAATCTGAACGCTATCAATTATTTACGGTAATATAGTTTTATTTCGTGTGGTACTTCGTTGAACTGATTAGTTTTAAATGTAATAGGTAAGCCAGAGGTGCAGCGAATTTAACTGAGTGTGGCTGTAGATACCTGACTGTAAACAGTTACTTTTAGAGAATGACTGGTCTTTCGAAACCAACGGTGTTAGACCCCAATAGCGGATGAACAACTAAAAATAAAATTCATCATCTAATTGTATTTAATTGCAATGGAGACACTCTGTCTCTATCAAATAAAGGCCTAGTGATTGTAAATATTAAATTCAGAAGTGACTGTCATTTACAAATCGTAACTATTGACGATTAGAGACTGACATTGTACCGTTTGTATTAGCGTGTTTTTAATCGTAAAAGCGTTTCTCGATAGTTTTTTTTATAACAAGATAAAGTATCAAATTCATTACGGATCGTCATACCCTGCCTGGTAGAGCGCGAGTGTATTATCAGATAAACACATATAATAGTTAAGCTGAACCCCTGAACCCTTGTGCTGAGGGGATCATAATATAGCGGCAACAACGAAGTACATAGACCGTATGTTCTGTCTGAGAATTGCGGAGCGGTGGTAGAGTGTATCGAGCAAAGGGATTTTGTTAGCATAGTTTGAGTTACCTGATGACTGCAGCAACATTTATACACAACGGAGTGATATTTTATACACTTTGGTGGACGTGTAAAATCATTCCTGCAAATATATTCTAACTTTTTTTTATGGTTAACCCCTCGTCAACATGGTGTTCATTAGTGACGATAAAGAACTAAGGACAATGAACAGGAAGGAATTCTGCGATAGTCTTTTGAAGAACCATCCCGGTATTCGGCTGGAGTGATTTTGGGAAATAATGGATATTCGAAATTTGGATAGCTTGACACGTATTTGAACCCGCGTCCTTACAAATGACAGACGTGAGTGTTACCGCTCACCCACTGTGCTGAGTAGTATAGTCTCTTAAGAGTGATGGTAATTTTGAAAGCGTTCTTGTCTTCCATTTAATAATAATTACAAGATAATGGCAGTACGCTCGTGTTGATCGAGTTTCAATAATGTTCATTCCATCTCTGTCCCATTTAGAAATTACGAAATGTAACGATTCAATTAACATCACGTAGACAAATATGTGTAACGGATTATTCTGAATCGTTATCACTCTGAACTCGTAATTGCTAAAGATGATCCAAAACACATAATTGTTACTTGTCTTCGATAATATGTCTATTCAGTACATTATATCAGTTTAATTATTCCTCGTTTTGAGTAGTATTAGTTATTGGAAGTACTTATATTTAATTTTGATGGAATATTGACATATTTTGCCACCATTCTTTTTTGATAAAGGGATCCTATATCTCTATGCCAGCAGTCGTAACAAAGGAGCATTCTTGACTTACCTTATACGGAAGCAAGCTTTGTCTAACCATGACGGACCGAGACTGTTGGGTGAGTGGTTAACGCTTTGGTCTCGCATGTGGGAGGACGCGAATTTGTATCCCCGTTCGGGCATCCAGATTTTGGTTATCCATGGTTTCCCCAAATCACTCCAGGTGAATGCCGGGATGCTTCCTTCAAAGGGCCATGGCCTAATTCCTTCCCGTTCATTTCTCCCCTCTAATGACAAAAGTAAAAAATAACTAAAAAAGAATCGAACCATGACCATTTGAAACACATTTCATCATCCCGACATTTTCGTAAACTTATTCAGATACTGAACAGTAGTGAATTTTCTCATCCCCGGCTTGGGGTTTTGTTGTATCTCCAAAACCAAAATCGTTACATGTTGATTTCTCTATCATTTCGTTTGGGATTTAAGTGAGTCGACTGATAAATACAGCAAACGTAGCCTGTTATAAGGGTGGAAAGTACGTGTATCCATCCCCACGCGTGCTGGAGCAATGTTAATACAATTATGGGAAACATACTTTTGAAATAAAAAAAAAGGAGAATCAATTCAGTATTTTGCTATGATATAAAAAATTATAATCAGAATGACAAATATGACATTCATATCTCCAGAAATTTAGCACTGTAGTGATCTAACACAGTCATCTAAACTTACAATTAGTGCAATGAATAACTGATAGTGACAACCATTTTTCATAACTAGCTGGTACCCACGACTTCGTTCGTGTTTGTAAAGAATTTGGATTGACAGGTACAGACATCTAACCACCGTAGTGCATGATGGGAGACTCGATGCTATTACCACACACAAACGCCAGTCATCTGCGATATGTAGTTCAGGGAGCAAAGTAAAATATACGGACACACATGTCTTTAGTCGAAATACGACAATATCCTTGATCGGCCACTTTCAACCACCATATCTCCCACACTACCACAGTTACCGAAATTCGGCCAACGTTGTGATCGACGGGTGACTTTCTGCTACTACCAGACACAAAAACCAGTGATCTGCGATAGATAGTTTTGGCTGAAAACTGATTCATCATGACACATACGTTTTAGGTAGAAATATGAAAGTGCCGCAGGTCGACCAATTTCAACCACCATATTTCCCACACCCCCATAGCTACCGACATCTAACCACCATAGTACACGATAGGAGACACGATACCACTACCACACACAAACACCAATGGTCTATGCTATGTAGTTGTGGCAGCAGAGTCACATATATGGAGACACATGTCTTTGGTCGAAATACGAAAATACCCTTGATCGGCCTCTTTCAACCACCATATCTCCCACACTCATACAGTTACCGAAATCGGACCAACGTTGTGATTAACGGGTGACTCTATGCCACTACCAGACACAAACGCCAGTGATCTGTGATAGATAGTTTTTTCTGAAAACTGATACACCATGACACATACGTTTTTGGTAGAAATATGAAATTGCCGCAGGTCGACCACTTTCAACCATCATATCCCCCACACCCCCATAGCTACCGACATCTAACCACCATAGTACACGATAGGAGACACGATACCACTACCACACACAAACACCATTGGTCTATGCTATGTAGTTGTGGCAGCAAAGTGACATACACGGAGATACATGTCATTGGTCGAAATACGGAAATGCCCTGCATCGACCACTTTTAACCATCATATCTCCCACATCCCCACAGCTATCGACATTCGGCCAACGTTGTGCACGACAGGAAACTCCATGGTACTTCCACACAAAGACCAGTGATCTGTGCTGGGTAGTGGTGGCTGAAAAGTGAAATATAGGAAAACATACGTCTATTTTTATATGTATATATATAAGATTTTCGTACGTTAACTATTGTATCTGTCTTACCTTGATTGTCACCGATTCAAGAGAATGAAACGTTGCGCTTGAGATTTTTGTATACGTCGCTCTTACAAGGAATGTGCCCGGATTCTGTTGGCAATAATTTGAAGATACTGCGGGGTGGTTTTTGGGGGCTTTGCGGTTGTTAGTGAGAGGAGATGATGCAGGCATCCTGCTGCGCATTCTCCTCGGTACTCAGGATCCTGTGACAGGCTCAAAGCGGCCGCCACGTTTTAGGAGCTGTGCCCGAGGTGACGACCAGGGGGCATTCCAAGGAAGTCCACAAAGGAGCCGTGGCCAATCGATTCCGCCTTCCGGACCCATCGCACAATAGCGCAGAGTCGAGCCCACAAAAACAGCCGCCGACAAATTAAGCTTCTTATGCGACGAGCCCACACGCAGAACCCAATCACCCGCCCTCGCATAGGCGAGCCAGCACCTGCCAGGTCTCACCGTGTAATCCCTCCAATACAAAATAAGTAGTGTCCCCTCCACTAACAATAGTTCTTTTAGATAATGAGCCACTTTCTATCACCTGTAACGAAGTATTTTTCGAGAAAGCATGCCGAAATAATAAAGTAATGAAATAATGAAGGATTTCCTGGTGTCAAAACTGTTTGAAAAGTTCTCGGGCCTGCGTCAATCTGATGCAACTTTCCGAAACAACTCTCTGACTTCATCTTCTGGCGAAGAATGCCCGGGAACTTTTCATTCGATTAATAATCGGTTAGTTAATTTGTTTACATCCACACTGCCCAGTTTGATGCGTTATTTTTAGAACAAGCCATGAAGGTACTTTCCAGTCGTATTACAACAATTAATTACTTGCTTAATTAATGGCAAGTAATTTTATGAATAACAAAATATGCGGAGAATATCTCGAAGACCATCAATAAAGGAGGTTGACATTTCTCGGACACAAGTACAGAATGGTTAAAACCGTACTAACAAAAAGGATAACTGACTTTAAATATGATTAGGAAGTTCGTTAGTATCTCGAAATTTCTAACATCCCAGAGGCCCAGATGTTGGACAGAAATGCGTTTCTAACGTGATCAGTAATTTGGAAGAGTTTCAAGTCAAAAGAACCAAAAACTGAAGAACTTCTAGGGTTGAACGGAGGCAGTAGCACAGTGCACGTATGAAGAAGTACTGGAGGAAAAGTAAACTTCAGGAGAAAAATAAAATATTAATGGTAGCTTGATCCTAAGAGGACAATTCGTAATTAATAATTAAAAATATACATTTTGAACCGACGCAGTATGCTATGCAATTAACAATTAATATCAAACTTACTGAAAATAGGTATGTAGGGAAAACACGGCTGTTACTAGATAAGATGTTTTGGAATGCAGTCCTATGATTGCTTTACTATGAAGTTATCAATGTTAATGAACTATAGGAACAAAAATATTTTTTGTTTTTTGTATTAAAAACAGCAACCAGTCACAGTTTGTTGTTATTATATTTACTAACCATTACAGGTTTCGAACAAATTATTCATCATTAGATGGTTTGCATTTATATTTATAATGTATTCAAATATGCAGCTGTAAAATGCAAGCGTGCTGTGACTGGTTGCTGTTTTTAATATCAACAAATATGATACCACAGTCGCTGCTTTCCACTAAGCCATCATGGATAAAATATTATAAAAATATGTTTATTTCTTCTTTTAAGATACAGAACCGACGCTTTTGTTATTGTGCCCAGTCACTCAAAAATTGCAAAATTTACTTTCAAAAAACGTTTAATACTCACTAAGTATTATAAAATCTTCCTAATCATTAAAGCTTTAGTAAGTTTACTCGTAATAATAACAATACCAACTGATGCTGCTAACATTCCGATCTACGATTTTTCACAGGATAAATATTTATTGTAACCGTGACGTAAAGAGCTGTAAAGAGCTGTATATATAACAATAGTCTCATATTTTTACCGTATCATAAATTTTTCAGTTTGATCTTAGTATCTACTAGGATATTCATAAGACAAAAACAAAACAATCAAGTAACGTTGTGGTCTAGGATAATGTGAATACCTTATTACAAACTATTGATTTACACGTTTCTCCTTGCATTTCTGTATTATTCACTCAATCCAAGGACAAATGAAAAAATATAATATGGTTTCTATGTATACAACGTTGATGAGGCTATTAGGTGTTATAAATCTGATTTTCATCAGCACAAAATACAATATCAAATTGACAACTATTATATACTAACTATATAAAATAGCAGATTAACCTAAAATAATCTCAAACATGAATTAACCTCTCATCAATTTTTTAAAATAAATAATTAACAATTAAACATGCAAATTAAATGTTTTACACTATTATTCGCGTTAACGTGCTGCAAACAGCTAACGTGAAATTTAATTTCCTAACAACGGAAAACTGATGTCTATTTTGCAATAGCCAGTGAATCTATCAAACGTGACCCCATTTGCACTGTAGTAAACCTTAGCGAAACATATAACAACCTTTAAAAACCTAATATGGTGGTGACCCACATAATACTGATTTTTGCACGAAGTGATTTATTCGATACCACAATGAATCTGTCATGATATGCTTCCCCAATCCTGACTGAAAGTGTTACATCACTACAGTATAGTTTGGTGAACCTGAAAGCCTATTGCGTTGATGGGAGTTAATAGAATTTAGCCATTAAGAGGTGTGGATCTTTATCGATGCTCATATTGATAATAAATGTTCTCATTAAAAGCTGATGATATATTGCAGAATGGACCACGAGGCGTTGGTTTTTGCAGCAATCAAAACCTGTGAAGGTACAGCCGATTTTGATCGCCGTATACATCTAATTATTATAGGTAATAACCTTCATGATTCCACATAGCCGAGTTGACAGCTCATGGAGATGATTATATTAGGCATTCTATTTCACACGCTTACTAATTGTTGATGTCTTTAACTTGACACATTGCAGGTACTTCTAGCCAACGCATGAGAAATTATCTATCTCAAAGAGAGGAGATCTTAGCTGCAAACCTGCGGTTTGGCCTCGCATTCGGGAGGACGTCGGTTAGAATCCCCGTCCGGACATCCCGATTTGGGTTTTCCAAGCTTTCTCCAAATCATTCCAGTCGAATGTCGGGATGCTCCCGTCAAAAACCTCATGGCAAAATTTCTTCCCGTTCCTTGTCTTCAGTCTTTTACAGCCTCTAATGACCTCGAGGTTGACGAGCCGTAAAGCCACAAGTAAAAAAAATTAAATAAATTTAAGAAATAGGTGTTTAGCTTACCACGCTACGACCTTTTTACCTGAAAAATTCATTAACATCTTGTAGAATTTCTAGAGAGCGGATCTTGAGTGCTTCAAGAACGAGCCAATTCATTCGCTTGGGGGTGGTTGCTGAAATTCGGACCGATGACATTAGTCAGTTGTCGTTGTGAGTGGCTCCTCCAGAGGTTAGCGAATGCGGTGATCTCTGACAGACTGCCTTGCCTGGACCGCCCGCTGTTGGAAGGCCACGGCGGGAACGGTCGGTCTAAAAGCCAACTCAGGTTCCATTCTTCTCTGCGGGTGGCCCGGACCCCTCATAAACAGTTTTAATTAAGTGGCAAACACCTGCTACCCTGTTCGCATTCCAGCTGACCTCTTCATTAAAAACATCGGCCCTAACGGCTCAGTCACGGCCAATATTTCATGTCTCTCAGCCTCTAAATGGCCAGTCTTTTAGAAATACATAAATGTCAGCAGATCTTCCAGTTTCCCTGCCCTGGGGGTAAAACTTCTGTGGAACACGCTAATTTTTCAGGGTGTAGGAACTTTGCTGAAGTATTCCTTGTAAAGGAGGTAAGTTAGATTTATTTGTGGAAATTACGGCAGAACAAAATCTATTACTGATTTGACAAAGGAGTTGCCCTGTTTGCGTTTGGAAGATAGGAGGAGAAGGAAGTGAAGAGAGTGCTTGGAGTGTAGTAGTTGTATATCAGTGACGAGACTTGGAAGAATATCGGTAGAAGAATCATGAGCAGTGCAAGAAAAAAAAAAAAAAGGTGACCATGGCCACAAGATGGCACTGGATTTCAGGCGTAATAGACAAGGCAGTCAGGAGTTGGAGTAGATTACAAACGGAAGTGTTGAACAATTTATTAAATACAATGAAAGAATTAGAAATTAAAATTCGTAAACGGTACAGGTAGCTTGGTGTGGAAATTGCATTCAATGGATTTAAGATCATCATCCAGCAGCTCCATTAACAACGACTGTCTTCCATGTCTCCCTTTGCTCCACCATCTCATTTTTTCTACATATTTTCCATTTACCAGAATGTCATGAAGCATTTTCTTTCTTCGTCGACTTTATCCCTCCATTATCGATGCTCATCAGGACAATTTTAAGCAGACCCTCACTCCTCAACACATGGCCATTCCTGTTCCTTTCTCTGTTTCTTATAGTTTTAATAAGGAACCTTTGCTCTCCTACTCGTTCCAGCACTTCATCATTCCCTACTTTGTCTTTCCAACGTATTCTCTCCACCCTCCATCATATCCACATTTCAAAAGCTTCCAACCTCTTTACATCTACTTTGCGTAACGCCCATGTTTCCGCCCCATAGAGTCCTACACTCCATACAAAACATTTAGCTGGTTTTTTCCTCAGCCTTTTACCCAGCCTTCCGCATAATTAGTTTTTCTTTTTATTGAAGGCTTCCTTTGTCATTGTGATCCTACCTTTCACCTCTTTCTTGCAACTCATATCACCACACACAATACTCCCGAGATATATGAAGGAATCCACTTGTTCATCTATTTCTCCTTGTAGCTTTATCATCATTTCTTTCTTAATCCTTCCCACCATCATAAATTTAGTTTTCTGCCTTTTGAATTTCATTCAGAATTCCTTACTCCCTTTGTCTAAAGCATCTAACATTTTTCTGAGTATCTTGACAGTTTCCGCCAGCAAAACCATGTCATCAGAAAATCTGATTTAAAGTAAAAAACATGAAATGGAAAAACAGGTGTGTTAGGAAATTGCCACCGGAACATATGCTACATCGCAATTATATTAAATTATATCTTTTTAAAGAAACGACGTCCAGTTGAATGAACATTCTAGGCCTGGGCACAAGAGATGGGAATGTTATGAATAGTGCCACTCCCAAGGCAATTTTAGCCCCAAGGAAATTCCTCCCTGGAACACCAAGAGGTGGGTTTTTTGGGCTTTCAGTAAGTCCTCAGTCAAGATAAATTATCGGGGAGTAAAATGTCCACTGCCCAGTCACTCAGCTAACAGCTACGCGTTCCCGGATATATAAGACTAACGGATTTAGTTTAAAATATTTTTAAAAATTATACTACTTCTAGAACTTTTTTTTGAAATAATTGACGTAAATAATATTTTTATTATTTTCTATTACTCTCTTTGCCGTTGCTGAAAATGTTTTGGTTAAATGGTGGTAGTGACAACGCGTTCTTCGTGATCCTGCTGAATATTCACGCTGCCAATGTTTTCCAATAGTCCTATTATCTTCACTTCGTTAAATACTATTAAACGTCTACTATCAAATATTCCGACTGTTTGTTACTCGTATTGAAACACTTACGACAAATTTTAATATTAAGTTTCACAGGGTTCAACTGCATGGCCAACACCACCAGACCAGAGACTAAAAAGTTCAGTTTTGGAAAAAATAAAGTCTCGATCATCTCAGGACCACTGACAATTGTTGAGCCCTTGCCACATGGTCATGCAGAGGATTGAAGTGTCCGGAAGTCCTTAAATCAATTGCGGACATGAGTGGGCATTAACGCTACCAGTATTAAGTGTGAATGTGGTGAGGACCAAACCATGAAACATATGCTCCAGTGTCCTTTGTGGCAATCATCCTGCAACAAAGATGATCTGTTTTGAGCAACACCGAATGCGCTTGAAGTTCTGGGCGAATTGAGTTTAAAGCGGTTATCTTGTACAATGTTTAGCTGTGTATTTGATGTTTGTGACTGGAGAACAATAATAAAAGAATGAGATTCTGGTTCTATCGCTAGCACCAAAAAGAGCAGTGAACTATATACTACCATGATTGTTGCAACAAAATAGTCGTTCTGAAAGCTGTTTGGAGGTGGAGAGCAGACACTTGTGAGTGTCTCGAACATCAAAATGCGAAATCGGTAGAGTTTCCCGCTAATATCAGTATATTTGTACCCGAAATCTGTATATGAAATACATACAATCCCAATAACCACGGTTTGCGAGGCAGTATGTCACAAGCATATGACGCACGACGATGGAACAAATGGCATGTGAACTTAAGTGTAAAAACATTGGAACTTCGTTTTGCAGCAATATTATAACACAATAATTACACTCCATCATTAGATTTGACTCATCACATGCAAAACCCATTAGATTATTTTTATATGGAATATCATTGATTCTAAATAAAAATAAAATTGTAGTTTAAAAAACTAAAATCACGCTTTCGTAGTAATGTGAACTAAAAGGTTAAAAATAATATTTAAATATAAACATTTTGTTTAACAGTGATAGGACGTCCCACAATTGAGGATAAATTAATTTTTTTGAATAAGCTTAAAGTATAAAGTCACTGATTACAAAATTAACTTTAATGTAAAAAAGCATGGGGTGCTATTTCAGTTGTCTTATATTTTTTGTCGTTGGCTGTTTGTAAAGACAGAGTCATTGTCAAAAGTAATGTAGAGCGCACCCCACGCTTTTTTAACATTAAAGTTAATTTTGTAATCAGTGACTTTATACTTTAAGCTTATTCAAAAAAAATTAATTTATCCTGAATTGTGGGACGTCCTATCACTGTTAAACAAAATGTTTATATTTAAATATTATTTTTAACCTTTTAGTTCACATTACTACGAAAGCGTGATTTTAGTTTTTTAAACTACAATTTTATTTTTAACTTTTTAGTTCAGATAGTTTAAAAAGTATGTTTCTTACTGTTGGCTTTTCTTCGCCAATCTCTCTTTTTCTCTGAGTTGTAGTTTCATTATTAATTATTATTCCCACGAGTAAAATACAATTAAATGGTCAACTCAACAAGAGATCCAAAAGTACGGTAAACGAGGAAGGCTACTTTTCTATAATAGTACGAAGTAATATTTCGAATACTTACTATTCAACATCACGTTAAGCGACTTCAGACAGAGAAACCTTTCTGGATAGGAGACAGCAGAAATGACGAAGATTTCTCGAATCGCACCTGTGCACTAATGTTGCGGCTGCATTTGCCTAACTCAGTAATCCCATCGGATACACTGACAACGTGGTGAGAGTAAAATTATTGAATTTTTATCGGTTCTTAATAAGTGTGCAAAATTTAAAACGATTCGGACGTCAGGAAGCGGGTAAACACTGAAATGAAAGATTCCATTACATGGCAACCATTTTTCTATTGTTACCGTCAGAGTAACGAGAATACCAGGACGTTGCTAAGAGACTACTGTATTGTCAGCGGTTCTTAAAACGTGTGCAAAATTTTTATGTTTTTACTGTCAACGTAATCAGAATATCAAGACATAGCTATGAAATTATTGTATTGTAATCAGTTATCAATACATGAGCAAAATTTCAAACAACTCGGACATCTGGAATTGGGTTAAAATTATATTGCAAAATATCACGACATTCTACCATTTTTCTGTTGTTACTGTCAAAGTAATGAGGATAGCAGGATATGGCTATGAAATTATTGTATTGTCATCGGTCCTTAATATGTGTGCCAAATTTCAAACAGCTCGGACATCGGGAAGTGGGTCAAAATGGAGTTGTAAAATTCCGTTACATTCATACATACATACATACATACATACATACATACATACAAGTCAAGCTAATATAAAGCGTGTAAAAAAATTAGAATGTGTTAAAATAAGTATACTGCATCAGCAGTTTCTAATGGAATAAAAGCAAGAAAAAGTCTTTGACCCCATGCGTTTTTGCATGTCTCACTGCTAGGCGCAAGTGTTTGGTTGTGCTAAGATTACTGGAGTCGTCACCAATAAGCGAAAACTTGGTTTGCCGTAATTCTTCATATAAATTGTAAAAACTTTATTTACCTACAATCTGATCAATTGTGACGTGAGTTTTCGTCGTCGAACTTTTTATTTCGTCTGCAATTTTAGAATCGGAGCAAACGCATTTTGCCAGTTTCGGTAAATCCTCCATAATGGTAAACGGTAGATTACGCTCCACAACAAACGAGGCTAATAACAATGTAAGTACCGGTACTTAGTAGAAAGTAATGAAATATTTTTACCTAGTTTTGGTTACAGTAAATGACGATATCTTTGTGATTTTATATTTGATGATACCGAATGTGCTTGTGAAGAATTGTGTTTCTTGAGAGCGTCTTTCCTTGATGTTATATTAATATCCTTATTGCAATAGACATACTTTGTTCTTTTACGACTTTTTGCAGCTAACATAAAAATTCTTCCATTCATTCCTATAAAACTGAATGTATTTCTGTTCTTTTTACACTCGCTCTTGTGCTCGGTTCTTCGTCTGTCGACACTTTCACTCAGTAAGTCGGAGAAAATTTGGTAAGTGATGAAAACTAATGAACGAATAAAATCCGATTTCTCATTTATATAGACAAACGGATTAACTCGGGAATCTTCTAAAAATGTTGAAAAAGCAGGGCACCAAGGTATTCCCAAAAGATATCGGGAACTACTTATCATATAATCGATCGAGGAATTCACCGTAAAACATAAACAAAAAGGGGTGCCACTTGAAAATGTAAAATCAGCAAAAAAAAATTGTCAGAAATCGTGAAAAAATAGTTAGATTTTAGTATTTCTATAGAAATACCGAAAAATCGCTAGGTTTGAGATCACTGGTGTTCAGCAACAGTACTGAATACGTTTTTTGGTTTGTGTACCCTTATCGCCATATCGCCAAAATTCGTCAACAGCTCAATAAGGTAAACACATCTACAAGGTTAATCGTGTGACAGAGAGATGGCGAGGCCCCAGTTCTTGGCTCGGGTTGGGAGCGACTTGGTAGTTGGATGTGCCTGCCCTAGCTCTCCCACTGTGGGTCCCTGGGCTTGAGATGCGATCGCCACTCGCGACACGCTACAGCGCCCTAATTAAACGTCAACAAGCTGCCGCTCTGGCTCCCGACAGGTGGTCTGTCTCTACCGAGGATTTCGGCCACTTTGCTGCAAACGCCGTCCCTCATACAGTATAATTCATGCCAATTCAACGCTCGCTGATGAGCTTTTAACTTTAATTTGCCATTTTTCCGATTTCGCATCTCAACAGACTCCGAATATAGCAGTACATGATTCGTACACAACCTGTTCCTCTGAAAGTCCTTAAAAAGAAACACTCCACGTAAGAATAAAATAAGAAATAAGCACCCGATTTTCAATCCGTCGTCTTACTGCTCATTTCAGATGAACTTTAACATTTTTCAATATTTTAAGACCAGATGAAAGAATTCCTTTTATTCTGAAGTTCAGATGCGATCTGCGGGTATATAACGAGACGTTGTTCTTGAGAATATTCTTACGACGTAATCTATCCGAATTTAAATTAAAGCTGCTATTATTAGGAATAATAATAATAAAACAAAGATCTCCCATATTAATACCCAAATTTTTAATCACAGCCCATCATTCAAACAATAATCAAATTTTACAACACACTGAAGGATACAGATATACTATTTGGAACATTTGAATGCCATAGTAACATCTGAAACAACTAAAGACAAACTGTACTTTTTTATATATACAATCTAGATGTCAAATTAAAACCAATATTTTATCCAATTTACACGATACGTTATGGGCAAAAATAAAAAGCTTCCGTTTATGTCTTTTATGGTATCTAGCGTTGTACCAACAGCAACACTGTGGCTATATCATTTTTTTTTCTTATATATTTTAAGGGCGATAAGTGACATGAATTTTCTCTTCACTACCCAAATGTCAGACCGTAGCTTTCAATTATCTGCTTCTGGTCCCAATCATTCATACAATTAATAATCTGTTACTAAAACAATAACTAGATGACAAGAATAAATGATTTGCCTTGTACACGCATTTAGTACTTCAAAAAAGCTATTGAATGAAGATTACTATTGAGTATACTACCATGTTCAAAGGAAAAGTGAGATGTCTCGAGTTTTAATATACATTGTCAGGTTATACAATTTCTGATTGCTCAGTGTGACAAGGGTAGAGAAGTATCAGTAAACAGAAGATGGCTTAAGGATTGTGGATGTTGAGGTTATTAAATGCGGAAAAAGACTGGGTGAAGGAACAGGAAGGAATTCGGCCATGAACTTTTGAAGGAACCATCCCGGCATTCATCTGGAGTGATATCGGGAAACTATGGAAAACCGAATTCTGGATGGCCGGATATATGATGGCCGATATATTCGAACCGCGTCATCCCGAATGCGAGGCCAGAGCGTAACCGATCACCCATCACGCCCGATTCAATGGATTGAATGCCCAATCCTTGTAGGGAACAATGGCAAGTTATAGAACGTATTTTACTCACTGGTGAATTGTGTTTCTTTGTTCATTTACTAAAGGAAACACTGTGTGAAAGGAAACCTTGTAATCGGTACGCAATATATGTCCGAGTCTTTCGTTTAGTAATGTCTTACTTTCCTACACGAAGTTTCATTCATAACGCTGTTCAGGATGCGTAGAGTCAGTTAGTCTCCTAGCAGGACGCTTACCTTTTTATTACTGTTTCGCTCTCGATGCTTTACGGTCTAGTTTTCTTTTGGCGAAGTTGTCAGCTGTTTATATACACCTCGGAAGTGCGGCAATCAATTCTGGTCACGAGGCAGATGCAAATTCGCTGGCAGGCCGGCCGGGTGACCTCACCGCTTCTCGAGACAAGTTGTCGCCCATTGAAGCTCGGACACGCTGTAAATCAGGACTTGCAGAGCGCCCAGCACCCACCTGTCGGCAGGAATTGTTGCTCGTAATGGATGTCGCCCCGTGGGAGTTCGGGCGAGACGGCGCCACGGCCCATGCAATACCTGTCACTCACCTTCACAGAGCCAATGACGAATTCACCAGTGAGCGTTGGGCTGTTCCTTAACCTCAGGCTCAAGTATGGACGACAAGAATCAGTACTAGAGACGTGCAATGTTTTCTGATATAGATATTATAAATGAAAATACCGTCTCTTATACCCGGTTCACTCCTAAATGGCTCCGCTCCTCACCTCACCACCCCCTCCCTTTCTACGGCTCCCAGCTGACCACTGCGTCCAAGTAAACTTCCCCTTCGCATGTAGGGGTAAGGGCAGCGGAGTGGGGATAGAGCAGACTGACCTTGAGCCGCCTCTCTTAACTGAACGGACTATAACAACTGTTATTTTATTCCTATAATCTCAGACGCGTTTCGCCCTTGTGGACTCGGGAATCATCAGTGACTGTAAATGTACATACATTGTGTTGTTCAGAAATTTGCATTATTTGGATACATGAATAAATGTTAACAATATATACTCTGCTTAAGATTTGTTAGCTGCACTAGACGGAGAATAAAACCCAACACTAGTATAGCAGCTACGGATATTGACCTAAGTATTCAAAATATGCTTAAGATGTTTGATACAAACAATCAATGTTTGGTCAGGAAAATGCTCTAGTTACACTTTTTCGTAGAACACAACATCGTTTTGCTGCCGCTCTGCATTGCTCCATGTTCTTGACGTCACTATTTCACTGTTTTTTTTTTTTTTTTTAAATCTCATTTTGTTTATACACAGCTAGTGGCAACATTGTTTATTTTACCTGTACAACGCGTCTGAGATTATAGAAATAAAATAACAGTTGTTAAGAAACGGTATTTTCGTTTAGAAAATCTTTAACGAACAACTGTGGAATAATAATAATAATAATTCCGTGTGGTCGGAATGACCTGGTGCCAGGGTTTCTATTACCTGCGCGTTCCGCCTCTTTCGTAACCGTCTTAACCTAACCCGGCAATCCTACCAGGTACAGGGGACCTAAAGTTTAACGTGAAATCCGAACCACGGAAGTGTTCTGGCGTACTTCACATTACACAGCAACCTGTGCCAGAGGTGAAGTGGTGGTTAAGGGCCTATGAAAACCCCCGCCTCGACAGGGATTCGAACCGGGGACTTTTCGCTCTCTACCTTAACCACTGAGCCACCAGAGCGATCATAACTGTGGAATAATGGCCAATAACCAATTGTTTCTGATATACATTATGATTTCGTGATAATATTACAAACTTACAGGGATGATGCAGAAGTGTAAATGTATTAATTCGAGGTAAGGAACCCTGGTCTGGAAGCAACCGGTCTGATAGTTACAAGCGAAAATCTACTCTAGTTCTTCCTCAGCCTCGCGCAGCACTCAAACTAAGCGCCCCAACTTCAGAACCTTGATCATGACGTACAGAATTCCCACTGAATACTCAGATAATTTCCCCTGTTGATGGTCTGGTAACGGCGCACGCAACTTGATGTCAGAGAGATCGAAGTCTACGGCACCGAAATAATCAGTTCCATTTACTTGAGCAAGTTGTACAAGCTGCTACATTTACAACAGTTGTTCAAAATGGCGTCTCTTTTACCGTTCATGGGTTTCTGATATTAGGAAGATTTCTCATAATTAAAATATAGATAGTTAGTAGAAGGAAGTATACTTGCATAATTATTTTTTTAAGTCTAAAGCTGAAATTTAGTTCTTCTTAGTTAAACTACTTGTATATTTCAACTAGGTAATTATTTCTGTTACTAACCAATTTCCTGGTTTCAGTTTTCCACTGAGTTTGACAACCACTAATTTTTGTGTAGTAAAAATTCGTAAGTTATAAAATATCTCTTGATTTTGACGTTTTCCTGGTTATAAAACTACAACTATATAAATAAATTAATTCACTTGTTACAAATATTGTGCACTACTTATTATGGTCCAAAGTAACTTTACTAGATGAATATTATGCTCCACGTTCATTCCTCTTATTTAATTCCGTGTAATATCCTCCCCCTACGAGGACACTTTGCACCAATATTTTAATTTCTATAAAAAATCAAATTAAGAAATAAAAAAATCTGGTATTTTGTTCAATGCTTCAACGGTCTTCAGAAATAATACAGCACATATGCAGAAAATCAAATTTAGATCTTAAAATTTGTAGAACGTAGTAGAATTTATAGAAGTAGAATCTAAAAAAGTGGTGCAAAGTATTCCATTTTACGGTATGTTTCTCTTATTTGATGAAATAACGCGAGTATAAATTCACCCCTTCATTCTCCTCTCTAATAATGTAATATTAGAATCCATAATCCATAACGTCCTTGTGCTTGGGTGATCTGATTAGGAAATATTCATAAAATGCAGCTTGAAATAACAGAGCTTTTAGTTTCAAAATTAATCAGACCGATGTACTTTTGTTACACGTCGTTTAAAAAACACTGTGCTTAAAGAAGTAGTGCCAATGGCTGAAGTATTTGATATAATTCAATGGTAACGCTTTGAAACTTAGATGTTAGCAAAATAGCATAAAATAATTAATGTGGTTTCGTAACTAACTAAGCTACAAATTTCGTGAGTCTTCTATATATAAAGAATCTAACTTAGTCTACAACCCGAATGTTGGATCATCCCGAAGGAGGCATAATAAGCCATTGTGTCAGAGGTAGGACGGTCAGTTCCTTTCCTATGGGACCTACAGTTTAACGTGGAAACTGAACCACGGAGTGGCCTGCCGTAGCTTATACTATCAAACACAGCTCTCAAAAGTTTCTCTACTTGCCGCGATTCGAACCCGGGACTGGAGCAGCGAACATTTAGAGAGCAACCGCCTTAACCACTGAGCTACCAGACCACTCAGAGCCTTCTATACAGCTTCCTTAAATATGACAAATGAAAAATAACCTCCCGGATACCTGCTATCATGATTATTTTTTTAAGTAGTTCTCTGAACAGACGGCAACCTTTGGCCCTATCCTACTTAGATCCAGCTATCAGCAAAGGAAAGTTAAATATTATTAGTATCAACAAAAAAATTGATTTATAATAACGTGAAAACTGTGTGATGCCCTCTAGAAATAGCTTTCAACTCAGGTCAGATGTATTGTTTCAGATTATTTTGTACTGGACGAAACGAAGGTCTCCAAGTCTCAATACTTGTGTTGTTTGAGTTTGATTGTAGTATAGTATGCATTGAAGACTTATAAATTTATGAATTATTCTTCTAATTAGTTACACAGACAGGTAGCTATGGTGAAAACACAAATAACTCCGTGAAAGAACAGAAAAGCTACTTCGGATGTTTTAATGAATAGTCCGCCATGAATCTCGGCCAGCCAAGTTTACTTTACAACTTTTCCTGGAGTACTCAGATTTATTTTTCACTCTACCCTGAGGCAGCGGCTGGCTATGTTTGCTCACGGAGGAAGGCGGCTTTTATTTATTTTCCGGCAGCGTGTAATTATCCCCGGCGAAATTTTCGGGTCCGTTCCGGAAACAGTGCGCTGCGTGCCCTCTATTATTTCACAATTCTGGAAGGAACAATATTTATGCAGCGGTCCACGGGTAGCGCAAACACCGGCGCTATTTAATTTGGCTGTTTGCTCTGGCGCGCCACCTGCGGCAACTCATTACCCGGCGGACAACTCAATTACCCGCCAGGCGGCCGGTGTTTGCGCTACAGTGCAAACCTCCGCGAACACGACGACCCGTGTCAACAAGTGCCGCGCTACAAGACCGCCGCGCCGTCTCCACTTGCTGCGAACAAGTACTCCACGCCGAGACCAACTTGTAAAACACCTTTTTACGTTAGTATATCCAAGCTCTCCTTTATCTGCGTAACATTTTTACTGCGCTACTATCAGCGATCAAAGCAAGAGCAAGATATATTTGGGTAGCCAGTATATACATGGTGTTGAAAAAAATATTTTATGAGGTGATAGTATGCATCAGAATAAGACAAAAATATCTGATAAACATTGGGTGGCAAACGCATACTTTCGGAAATAATAACAGGTGCGTAATGTGACGCCCCTCCGCGGCAATGCATGCCTCAGCCCTTCGGCGCGTTGACACGCGTAGAAGACGTACAGGACCAACCAAGACAGTTTCAAAGAGTTGTAACAGCCCTCAAACATAAACGGAATGGTATTTTATGAAGCACTTATAGTAAGCTGGAGTTTGGTTGAATATGATCTGGTTGGTTTGTTTTACAATTTCCTGTAAATCTATGTATATAGACTTTGTTGTATGAAAATAAATTATTTAGAGGCCATTTAATATGTTTAAGAACTGAATTATGTAAGAAAATTGCTTAAATGTTTGTAATTCCAAGTATTAATGTAAGATGTCTAAAGAACAATTTGCTGCAGTTTAAAATGATTTCTGTGAATAATTTTGTGTTTAAGCAACTTTAATTTCCATTTCTGACCATTTTGTATTGATTGTAAATTATTATGTATTAATTCTGATTGTTTTTAATATGTTTCAATTGTTTAAGTATTGTTAATATTCGAGAAATATCTGCCGAAAGCTTTTGAAGTGTTCTAGAAATTTCGATGGAGTTTATATAAAGCTAACATCCGAAACAGAGAAACAGTTTTCACCGACTCAATTTACGACGGCCAAGTACTGTATCGTCTGTGGAAGAAGAGTTGTATACAATCGCTGGATTGTATGTATGCATGTACACAGTATCTTTGACGTCGTGTTTATGAAAATAAGTTTAAACTTAACTGTATCGTGGACTAGTTATTTATCATATTAATTAAACCACGAACAATCTAATAGAGTGCGTGATTCCTAAAGCCGAAGGGCTGAGGCATGCATTGCCGTGGATGTGCATCAGATTGCGGACCTGTTATTAACACCGAAAGTATGCGTTTGGGACCCAATGTTTAATAGAAATTTTTGTCTAATTTTGATGCATACTATCACCTCATGAAATGTTTTACTTTTCTTAACACCCTGTATACTGAACTGCACACAAACCCCGCCTCCTCTCTCTGCTTCCCGGAAGGTTAAAGGCCACCGCACAATTACTTCATGTTATCACTGTTATTGTATGTATTATCCAATGTTTACGAAATAAGTATTAACACTGGCCAGTTTTAGTCTGGAGCTGCGTCAGGTGTAACAATAAAAATTTAATGTTGCTTAGTGAACATTACTGGTACGCAGACACCCGCCAGTGTGGTTCAGTGCGCTGAGACATCGCACACAATATCGGGGAGGTACAACGGGGATGGGCACGAGCCCCAGCCACCGCGTACCTGCCATTATGACTGGGATTTCCGCAGCCCTCAACGAGAATGCGGAACGATCCCTAGTCTCTACATCATAAACCACGCATTTCACAATCAAAAAATATACATTTTCATTCCTCTCAGGTGAAGTGGGGATGGAGGTCGGCCGTGGCCTTGTAGGGAACCATCCCAGCATTCGCCTAAGGTGACTGAGGAAAACCTCAGTCAGGATGGCCGAACAGGGTTTGACAGGCAGTAGTGTGAATTCGTACTACTCGAGCCTCGTAAAAAAAAAAATACTTATCATACGTCGAACATAGTTACACACTTCGCAGACAGATGGCAGGTTTCAGTTCCTCCATATGGCACTAAGTATAAAATGCTGGGAGTCAGCAAGGGCACGCGACTGTAAACTCAAAGCTCCAAATTTGCCCAGGTCAATGATGAGTGAAATTCATCGATGGCAGATGGCCACCAATGTTGGGAAAAGGGGGTGAAGAAGAAGATTATCAGGTGTACAGTTAAAAAAATGAATGGTTTTTCATGATTGGAAGGGGAAATTGCTTGTTGATGATCTTAACAGACGATATTTTGACAAAAGGTTTTATCGTAAGTTCAGTTAGGCAAGACGCATAGGACGGTGGACAGGGATAGGTTTCAAAATATAGCATTTATTGGGGACAGAAATCAAGTGATGAACCATGGGAGGTGAGGGAGCAAGGTTGCAAAACGTAAGTCAAACCATTGGTTGAATATGATGGTCTGGCATGGAACACACATTTTGGGTATTAAATAATGAAGTGGTTTGAGGTGGAAAAAAGAAGGCTAATAGATTTGTTAGTGGCAATCACTAACTGATAAGATAAAGGTGCTCTGTTGGGAGACTTTTAAAAAAGGAGATGGGTGTAGGGAATGTTGGGATTGTAAAAGGCGATGAGCGATCGATAGTTTTTGGTAGAAGAATTAGGCGTAGTGCAAAGGAAGAGATGACCCTAACTACAAGCTGACACTTGGTGGGAAAATTTCCTTTTGAAGATAAAGGAGTCATGGACTGGAATAAAAGTCATTCCCCACCTTATGATTTGACACGGGGCAACAATTTGTGAAATGTTTTTCAAGTGGGATTCAAGCACAGGTTGGGATAATAGTAAAAGAATGGCCGTAATAACCACTGATCATACAAAAAGCGGTGTTTGATCTAAAGTTATATTAGGAGATAGTATATTGATAGCTGTGCTAATGAAATTTACTGCTCCTAAGATAGATGACACACCAGCTAAATGTAGGGAGAAGATTGCTAGATCTACTGATCCACCTCTATGGGCAATTGCCCTGGCTAGTTGTGGGTATACTGTTCATCCTGTACCTACTCCCCATTCAACTATTCCTGATGTTAATAATAGGGTTAAAGAGAGCGGTAATAATCAGAATCTTATGTTATTTATTCGTGGAACTGCTATTAGTATTAGTCAGTTTCCAAACCCCCAATTATAATTGGTATAACTATAAAGAAGATTATTACAAAAGCGTGTGCTGTATTAATTACATTATAGATTTGATCAATTTTAATTAAATGACCTGGTTGACCAAGTTCTATACGAATTAACATTCTTAGTGAGGTACCTACTACACCTGCTCACGCTCCAAAAATAAAATATATTCCAGTATCTTTGTGATTTGTGGAGAATAGCCATAATAGAAATTAGAAACAATTGGTAACTCGTTATATCTATGTTCTGCTAGTGGATAATTTTGATTTCATTCGCCCTCTTTGGGCTTGGTCAGGCTCCGAAGTGGTCAGTGTGGTCGCCATGCAAGATAATTCGTTTTACATTTCAAGTTGTCTTGAGTCTAGGTATCCCAGATTCATTTGAGCGTGAAAAATCTGCTTAGCAATTACTGTGGGTCTTCCTTGTCTTACATGACCCATTCATACATGTTTAAACATTTTTATGAGGGTTTAAAAATATTTAAGTGCACCGCTCGCCACGTATCAGTTGTAATAATTGTTCTTGGAAATATTAAATGTATCACTAACAAGCGAGCATTACATTCTACAGATATTCATATATCACAACCTTTCATCTATGACAACAACGCATGTAGTACGTCATTTTGATCTTTTAAATGTATTTGGTAGTGAATTGTGAACAAAATGCGAAACAGGAAGTCAAGACCATATTACAACGAAGATATTTCAAATCTCAAGAAGTAAGTTCAACACCCGAATAAAAAAATCATTGCTGTTATGTACTGGAAACTTTTAATCGTTCAAACATAAATTACAATTTTTTTAGTTTTAATTGCTATTTGAGCACCGCATTGTAGTCAAAATTTGTAAAGTAACATGTTTTAGAATTTTTCAGTTTCTATTAAAGTGTAACCTCTGGTAACCTACCTAAATACCACACCCGTGAAAAGTATGTTTATAACATTAGCAAGTTTATCCTTGAGTATATGGGTGATTTTTGTGATTAAAGAGTTATGTTAGGGTCATAGCGAGAAGGAGAACTGCATAGATGCCCATCAAACAATTACTGTCTGAATTAAGATTCTCATTTATGAAGTTCATGATGACCAATAACCATAAGCATATAAGAACTTGAACCACATCTGCATATGTGATATCATTCAGCTCGCAGCGGTATTATTAAACAGGTCATAACAGAAACTATCGGTGTTTCTCGATAATTCACAACTTTAATTTCAGACAGCGATGCCATTCAGGAAACTTTAATCAAGTTGTCGCAAATATGTACCCTTGTATAGTTTGCTGATAATGTATTCAGAGCTTCTGTTGTGCTGCTAGGTCTGCTCAGATAATCTCTGAGGGTCGATTTGAATACTGGCTTTCCTACTCGCTTATTATCACTTTTATGGTTGTTATTGCTTAAGTGACTCACAGGCATCGCAATTACACATGCAAATCGGTATATGATCTCTGGCAATTTAGAAAGAGCTTTTGCTGTTGAAATAATAGGATATTATAGGGTTCTTCACTGATATTTAAATGTCACTGCTATGATCCAACACCAGTTCACCTTCTTGGGTGGTTTCATCATTAAACCTTTTTTTTTTTCCCCCTATCTAATAGTCCAAAGATTTATAGGATGTTGTTGTTGTTGCTTTAGAGCGCGTCAACGACTGGGTTATTAGCGGATTCCAAACCACACCAAGCGAATGCCAGGATGCTTCATTCAAAAGGCCAGGGCCAAATTCCTTCCCGTTCCTTGTCCCCCAATACCGCCCTCTAATGATCTCGACGTCGACGAGGCTTAAAGACATAAGTAAAAAAATAAAAGTATTAGCGGATTTATAGGAGAAGCATTATTCCAAAACAAATATTGTCCTTTCCAGTTGATCTAAACATAAGAGATAATACACATTCAGGCAACTGCACAGAATAACGAAGTTGCTAAAATTGTGTCTTTTCTTTATACCCTAACTGAAAACAATTAATTCTCAGTATGAAGATGTTACGCAACAATATTGCGCCGAAGAAAGATGTTAAATCCTAATCGCGGGTTTACTAATATTAATTTCAACAATAAGTTTTTATTGTATATGTTTGAAACAATGATTACTCACAGCAGAACTTAAAAGAAGTAATACGAAAATATTAAATGTTACCAGCTCACTTTATTCATCCTCGCCAGCAGATCAATCGTCTTACATTTGAAGGCCAAATGGATTATGGATAAATTCCTTATTCAAACACGGGACAGGATTTTTCTCCTCTAAAGAACAGACGAGGTGGCTATTCAGTTCCGGAAGCAGTGGTCTCCAACGTCAAAATGCGAACTCGGTAGAGCTGCCAACTATATCGGTATATATGTACCCAAAATCTGTATATGAAAAAAATACAACACCAACAATCATAATTTGCGAGGCAATTTGGCACAAGCATATGACGCGCAAAGATGAAACGAATGGCATGTGAATTGAATGGCATGTGCACTTAAGTATAAAAATATTGGGAATTTCGTTTTACAGCAATATTACAACAGCATTATTATACTCTATCATTATGTTTGACCCATCAGGTGCAAAACCCATCAGATTATTTTTATATTGAATACTATTACTTCTAAAAAAATTTACAATGTGTTCAAATAAAGATACGGCATCAGCAGCCTCTAATGGAATAAGAGCTAACAAACAATATTTGATGCGATGCTTTTCTGCATATCTCACTATTTTTTGGTTCTGCTAAGATCACTGGACTTGTCACCAACACGAGAAAGCTTAGTTTGCCGCAGATCTTCACATAAATTACAAAACTTTCATTGCCAATAATTTTATCAATTACGGCGTCAGTTTTCGTCGTCGAACGCTTTACTACTTCTGCAATTTTTTAATCGGGACAACCGGACTGTATCAGTTTCGATAGGTGCTCCATAATTGTAAATGTAGATAATGTTACGCAACAAATGAAGCTAGTAAAAATGTAGGTACGGTATTTAATCGAAAATAATTAAATATTTTTACCTCGTTTAATTTGTATATCAGGTTTTTGTTACAGTAAATGACGATGTCTTTGTTATTTTATATTTGATGATACCGAATGTGCTTGTGAAGATTGTGTTTCTTGAGAGCGTCTTTCCCTGATGTAATATTAATATCCTTATTACAACTCTTACAATAGACATAGTTCGACTTTTTGCAGCCAACCTGATAATTCCTCCCATTATTTTCTACAAAACAGAAATTATTTTCTTCTTTTTACACTCGCTCTTATAGATGGTTGTTCGTCTGACGACAGTTTGACTTAGTAACTCGGAGAAAATTTCTCTTCTAAGTGGTGAAAACGAATGAACGAATAAAATACGATTTTTTGTTTATATAGACAAGCGAATTAGCTCGGGAATCTTCAAAAAGATAAAAAATGTAGGGCACCAGAGTATTCCCCAAAAGATATCGGGAACATTCTGCAATAGATAACTACTTATCATATAATCTATCGAGGAATTTCCGTAAAACAAAAACAAAAAGGATTGTCAACTTGAAAATGTAAAATCGGTAAAAAAAAAAAAAAAAATCTGGAAAATTTCCTTGTATTCTCAGAAACCGGGAAAAATAGTTATATTTCGGTAGGACAAACCCATATTGCTAGAAATACCGAAAAATCGGTAAATTCGAGATTACTCTTCGAAATAGGCAGATATGATGAAAATAGATTGGCAGCTCAAAGCTTTAATCATTTTCGGATATGGTGACACACTCGCCCATTTTCTCGTAACTCATTTTTTTCCTGTCTCATACAGTCGTTGATCAGAGTCAAATTACATATGCGCATTAATACCATGAACTTCGAAATGAAGGCACGAAGATGACGAATATTGTCTGGTCGGTTTACTTGAATAATAACTGGGAAGAGACACAGTAGGATATCTTGGTATCAGCAAAAGTTGAGAAATAAGCTTCATGAACACGTGGCTATACCTCTGGTACATTTTTAACCAATACCCTCCCCTGATTTTTGGTAGCTTTGCCAACAAATGCCAAATTGTTATGATGTGCTGAACTATTGCAAGTTTATCTTTTTCTGATAGAAAGTCTATTCTTTATGTACAACATATTTGGTCTAATGTTTGACCTGCTATGTAAAACTGTTACAGAGTACTTAGTTATAGAACTACTGGAAATTGCTTATCAAATTACGCAAAGCTTTTATGAGAACATTGTGGAAATTATGCGTAGAAATGTAATACAGATAGATTGATTTAATTGCTGCGCTTGGGTAGTATTGTATTGAGTAATACGAGGCCATCTGTGAAACATTCGTTACCAGAACGACCAATAGAACGTTGTCTCTCTCGAGGAAGTTTCAATATAGAACTGAATGGACAACCCAGTTTAGTCTGATATTCCAGTTTGCCTCCGGAATCACTTGAGATGCATTATATAAATTCATTTATTCATTCATTTCTAATCCCAGTCCGATTATAAATTTATACAAAATCTACCATACTAATCGTAGGCTATCTTTTACATCAATGTATTAATTATTACAAATTTAATTGATAAACCCGAAACATTTTTGTTTACATTTCTAGTAAAAGTATAATAACCTGGTGATCAACAAACACCTCTACCCCGAAAATGTTATTACAAGGAGTCCATTTATGATGATAATTATTAACGTCATATTAAGAGTGTCATGAACAATTTTTTAAAATGTGACCCCTATCATTGGTTAACAGAATCAATCACTGCTATTACAAACTGAGAAGAATTACTACTGATCTGCATTTTCTGTGATAAACGCAATAGTAATTAGTGGTGTGTAAAATTCTCGGTCATAGAGGCGAGGCTACAAGCTGTCTGAAATTTTCTGCAACTTAGCTGATCTTTACTCCGATGGCGAAACATAGTTAATTTATAATTAAATCTTTATATATTTATTCAATGCTAAGACATTTTCGTTGTTATATTCGTACAGTTTGCAGTAGGAACGACATTTAAAAAAAAAAAAAAAAAAAATATGTTGTTTTCCGTCTCGTCAACGTCGTTAAAGGAGGGAGAGAATTGAGAACAAGGAACGGAAATGAATTCTTTGAAGGAAGATCTCGACATACTTCTGGAGTAGTTTCCGTAAACCATGGAAACAATATGGCCGTACAGGGATTTAAAACCGCGTCCTACGGAGTGGCATGCCCAAGCGCTACTTCTCAGCCACAGGACTCGGTGATAAGGAGCAGAAATTTCATTTGGAATCATATAATCTCAAACATATATTTTTTTAGAAGATTCATATATTTGCTATGTCTTCCAGCTAGATGATATTTTGGGAGTCTTGCTTTATTTTCAAAAATATTTTTCTCAAGTTTCTTCTCGCAGTTATTTTATAATTCTCTTGCCTTTTTATTTTCTCTCATAGACATGTATAGTAATTCTTATTTTTGTCTATCTTCCATTATTTTGTCAGATTTCTATGTTGTATATGGTTACTTGTTGAACTGAACGTCTTAGATTATTACTTATATTAATTGCTGGCTAACATCGTAGGATAGGTTTGAAATTATCGGTGCATATAGATTTCAATGTGCTAACTTCATAATGGCGAGTATCAGCTTTTATCGCTGGCAGGAAAGGAGACTAAAATCCCTGATTAGTCTATTTTCTTATCAAGTGTTCAGTTAATTTTCTAGATGGGGAAGACGTACAACTGCCTGTCGATTGACAACACTGAGTCTCTGTACTCTTGATTAACCATTCTATGGAAGATATTCAAGACCATTATTTTGTGTTGGTAAAATAAAAATAATATTTACAGATCAATTATTTAACGGAGCGTTTATTCTGTTTAGGAATGACGTTAAAATCCTTTGATCCACCGAGACTAATTAAAATTGGGATGGGAAGAGTATCATTCAGTGAGCACACAGAAATTTTGTTTTGCTATTATTTGAATATTGATTTTATTTCATTTATTTATTTCGTATGGCTTATCAACTGCTGATGTTGCTTTGTGTGACCGTGAGAGGTACGGGATCTAAAATCATGGCCAAGGATAACCCACTAAAACTCCAACCAAAAAATCCATATCTTCAGTATCTCTAACAAAGCTTTTGCCTCTGTACCATTCAACCGACTTTCAGCGAAGATTCGAGCATACGGTACATCGAATCAGATTTGCGAATGGATACGCGATTTTCTAACTGATCGGTCACAGTCAGGGCCGGCGTTAGGGAGGGGTAAGCGGGGCAAAAGTACCAGGGCCCAGACCCTCCGGCGAGGGTGCCTAGCTAAATAGAAACCAAACAAAAAAAAAACTTTTCTAAATGGTGTTATTTGATTTTTTTCGATTAAAATTTTCTGCCTGTATCCAAAAAATCAAAGTTTAAAGTAAAAAAAAAATCGGGGTTGTGGGAGGGGGGACCGAGAACACTTATCCGGGGCCCAAGAATCCTAGCGCCGGCCCTGGTCACAGTATGTTGTTGTTGACGGGGAAGCCTCTTATAAGCTAAATGTTACTTCGGGCGTTCCTCAAGGAAGTGTAATAGGACAACTTCTTTACCTAATTTTTTTAACGATCTCGGTGACAACGTTAATTGCAGGATGCGATTGTTTGTTGATGATGCACTTATCTATAGGGAAGTAGGGTGCTCTAACGATTGCTTAGAAATTCAGCGCGATCTCGATATTATTTCGGAGTGGTGCCATAAATGTGGGCTTACACTTAACTGCAAAAAGTTAAAGGTAATGAAAATAGGTAGCAAGAAGACTCCGTTTGCTCACGAGTACAAAATTAACTATTCAGTTCTTGACACGATGTATCCCCTGAAGTATCCAGACGTGAACTTGCACATAACTTCCGTCGTAGACAAAGGTAATTCTAAACTACGATTCAAATGTCGAATTTGGGAAGTTGTAATGCTCATACAAAGGAAATAGCGTACAAAACAATAGTGCGTCCGTATTTGGATTACTGTTGTGGAGTTTGGGAACCGTATTGCAAGGGATTGATTGACACGTTAGGGAAATTACGGAAGAGAGCCGCTCGATTCTTGACTGCTAGTTGCAGTCCTTACGAAAGTGTTGCAGAATTTATACATAGATTGGGCTGGGATTGTTTGGCGCACAGACGACGTCGGTTTCGTTTGAATTTATTGGAGAATACGCGAAAATCTTTAAGTTACGAGTGCAACGAAATTCCTCTTACGCCAACCTATTTAGGTTGCAATGACAGGAGGGATAAGATTAGAGAAATAAGATGCCGTACTGATGCTTTTATTCCTGGTTTCTTTCCTCGTTCTGTTCGGGATTGTAATGCACAAAATTAGAATTGGTGCTCAGCACCCTCTGCCATCCACAATACTTGTGAATGGCAGAGTATAGATGTAGATTGTAGATGTAGGTGAAAGCGAAGGTTGATCTTCTTCCCATTCTTTGCTATTGGGAATATGAGTGGAGGAGCACCTCTTTAATTGAGTGTGAGCTATTTGGTTAGAGTCCACGCTGTTGTTAGCGTGATGCGCAGATTGTTGTGGCGAGGTTGCGAAAGACGATACAGGCGGGCACAGGCCACTGGCTGGTCCGCTAACGCGAGGAGACGTCAAGGATTAGCCGTAATCAGAGTCCTGCTGGAAGGTCGCCCTGGTGTCGGGTGTTGGGACACTCCCACGTGGCGCCTCGCGCGCAAATGTTGTGACCGGCCAATCAGGGGGAATCATGTATGTAGCCTGCACTACTCGGAATCTTCCATATTAGGTGGTTTCCTTTCATAGCGTAACTAACATCTGACCGATGCTTCAAGCACGCGGACTTTGGTGTACGTAGAAAAACTTTATCCTAGTACCAAACATTAAGGGAGCGTCCATAAACTACGTAGCTCCATTTTGCATCCTGTGGAATCCCGCTTTATTTCATGACAACATTTGAGAGAGTTGAACTGAAAATGATACTATAAGGCAGCGGTTCACAACCTATGGGTCGCGACCCACTGGTGGGTTGCAGCGTGTGTTTTTGTGGATCGCGGAACAATCGAGGTTTTTGCCACCAAAATATATCTTCATGTTTTTGAAAAACGAAATACAGAAATAAACTATGTGCAGAAAGTAACTTAAAGTTAAAATTAACCGGTGTTAGCACTGATATCGATGCCCTCATCAGTAATTACCAGTGCCAGAAATCTTACCGATTGTAAAGTTGTGTTTTTATAATAATTAAACGTATTTTTCGTTACCTTTGTAAAAAAAGCGGGAGGCGTCTGCACAAAGCATCGCCTCATCGAGTTGACGGCTGAAATTCCAGGATTAGTTAAAACTCGATTTGAAAATTAAAATTATTCTGATGTGCCAAGTCATATCTTGGTAGGAAACACCTACAAAACCCATTTTAGTTGTTGACTGGTAAGTTTACCATTCTGTTTTCCTGCTCACAGTGTTCCATATTTGCATACATTTGGGTGCAGTAAAACACAATGATAAAGCTACAAACCAACCACTAAAATCAGGACTGCAGGTGGTTTACACCAAAAAGTGACTTAGCAGACCACTTGCATTTTAATATGCTGATCTAGTTACTTTTAATCATAGTATTTGAGCACTCAACTTGATGAGGTGATGGTCTGTGTAGCCGCCTCCCGGTCTATAATATGTTTGTTTTATGTATTATCAATCCTTGTTTTTGTTGATAGTATATCCTATGTACGAAAATTTGCCTTTTCGTAGGCTAGGATAGTCGATAGTGTATCAAGGTCATACAACATTTCCCATTCTGATATTAGGCAGACTCTCATATTAGGTGGGTCGCGAACATTTTGTTTACCTAAAAGTGGGTCGTGTACCAATAAAGGTTGGGAACCGCTGCTATAAGGTATTTAAGTTTTTTCTTTTATTTAAACAAAATTTTAAGTGCGAAAAGTAGTGCTTAACTTGTCGGATTCGTTTAACGGCAGAAATGAACTATGTTAGGAAATTGTTAAACTTATTTGTTCTGTTAATAAACAATAAACCAAACGAGTCTCAACATTCGTCAAATTAAAAATGTGATATCTGTTTCATACAATGAAATATTTGAACAGAGAGTTGCTAAAATATATGCCTTTACCGAAAGCACTTACACTGTTTATACATTTCGTTAATGTTTTAAAAAAAATCAGATTTGCTGAAAGCATGTCTAAACATTTATCAATTGGCGCGCCATTTGTTTCAACAGTCACTGAAAAACAGACATCTGCGTGTTTTCCTAAAGCTGTTGACTCTCTGAAAAATCCCTAATGGTCGGGATAGCGACTATTTGCGTTAACAGATAAAATTTATTGTAACGTTTCTCTGTTCGATTCGAATTACGAAATTATTCCTAACGGGAATATTCAACTATTCAATAGTTAATTTTTTCCGGAATACAGAAATAATCACTTTAGTTTTCTTGAAATAAAGCTGATATATTGCTTAGAATAGTTTCAATGTTCGGTTCAAGAATAGCGAATTGAAGAAGATAAAAGTAATTACGATCGTTAATCGGTGTTGGCTGCTCTTTTAAAAAAAATAAAAAAATTGAGAAGTTCCACAAGTGCGTGTTATAACATTTTAGCTCCTTTGTAAAAGAAAATTAACAATTAGTACGCAATGACATGATCAATTTACTCGTAGTGAATCAAGTGCGGAAAAGAAAGATTTTTAGTTTGGAAATGACAAGAAAATGTATAAAGTTGTCCACAGATGTCAACGAGACATTTTAGATGCAAAATCAGTTTTTTTTTAATAAACACATTAATTTACACATTTGGTTGTGTACCTCATTTTAAGAAAACTATGGCTTCGGCACGATGTTTGAATTTTTTTTTTCTTTCACTATCAGTGAATTCTCATAGTTCAGTGATGAAAAAGTCTTTGTAAACGGATATACGAACATAGTTTTTCACGACGACAGTTCTTAAATAAGATTACCAAAGTCGTAGCCAAGTATATTTTGAAACAAGTAATTTTTCAATCTAGCTAATCACCGCGGATTCCCTCACACAATGAGGTGCAGATTAGTGGACCGTTCCGTACCGTTTTATGATGTGTCCAACATCAAAACGTTGATCACTTCACAACTTACGCAGCTGGAGTTCCGGGAACTTGAAATTTTTTAATAAAATGTAACAAGCTTTGACTTACGAAAAGTTTTCGGTATTCTTACTATCTGCAGACCATTGGCTTGAGTTTACTCCCACGATAGCAACATGGCCGGAACAATGTGACGAAACACATACCTACGCGCAACCAACGAGAAACTGTGACGCCGATCGTTTCATAGCAGGCCAGCGCGTCTGATTTATGAAACCGCGAGTGATGACAGCGGTGACTTAGAGCTGCAGCAGCCGTATTTATGAGCTCGCCGACAAGACAAATTATCAAGCGGTCCTCACGCCTTCATATGCGGGATTAATGGCGACACAGCGGCGCACCTCTGCTTTACCTAAAATGTAATCGTCACTTACATTTGTCTTCAGCTAGTCTGTACTCGTCACTTAGGGGGCGTCCATTAACCACGTGACCACAAATAGGGGGGAGGGTCCGACAAAATCTCACCAAGGAGGAAGGGGGTCGACAGACGTCTCACGTCACCATTTCGGTACTTTGAAGAAAGGCAGAACTAAATTAAGGTCTTAAGGCTCGTTCCCACGATCCCTTGTAACGAAGGCGAGACGGGACGGGACGAAAACTCGACCACACGCCATGGGAACAGGGCCGTCTCTGCTAGCGGAGACGAGACGCAGCTACCCACTCTGTGTCGGTAAACATCACAGGCGTGTGTAGCGGTGCGCTGTTGCCATCGGTTTGCAGCAGTGGTGCGCACCCCTTCTGTTGCTGTAAAGTGCTCTGTGCCAAACGACGCTAGGCAACGTGGTAGGGACTTGGCGGCGAGGAAGCGAGGGCTAACCTGCGGCGCGCGCTCGTCCCTGCACTTTGGCTAAAGCCGCGTTCCCACGACCTCTTGTAACGGAGGCGGCACCTCATTAGCCGAAGTGTTGGGGTGCCACCTCCGTTACAAGAGATCGTGGGAACGCAGCTCACACCTCACGTAATTAATGGACACCCCCTTACATATCTATCTAGTGCTCGTCGCTCACATTTCTCTTTATTTACTCCGTGTTTTACCCATAAACTTCTGTTTATCAGCTAGTTAATCATTTCGTCAGCTAGTTGTGGTCCTAAGACAAACGCAAGTTGTGAATCATTCTATGCCAAGAGAAAAACCGCGTGAGCTGACCAGTTTCATTCCTGTGTGCGCTATTGTGGATGTTTAAATGTCTGTGATGGAGTGTGTTAAGTGCAGTTCCTTCTTCCTGTTCCTCTTGACAGTGAAGTAACCCCGATCTGGCCTACTGGTGCCTGCTTTTACGAAAAATTACTTTTTTCTGCTTATGGTTTTACACCTCGTCGACGACAACGTCATTAAAGGCGTGAAGGAACCGGGGGACAAGGAATGGGAACGAATTTATCCACGCCTTTTTGAAGGAACCATCCTAGCATTCGCCTGGAGTGATTTGAGGAAACCCTGGAAAATCAAAATCTGCATAGTCGCGAGGCCAGAGTGTTACCAATCGTCCTCCACGTTCGATCTTTAATTTTCATATCATTTCGCTATTATGAAACTACAGTTCCTTATATTTGTAATATGAACTGTGGAGAATGACTTCGTAACGGACATCTTTGGTGTGAAGTAATAAGATGATATGATAAACAGTTTGTAGTGCAAGTCACGCAGATTAATACCATCAGTATGGTGTGTAATGTGAACTTATATATCCGGACCGTGAGACTTTCTCGTTTTCGATTGCATATGTGTGTTGAAGGTGCGCATGCTTTCACCTACGGCCGCTCTGTAGTAGAGACGGGAGCTTCGCGATTGCGCTGAGTCACACTGTATGATTTAGAATGCGCAGTCACCTAATGTTCCGTCCATACATTGTGTAAACGTCTCCAGTGCGTAATGGACGTTGACGCTTGCACATACCGTTTATCGCTGGGCAGTTTGTCTGGCCGCAAAATCACGGCTTAACAGCGGCTTCTCCAGGGAACCCAGAAGTGTTGCTCCATGAGTTCATTGTTATATGCTTCCTTATTCAGCACACCTCAATCAGTAATTGAAGACTTTCTGCATTAACAGACAGTGGCAAAAGTGTGGACAAAGCGAATAAAGCAACAAAAAGAAGATATCTGTTTAGTACAGAAAACTAATTAATACTAATCCGATGTATTCAACATTGTTAATTTATATTGATTAAACTATGTTTTATTGAGTAAAGTCAACGTAGACTTACTTCCTGATTAGATTCAAATTTAACCAAATATAAGTCTTAATAACAAACTAGAAGTATCGGTCCAGGACAGAAACTATATACTGGACTATACTGTAACATGTAACTTTTCATGTATTTTTTTCAATTTATTTTTAGTTTAAACGCAGGCAACGTCAGACGAGATATAAAAGATGTTCATACATTCCCCAGGGTATGTTAATCCCTGCATTTCTGGACCATGATATTACGTGATTAGATAATTCCTTGTGACAGTGTATTTCAGTTTATTGTGAAGCCTACATCCCTAGAGAGACGGTAATGTAAAGGACGCCTTTTCAAGAAATTGCCATTCATAACACAAAGAACGCATGTTATTCCTTGCCGCTCTCCTTACGTGATTCTCGCATCTGAAATATGTAGTTCATTTAAGAGGCAAAAACTAAACGAAAATTAATATTAACGTAATTCATTAAATAAAAAAAAAGATTGTTTCCTTCCTTTTCAAAATGGAATGCGTAACGTAGTTTTTTTTTATATCGAGTCATAAGATGACATTACGTTTATCTTTCATTGGACTTGAAAAGAAATATAATATAAAATGTTTACTAGTTATCTACTTCTAGAAGGAGAGTGTGTTGTGGCTCTTAAAAAGTGATGATATGATTCATTTACTAGTACAAGGAGTTCAACACCTGATAGTAGTGCTACAGGACAAAAGCTACTTCAACAGTGTTCCAACATTCAAATTTCAACATGACATTATATTTAGTAATTTAATAAATCTAAAAATATTTAAAAAATTATGTTACAATATTTAACACTAGTAAATAAACTTGGTTACTACTATATAAGGGTAATTATAAAAAAGAAAGGTGTAGTCAATCGACTTTTAACAATAATTGACTGAAACAGAGAGGCAGTAAGTAAAAACAATCCCAAAATTTCTTTTGCAATATTTTTCTGTTGTTATTACTGTTGATGAACCGTGTTGTTTAATTATTTTCATAAAACAGCATCCTTACAGACTGATTATTATCAACAATTTTTATTGGTGCAGTGATTTACTTACGTTTTCTAATAGACTCATGACAAATGTGGATGATCATTAAGTAAGGCTGAATGCTAAAATTTTAAGAAGTTTTGAAGAGATTTCCGTATAATCCGTGTATGGAAACAAAAAACTCTAACGGTTTCAGAGACGCGTCCACAGACAGGAAAATTTCGCTGGGTTAGTGCCTATCACTGAACTGCTAGGCTACAAGATAATGTGACAATCATGATGGTTTGGCAGCCTAACTGCAGGGGGTGAGCAGCAGAAGAAATTGGAGACGCTGGGGCAACATAATGGACGGTAGGAAACGATACAGTCTCATACTGCATTCAGTTGCTCTATGTGTAATGCATTTTGACATTCGCTCCAGAAGTATGTATTTTAAAAAGCAAGCATCACGCATAAAATACCGTCAGTTTGTAAACGTTAATCTAGTACTAACACGAACAGATAATACTCATAATATCCAATGCAATCTTAAGGATATATAGATATATTGCAAAACCGAGAAATGGTTCAGTCGATCAATCACAAAAATGGTAATGAATTTTGAGTAAATATGAAATAAGGTTCCCATTTCTCCGCTGTGCTGAAAATGAATGAGGATTTCCATTAAGAAAGGATTTTTTTTTTAAACTAACGATTAAAATAGATCGTAGTGCGTATAAAATTACTCCAAGTTAGTTTCTGAAATGCTATGCCAATTTATGTCGCACTAGTTTCAAAAAATGGAGAAAGATTATATAGCTTCTTCCCATTTTGTAATCGGTTTTCTTTGTATACGTGAATTTGTAATAGGTGTTTTGAACTGTGTACTATATCCATAGTGCACCAAATTTCTGCGTAAATATTTAATCTCGCACATTCAGTTGTGACTACGTTGCGTTGTTCCCTCAACCAACTTTCGTAGAGGGAAGAGAATGGAGATCTTTTCGTTAGGACATTACTGCTCGTCTACGCCGAGGTCGTTAGAGGCGGAATGCGACTGAGGGCAAGAAACAGGAAGACAATCAGACACGACCTTCCCAAGGACCCATCCCGAAAATCTAGAAGGCCGGATCAGGAATTGATTGCACGACCTCCAAAACACTAGATCAAAACGTAGTCACTCACCCTACCCGCTCTATGGAGGATTCACATTGAGTGATAAGTACAGAGAAGATACGAAAATATGTCTTTATTAGCATATTTATTTTCCCGTACTTAACGGATATGGAGGGCCACTTCATACACCCTACACGGATAATTATGTATGGGATTATTATAAATGATTTAAGCGGTTTCACAAATTGCACTTATCATAAATGATTGAAGCGATTTCAAAAATTTACTGAAGCTATATTGTTTGACATATTGTTAAGAAACATTACAGGCATATAGAAAAAACCCAAAAAGTTGTTCTGACACATTACATGTGCTCTATATGTGACCCCTCACTTAGTTTGAAGATATGTTCTTGTTACTCTCGGTGCAGCATGTAGTTATCAATCTGTTCAAAAGCACTCTTGATGCAATCTCGCAGTTCTGATAGGTTTATTGCCTGAGGAAGCTTAAACACTGAATGTTTCTCACAGCTTCATTCTCCCTACGCTCTCTTACACACACACACAAAATAAAAAAATGTAATAAAACGCACAAGGCTAGGTCTGGAAAATGTGGTGGCCAAAATATGAATTGCTGATCATCATCCCCACCACGGCCGATCCATCGGTTTCTAAGTCTCCTGTTTAAGAATTCACGAACATCGTGATGGTAGTGGGGTGGAGCAAGAATTGCTGAGTTTATTTATATTACTGTAAACTTTAGTGAAAATATCTGTATACGTGATTTCGTAAGCTCACTCGATAGCTAATTGCTGGAGAACGATGGCGTCACGCACCAGAGATTTTAATAGAAATTCGAAGTAAAGTGTCAAATTTAATATCTAAGCAACTGCGATTAAATGAATTGCCAGAATACATTAATTAAGTTGCTATTCGTGGCATTTTATTCCTTTAAACAAATGTAAAACTTTACGGTTTAAAAAATGTGCAAAAAATCGTACTTTACGTTTGAATGAAGTCCGTCGTTGCCATTTCTCAGTCGATACTGTCACGTTGCTCGACCATCATTACACAAGTACTTATTTACATCGGTCATCAGACTGATGTTAAGGCTATTAAAAGCGTGGATGGGAGTGATTTTTAGTAGCGTTTTCTTTGTTTTTAAAGTTGGGTACGAGTTCACTCTTGCTGAGTCATTATTTATGCCTTCTTTTTTAGGTATTTAGCGAGATCATCTCTGTCCATGTTTATTACTTCTAAGTCCCTTGAAACTGCAGCATAGGGAACTCTTAGGGTCAAACACAGGTCAGCTTCGTATTTCAGCCAGATCGAGTAAACCTGTCATGACTTTGACCCTAAGAAACGGGACTGTTCTAAACCCGTGACAATACCAGACACACGGTCCCTGGCTTACCCTTGAGTCAATATAGTTACAGTAAGTTTGTGAAATCGCTTAATTCGACCACTTTAATAAAATGCGTTGAGTCTAGACTCAATGATTCGGCGAATCTCGATAACGTCCGATGTGCTAGTAAAACTGACTGTCCACTCAGCGCTGCTTGGTTAACAAAGAAAATTCAAATAAATAACTGTATTGACTTTATTGGCACCTCTATTATTAAAAGGAAGTATAGATTTCAAATAAATAATCGAATTTGGTTTTATTTGCGCTTACATTGGTAAAGGCTAGTGTAACAGCAATGCCAGCTAAAATTAAATTGTTTGTTGTGTAACAGAGTTAAAAATTATAATGCGAGCAAGAGATATAAAAAAAAATATATAATATGTTGCTTTTTGTTCATTTACGAGGATTAGATGCAGTAATTTCTGTAAAGAAAACAGCATCCTGTATTTACGCTGTAGTCTTTGCAGCAGTCACTGGAATCAAGTGTCATCATATACTAAGAATTTTTTGTCAGAAGATAACAAACAGGGAAGTTTATTAAAACTCCGAGAAAGTTTACATTAAGATTAGATAATTGCGAAATACATCAATCAAATAAATAGCAGTCATTCGTTATTCAAACTATTCTTAGGAACTTTTCCATAGGAATAAAAATTTCCGTCATTCAAAATCAAATAACTTAACTTAGTCCACAACCCGAAGGTTGGTTGGATCCTCCAGAAGGAGGCATACTAAGCCATTGTGTCAGAGGTAGGACGGCCAGTTCCTTTCCTCTGGAACCTACAGTTTAACGTGGGATCCGAACCACGGACAAATACAGTTATTTAAAAACATCCTAGCCGAATAGTCCGAGAATTTAGTCAGAGAAAGTTAACTCAAACCTCAAAAAACATAGTTTTTAATAGTTATTCGTTAGAATCTTTTATAGAACAAATTCCGTCTTCTTCTTTTAGTTACCATCTGAAGATTTTATGCCTTCCTTTTTAATTCTACATAGCTACTGCATTTCATGACATTCATAATTTGATTCAAATAGCTTAATCTTCTTCTGTGTTTTTTTTCCTTTTATCTTTCATTCAATTATCACATTAAGCAAACCACTGTGAAGCAAAACATGGCCTATCATCATGTCTCTTATTTTCTTTACTTCTAGAAACTTGGTTCGGAGTTGCTCACCTGTTTACTAATCTGGAAACTGCATTAAGTTTTCTCTGGCCTTCATAGACATTATGACCAAAGATTCCATTATAAATGCCCAGCCCCAATAAAAAAAAAAAAAAACAACGTGATGCCTTCAAGCAAACAGGAATTCCTCAAATTTTGCAGAGTGAACTTAAAGGGTCAAATACAAGTCAAGTTTGTGTTTCAGCAAGTTCGAGACTACGATCATTGAAACAATTATACAATATCGTGATCGTTCCTGTCCGTGTTTAATACCTACGGCTATTAATACTTCTGAGTTCTTCAAGCTCAAGAGATTTTATTCACACTAAGGATAAAACACAGGTCAAGTTCGTATTTGTTCACATCAGATCAACCTGTCATAATATTTGACGCTAAAAACTGAAACTATTGTAAACCCGTGACGATACGCATAACGGTCACGGGCTTACACTAGTTTATAATAACTAGGCCCGTTTGAAAATTTCGCGAATAAAATGAACAGTAAGGATGAGGGTTTGTAATATGATGACAGAAGAACGCCTTATTTCTTTCAATTGTTTATTAGTTTGAAGATGTGTGTGCAGCCGGGTCATTTGGTCGTAGATGCCCGAGAGATCTTCAAACATCAGATCCGCCGGGAAAACTTACGATTACACAATTGTTTATTTGTTTAGTGTAATAGGTACGTAACAAAAGTCGACGCCAGTGAAGCAGTCTATTAATATCTCTGTGACATGTGCTACTGCTATCTAGCTGCTTGGCTGTGAACTGTCACATACACGCGACCTTCACAGTTATTACTTTTGCCCGTTAAGGGTCAAATTCCGAAAAAATCGTTTCTTAAAATATGATGTGACCATGGCGGAGACGTTACTCTTTAAAATTATACTTCATTTTTGTATATCGGTTAAATGTCAAAGGAGATAAATGGTTCATGACACAAAAATGCGTTGTAGAAATATTGATACTATTGCCCTTTAAGGGTTGAATTTCGAAAAATTCCTTTCTTAAAATAAGATTTGACCAAAGCTGGGAACTTAATCTTTAAAGTAATAACTCATTTCTAGATTTCGGATAGATATCAAAGAAAATAAAAGCTCGTGACAAAAAAAAAAAAAAAAACTTTTATAGAAATAATGATAATTTTTCCCTTTAAATTTCGAATTCCGAAATTTTTTAAAATATTATATAACCACGGCGCAGACGTTACTCTTTAAAATTATACTTCATCTTTCTATATCGGCTAGATATCAAGGGAAATAAATGGCTCTTGACACAAAAACGCGTTGTAGAAATATTTATACTTCTGCCCTTTAAGGGTCGAGTTCCAAAAAAATCCTGTCTTAATAAATGATGTCACCAAAAAGGAGATCTTAATCTTTGAAATGATACTTCACATAACGATTTCAGTTATATATCCAGGGAGATAAATGGTTCATTACATAAAAAAAATTAAAAATACTGATATTTTTTACCTTTAAGGGTCGAATTTGAAAAAAATCCTTTCTTAATATTTGATCAAAGCGGATACCTTAATCCTTAAAATGATACCTAATCTAACGATTTCGGTTAGGTATGTAGGGAGATAATGGCTTGTGACAAAAAACACCTTATAGAAATAATAAATATGATTCTGTACATGCAGATTTGGAAGTACAGGAAATGTTAGAAATATCACTACTTTAGTGAAGAGAGCTGTGGAATTGGAGCAGTGTTTGGCCGCCGTACGCCAGCTGATGCATTGCTGGCGCATATGCAGCAGCAGGCGTCCGTCCCCCGGCTCTTATTATCCCGTGAGAAATCGGACGGCCACTAATTGCGGAGAACGAGCCGGCGAGCAAGTGTAAACATTAAGATGTCGGCCGATAGGGGGCGGCCAGTAATCTGTGCGCCTTGTCTTATTAATAAAGTAATTACGTGAGGGCACAATTTAGTGACCGGGCCGGAGTAATGGGGTGCCGGGCTTATCTGCAGACGGACTCTATCGGAAATTGCCGTTCCGGTCACGACGTGTTTCCTTCACGTCGCTCGTTAAAGCCACGCCGCGTGCCTTACCTTGCGGCACCAATTAGAGAATCGTTAATTCTTATCACCGCACTGTGCCTTCCAAATGGAACCGGCTGAGTCTTTTTGTTTCCGCAATTGAGTGGAGCGACCCGTTACAGTCGGTGCATCTCCCTCGTCTGTGACAATCTTTTCTTTTGACCAGTGCACCAAAGAGGAAGTGCCTTTACTCGTAGACTCCCTCGCTTCGGGAGGTGTGACCGTTAAATAAGTGTCAAGGAATTGTTGTCTCCAGCAAATCATGACCGTGTAATCAGATTGCTTTCTCGTAAACTCACAACAAACGAAAGTGCCAGAGAAAAAAAATACTTCTCACACAGCACGTCATGTACGCAGTCCTAAAAATTCACGTCATCAAATGGAACCTATGACGTAGACGACTTCAATAATCACGAAATTTATTATTATAAACATATTTTGTTATTAAATAATTATTACTATATAGAGCAACTTTAGTATTTAAGTTTTCAAGGTCAGAGAATGTCTAGCCAGAGGGATGGAATATCTCTGGTTACCAGATGACTTGAGAGACAAAAAATGTATTCTAGTGACTGAAGGCTGTTTCTCATTCTACTTTTTGTCTGATTAATACAGTCATGTAAATACCATAGTCAAGTGAAGATGGATCCACAGGGTCCGAAATGCATTGTGTAATACAATAAAAGTTGCATTCTAGTGACTGAAGGCTGTTTCTCATTCTACCTTTTGTCTAAAATATGAAGACTTTCTAAATCTTGTTAGGATGAACGCAGAGCTGTAATTTGATATTTGAGAAAATATGCCCGAGGGCAGAGAACAAGAATAATAGTGCGAATGAATTGAAACTACTGTGTTCAAATAGAGCAGTGTGTATTAAAAAGATACCAAAACATAAGTAAATCATAATTGTTATTGTGAAAGTTTAATAAAACATTTCAGTTGGTATTGGAAACGTAGTCGCACTTAGATTATTTATTTTCAGCTGTGTACTAAACCCAGTATTCGATATAGAGGATAAATAAAAGTCGTATAGCACTGATCCGATACAACTGTAAATTGGAGAATAAATATAATTTTTATAATATTTAATTGTAAGGTTGAAACTCACAATTATCGTTAAGTAGCCTATATACCGGTAAGAAGAGACAGTTAACGCATCCATTTCGGAGCCTTTGATCAGAATTTTCGGCGATGGTACGTCTTCCTACAATCCATGGCAACAGTAAGCACTTGTATCAGAATATGTAACTGAACGATTCTTTTGGTATTGTGCTAACTCAGGTTTTTACCGGCTACTGTTTGAGCTCTAACCAGGTGACACAAAGTATCAGAATCGTTGAAACTCTAATGTGCAGAACGTCTGTCCGTCTTAATTTCAATCAATTTGAAAATCTCAATAACTTTTGTTCTGGAATCTCTCACTTTCGCTTATTATAAGTTTCATCTACACATACCAAAAAATTCTAAAAACATGAGAACCTTAAGAGTAGCGAAAACATTTTAAACGGAGAAATAGATGGTATATATTGAAGTATCATCCTCTTAGGAACATTAGGTATAGCTTGGACAGAATTCTTGCTGAGAATTACACGTAACGTAGTTCATACCAGATGCGCCGACACTTCTACTCTTTCTCCCATTATATATCTCGCAAAAAGTTTTGTTGCTTGGTAAATTTTGAGACTAGTTTAGATCTAAGTGCTTACAGCTGGAAACATTAGTTTTTAGACTTGGTGACTTGGAGAAAGTATTTAATGTTGCCAAATCATATTTTTTTAGATTTCAGCGTATCGTCTCTATATTTTCCGCTTTTCCTTAATTTTTCTTTTAAGTATTTTTGACAAATTTCTTGTTCATTTCGGAATCGTTATTATTGGATTAATACTAATCAAAATTACTAAAAATGGTTGAACTTATCAATCAATTAGTCACATATTTGAATTGGCAAAAACATCTATTTATTACTATTTGCAGCAAACCTTCTTTTATGATACCTGTGTTGTAGCTCAACCAATTTAATTGAAAGTTAAAACTAATGTAAATTTGTGCGAACTGAATTAAAGTGGCAACATAAAAACCTTCGATTATTATTGCTGCTAAATGTAAGCTCACTACGACATTTCGGGATAAGGCTCATGAAAGTTTGTATTTACACGGATGCCTGTAACTATGCATTAGGGTTTTCATTTCATTTGTGTAAATATGAATTTAAAAAAAAACACTAAAAAATCAATCAAGCGCACTAGATGCAATAAGAAAATATTTATTTCGTCTAGAACAGCTCTTTAGACTACTTCAAGTTTCATTTTTTAATGTAACTAACAATTAGTGTTAAAGTAAAGATAAATGCAATATTGATTTGAAATTCCAGTATCAGCACCACTGGATTTCCCAACGAAAGTCAGTGGATGACACTGTTATTGCGCAAAGAAACGTTACCACGCTACGAAGTAATGAGATAAATGCCTGCGGGAATTCGGAACATTCGTTTGGTGAACTGGTAGATTTCTGTATTTCTGACAGAGACGTGAGAATATTTATCTCAAAAGTAAATAGGACAAACCTATGAAATATAGGCATCTAAAATATTAATAGATTAATTAATATACGAAATTGTTGTAAAGGTAATAAACCTCGAACTGTTTAAACATACAATCAAAAGAAATCAAGAAATAAAGACTAGTATTAAATTGGAAGGTTTATGGCTGAAAGCTATTCGAAATATTCAATAAGAATAACGGGATTTGTATTACAAATTATAACAGCTTATATATAAAGCGCCTGCGAGAATATAGGGAATTTATAAGTTAAGCGTTGAATTTACGGGATAAACGTAATATTGTCAAGCCACGTATAATTTTGTTGCAATCTCTTAATTAATTTTTACGTGATGCATGAACAGACAGACACGTTCACTTTGTGAACCGCCTCACAATAAGCTTTCTTTATAGACATTACATTCTCCCTGGTAACCAGCTGAGTGAGGCCGTGTGTGAAACATGACGTTTCGGTAGGCATAGACTCTGCCGCCATTTTCAAGACACTTGACAATGGCGGCAGAGTCTATGGGACTCAATTGGCTAGTAACCCGACAGAATTTTATCTACATACAACGCCGAGAAAACCGCCAGTCTTGTATAAGCTTTCTTTATAATGTGTTATATGTTATTCTACAGACAAGCCTTCAAATAATTTCATTAAATCGTATACAAAGTACAAGAACAAAACCTTAAATCTAGGAATTTTACTATCTCTGCACGAATCACGACAAAGCTAATTAATGGGTTTAAACGAAACTACGTACAGTGATAGCGTAGTTCATTAGTTAAGATCTAGAATAGTTTTTATCCCGTCGAGATAAATAGTTCCATGATACAGAGATCAAAAGCGTAAAGCTTTAAAGCTTTATGCGTAGCCATCACGAAATAACTAAACAAACATTAATGAACAGGTATCAACGAAACTACTCATAGTGATAGCTTATGTAATCAGTTAACATACGGGATAACTTTGATCCCCGTAAGCTACGAATGAGCGGTCTGGTGGTTCACGTACTTTTTTTTTTTTTTTTTTTACTTCTGGCTTTACGCCTCGTCGATGGGGGCCGTTACAGGTGTAACGTTTACTTTATGTAACGTCTCTATGTTGTATAATACTTTAAATATATTTATATACTTTATTGCCTCTTATTATCAGCACAAGACCAGTATATAGAGATTTCCTTAACCCCTCTTTGTCCGGCGCTGGTTTTAATATGATACTCACGCTGAAAAATCATAATTACTATTATTCCAATTCTTATCACACAAACTCAAATTAATTCCTTTGCTATATCTACATATATCTCAATCTCAAATCAAAACACTTTCTACTTATCTCATCACTTGTATGTTTTTATTTAACAAACAATTCTCTTTTCTCAAGTCATATAACATTATCTTTATCCATAACCCTATACCTTCTGCCCTCAGGCTAATATTTTACTATTAATAATCCCGCCAAGATTCTTATGGCTTCTCCAGTGAGCCAAACTGTTTCATCTCTTCTTTCAAACTTGTTCATTCTAAAAAACCAAAACTCGTCCTCTCCATTCAAATCTTCTCTTCAACAACTCACTCTTGACTCTTCTTTTATTTTTCAGAGGTCTCATTATTCATCTTGTTATTCTTTGACCTTTGAACTTAAAAATTACGAGTTAATACACAACATTACAATTTATTTATTAAAAAAAATAGCTTAATTTATGTAAAACCACACAAATGTGAGGTTGTGTATCTCACACAGGGACAATGAACGGGAAGGAATTCGCCCACGACCTTTTTGAAGGAAGCATCCCGAGATTTGCCTGGAGTGATTTGAGGAAGCGATGGAAAATCCAAATCTGCGGTCATTCGAACCAGCGTCCTCTCGAAAGCGAGGCCAGAGCGTTAACCACTCACCCACCAAGCTTGGTGCAAAAAAAAATAAAAGCAACAAAAATAATGGTTCAAGGTCTACTGTCTCTCCCTCCCTTACAAATTGTTTTACATTTCCCAACACTAGGAATAGTCCGCCCCGTTGTCTCATTGTTGCGTCACCGTGATGGTGTCCTGCGCAGACACGGAGGAAGCTGGTTCGAGTCCTGCTGGTAGAAGAAATTTTCTTCATCAGGACTTGGCCTTCAGGGTAGTAGAGGTAGATTTGCACAGTTCCTAATAATCAGATTGTGCACCAAAGTCCTGCGTTAATACCAAAACTCTCCGCAGAACGTACGGAATGAGGACTTACGACGCTGTAATTCGCCCGTCGGATGGAGACGTTAAGACTGCCTGGCGCCCCATCGGTGTATTTGGGAAGAGTAGGCATGGTTGGGCTGGCACCGGTTCTCACCCTCTCAAACACGCTATCACAGTCTCCAACACTTAACGAGTACTGTCGCACTGGGCAAGATAAGTGGCAAGGCGTTCATAGAAGAACGGAATATAACAGTCCTTCTATTAGATCGATACGCCACGATCACGGTTCTAAAGGAGGGGAGAAGAAACAGTTACACGATAAATCCCCGGCGTTTTCCTTTTTCAAAGCAATATTTTCCAGTGCTGTACGATAGAAGATCTTGTTACACCGGTACAAATGGTGTGAAGAGCAGACATACAGCTGCAGCGCGTATGTTTGTCCCAGGGTTGCTTTATGGACAACAGCTCCTCTCCTGCTGAGAAACAGTCTTGTCCCACCCAGTACACCTGTTGCTCGACTCACACCTAATGGCTCCGCTGTACGCGGCCTTCAGGCAATATCTCCAACCCCAGCTGCGGGTCACGATCATGCAGAATCAGCCCTGAGTGTTAGGAGGATAAACTAGCAAGAAATATCAATAAACCAGGTGGCCCTTGCGTAAACTCCGCGAATGGTATACAATGAACAGTGAGGTTGGTGGTTTCTAGTAGGATGAAAGAAGAATCGGCTGATTTGTAGTAATACTCGTATTTTTCTTTTTTTTTTCTTTTCTTTTTACGCCTCGTCGACGGCTAAGGTCATTAGAGACGGGATTGGACTGGGGGAAAAGAATTCGGTCATGGCCTTTTTGAAGGAAGCATCCCGGCATTCGTCTGGAGTTACTTGAGGAAATCATAGAACGGGGATTCGAACCCGCGTCCCCCCGAATGAGAGGCCAGAACGTTAACCGTTCACCCACCACGCTCGGTAGGTAATTGTTTGTTTTTCAACTGCAACAGAGCTGTAGAAAAACACTAAGAGCGTCTTACGAAATAATTAAAAAATACTTTTCGACACATTAACCATACATATGGCACAAATTCGTAGCAATTTACAACACAAAACAAAACTTAATTTACATTAGAATTCATATGTAGGGGAAGGTCGCGTAGCCCTGGACGGCGGGTAACCCCAGACAGTTAAAGTTTTAACATACCAACCACGCTGCGTCGCTAAAACTTTACTGTAAACTAGTGTAAGCGAGTGACCATTTTTTGCGTATCGTCACTGGTCTAGAATAATTCCAGTTTTTATGATGAAAGATTATGACAGGTTGATCTGATTTGACCAAATATAAACTTGACCTGTGTTTCAGGGTGAACAAAATCTCTTGAGCTTGAAGAACTCTGAAGCATTAACAGAGGTAAGTATTAAAAACGAACAGGGATGATAGCTCAATCGTATAATACAAACTTGACTTGTATTTGACCCTTAAAGTTCACTTCGAAAAATTTGAAAAATTCCTGTTTGCTTAGAAAGCATCACGTTGTTTTTTATTGAGACAGGGTAAACACTAATGTAATGACTGGTCATAGTATATGTAACAGCCAGAGAACTTAATACACATTCCATATTATTAAACAGTTGAGCAACTACGAAGAAATGAATTGCTAGAATAGTTGATTCGGTAACATATTTGGCCTGATGTCCACTTAAAATAACCTAATAACTCACGTACAGCGAACATGAAAAACGACCATTAACGAAAGTGGTCAGTAAAATACCTAAAAATCAAATAAATCGTAATGTATAAACTTTTGTCAAGCAACTACATTAGTGAAAGTTGTAATTAAACTGAAATTTATCCTAAGCCGAAATGACAATTGGCATTCGTGGTTACAGCAGAGACTATGAGTAATTTAATAATAATTTTTAAAGTTTTTTAAGTTGCTTTCATTAGCAACATGTTACTGAAAAGCAGATTCGACCTTTTTTCAGCCGCAAAACTTATGAATATTTTTTTAAACTATGAAACGCTAGGAAAAGCAAACTTAATGAATGTACTATGGAAATTAATATGGCAGCAGTTGCTTAGCTATTAAATTGTGAACATAACCACGAATTTCTTCTGATGGTATCTCTGGTCGCTGTTTTGCGAGCGAAGGCTGACACGTGACACCATTCTCCAGCCAATAGCTATCGAGTGAGTGAATGAGTGAATGAGCTTACAAAATTATATAGTACATATGCACCCTGTAGTGTAAAAACAAATGCAACTGAGATACAGTTTGGGCGCCCAGTGAGTTCCACGCTAGTGTATGTCTTGTTCCTGGCAGAAGTTTTTCGTCGCTCGTGTCAAAATTCGTTCGAGATTATTGAGTACGATAGGTCAAATAATCGCATAGTAATGAGGACTCGCGGTATTTCAATATCTTCACCATATAAAAAATGTGGAGAGGAGGGTCAAAAAAGTGAAGGTAGTGAAAAGGGTGAAGCGAAATAATAAAAAAGTAAAGGCGTTGTAAAGACGTTGAATACAGTATAAAGAACAGTATTCAAAGTCTTTCCGAAGAAAATCAAGCAAAACAGACCCAATGCATCATACGTGGGGAGATTTTTGAAGAAGACTGGACTCAAAGCTATGAAAGAAAGATAGGTCCTACATATGAAGATTGTGTTTATATATTTTCTTCAGATATCCATTATCATTGTGATTTTTGTAAGGCCAAAAAACGATTGGCCAGCATTTATTACTGTGTCCGAGGCTACCCGACAACTTTTGTGTTGCCAAAAAAATTAAGGGGAAAGTGTTTTCAATTTAATTGGTTGAAATTTTTTTATCATAGGTGACTTCTAATTAATATGATTGCAGAAGTTTCGAGTTTAATTTGAGATGTCCGGGGCTACCCGAATTTCCCCTAATTTCCCCCTGGCCGCGAAAATGAATCCAGCTTCGACAAAGACTGTAAACTACCTCATTTTGTAGAAGTGTTTATTTGTTAACTATACGCCTTAGAAAACAATCAGAAAGGATGAAATGTTTCTCTAACAAAAACAAAAATATCCGGAAAACTCCTTGCTCTATATAACACACCCAGTTTATCAATATTTCTGTGAAATGTTCATCTGCTATCTAGCGGTACGTATCACTTCTTATCGCCCGCGCCGCCAGTGAAGCCGAGCTCTAAACTATCGCATACCCGTCATCTTAATTGTTCATAATTTTGACACTTACGCGTTGAATTTGGAAAAATTCCTTTCTTAATTAATGATGTTACCGAATCGGAGAATTTTAAAACGATTCCTCAGTTATCTGTTTTGCTTACATACCAGTATGAAGGGAGAAAATGGCTCGTCATATAAAAACACCTTTAGAAGTAATATGGATATATATATGATACTGTGGCCACATCTTCGATATTCGTTGTTAATTTTGCTGTTGTTCAGGAAAATACAACATCAATAAAATTGATAAAGTAAAGTATTTCATGCAAAATATTTGTTCTCTAAACAAAGTTACTTGATAATCCGTTAAAATTACTCTATTTCCTGAGACGCATATCAAACTCGAATAACGTTAATAATGTATTCTGTGAAGAAGATGCAGTTATTGAGAGAGATATCGTAAGACAAAATAAATTAATCATTGATTCTGATAAAATTTATAATGAAATACACTCTCGACTTAAGGATTTTAGTTGCTTTATTTAGACGTAATTACAGCGTATAAAGTTTATACCATGTAAGTGTACACTTTTATGTACTTTAAAATAATGAAATTGTTATTCAAAAAGATAGTTTTGCCTTCCATAATAATAAGGCACTCATAGCAGAATAGATTAGATTCAGTCACCAGTACAAACTGTTCATTATTATCAAATTTCAAGAAATTTAGTACAACCGTCACTGGACCAAAAAAAATCCGTTACAATATTTTAACTCCAAGCTTCTTTCTAAGCACATTGAGGAATATATATTGTGCAAAAGTATACAATCAAAAGCAATAAAAACACCTTTAGAAGTAATATGGATATATATATGATACTGTGGCCACATCTTCGATATTCGTTGTTAATTTTGCTGTTGTTCAGGAAAATACAACATCAATAAAATTGATAAAGTAAAGTATTTCATGCAAAATATTTGTTCTCTAAACAAAGTTACTTGATAATCCGTTAAAATTACTCTATTTCCTGAGACGCATATCAAACTCGAATAACGTTAATAATGTATTCTGTGAAGAAGATGCAGTTATTGAGAGAGATATCGTAAGACAAAATAAATTAATCATTGATTCTGATAAAATTTATAATGAAATACACTCTCGACTTAAGGATTTTAGTTGCTTTATTTAGACGTAATTACAGCGTATAAAGTTTATACCATGTAAGTGTACACTTTTATGTACTTTAAAATAATGAAATTGTTATTCAAAAAGATAGTTTTGCCTTCCATAATAATAAGGCACTCATAGCAGAATAGATTAGATTCAGTCACCAGTACAAACTGTTCATTATTATCAAATTTCAAGAAATTTAGTACAACCGTCACTGGACCAAAAAAAATCCGTTACAATATTTTAACTCCAAGCTTCTTTCTAAGCACATTGAGGAATATATATTGTGCAAAAGTATACAATCAAAAGCAATAAAAGTTGGCAGTGAGCTAAAATTGTTGCTCTGATAATGCATGGTAGGCAGTGATAGCGATGAAAATCGTAAAAGATAATGCAGGGTTATTTATCAATAACGAACTTCTTCTCACCGTAAATACTTAAATGCGATTTCGTTTCATTGAAGAACATCTTGAATCCCTTTCCATTGTTTAAATCGTAGAAAAATTATTTGGGTGCGTGCGTAACTTCATGGAATAAAAGTGCAGTAAATCAATAACTTCGCATTGGAAGCTCCGCGACCACTTGTTGGCGTGTTTACAGGAGTGCTCTGGAGAGCGAGTGGGACTCGTATCGCATAGAGATGTCATGCCAGGTCGGCTTCCGGAATGTCGGCCTCGTTACGCTTCTACTGTACAGCGGCCGATACCATCACTGACGTCGCTCTCTTTCATACTTATCGCTGCCCCAGATCAGCTCACTACGTCATTATAATGTTTTACCACTATCGATTTTATGAATGAGCGGACGCTAACAGAAAATTTATTTGTAGTCGTAGAATTTACGTTGGTAATACCAGTAGTACGGTAGTAGTAGAAGCAGAAATAGTTTTTTGACAAATAAATTTAACAGTTACAACCCTGTTTCAAAAATCATTTATTCTGAATTGACATTTTATAAAATTTTCTACACTAATTACATACGATGTATGTATAACTGTAAGAGAAATGGAAATAGGGACGCACATTATATCCTAAATAAGTAAATACCGATTTAATAATTTCTTTTATAACCCAATTACAACTCCTATCGTAAACTTTTTCAGAAGAATTGTCCTGGGTGTAAATTATTAAGTATTACATTACTTTCAAACGTAGTGGATGAGTCAAGAATAAATAAACATTTTTATCTTGATGATCTACCTATAAATGTCTTCTTAATAGACAATCAGATACATTATTTAAAAAGGTAGGTAGTCTGTCTACAAGCTCTATAGTAGGTTAACATCGTATTTTTTCCTCTCTTGTAATCTTCGGTCGGTATTTTACATATTTCAGGAAAGAATTACATTACGAACATGGCACACGTACACAGTGCCACTGTAAACATTACACAACTCTACGTAAGTCGTCACATAGCACACACAGAATTTAAAATAAAAAAAACTGGTTAAAATAATGGGATTACATCAAGGTTCTTATTGCTGAGGTCACAATTACCCTTTAGAAAGAACATAGTGTAAGTACGCTCAAAGCATACTTGATCCATTAGCCTAGAGCAATTGCAGGTTGTGTGACACAAAAGAATGTCGTAGAGAGAGAAAAAAAACTTGACTCTGGACAACGACGAGAAGCCAGGAATTGAGGAAAGAGGGAGGAATATGGAGACTGCGTTCAGACAATGCTGGGAAACGTACAAGTCCAAATCCATATCCTATTAAGAAAAAAATAGGCACACAATACGGTATTCAAAACCGAATGCCTCTACACAGCAGAGCAAAAGCCAAAAAAGAGAATTACGAAAATAAAAAGGAATATAAATTTCTCAGGAAAATCTTAGAACACAAGAAAGTGACAAGAAGTATTTTGGTATTCTGCTTGAGGCCAAATCAAGAGTAACGTGAAAGGTGTGAGAAGACCTCATGTGCTAGTAATAAAAGACGACTGGCCTTTTATGAACACCTAAGATTGGGATCTGAACGAATGGCAAATTAGATCCTTGGCTTCTAGGAGAAGAGACAAGTTTCATGGCTGAAAGAAATGTGACATAAGGGAAGAAAATATTACAAACACAGAAGTGTTGGACACAAAAATTGTGAAGGTGACGGAACTCTGGACAGAAACCAACAAGAAGTGTTTTCTTGGATGAGGAACGAGAAGGGTTGAGCCAGAGACTAGAGAATGAAGCAGTGTTGGAGAGAAAGCAAAGAACGTCAACAATCAAGGAAGGAGTGTAATCACGTTTCATACGTGAATGAAACGACGCTAGTAACAATAATTATAAAGTGAGACGAACTAAAAAACTGCACCAGTGAAATAACATAGAAAACACTAGATCAGGAAATCCAGTCGGTCACCAACAGATCATATGAACCATCCTAGAAAACATGAAACGGATATCAAATACAATAGACAACAGTTTTATCAAATATATAAATACAACGCGTCTGGTAAAATATTTAAATAGCTGCGCCAATGAACAGGATAATACAAGGATTAAAACATTCAAAGAAATAACAACATATGGTGCTTGAAAACAATGTTTAAGTGTGCCATAGAGAAGAAAAACGTTTCTAAATGCTTAAAACAGCGTCTAATAAAAAAGATTACGAATATACTCAAACTGTCACACTCATTTAATACATAAAAAAAATGTTAGCTGTAACGATCCATTGACCAAATTACTTTGCTTGCAACTTACATGATTCAACATGTAGTCGCGAAACATCTCTTTATGGTGTGTAATAGGTATGTAATAGATATCCACATCCGCAAGTGCGAAACTTTCGAGTGAAATCCTACATCCGCATCAGCATCATCAATTTTTAATACGGATGTATAGCGGATGTTTTGTTTACATTGTAATTCTTTTCTCTTTATACGAGATTCTACCCATCGTCGCTTAGCTAACAACAAAGTGGTTGTTTTATTCTGACGATCTTGCAATAAAAGTACCAATGAACTGAACGGTGTTATTACCTAAGCGACGAATTTACAAGTTTCAAGTTGCGTGTAAAGTAAAGCGACCTATTCACCATCCAACTTATAGGACATCCGTGAAGAACTACCGTAGGATGCGCTCACAGATTCACGCTAGTAGAAGAAGTCCACCAAAACATTCCAAACAATCCTTTCCACTCATACTTTGTCGCGGCACACTGTGTGTCCTTATTGCACACTCGTAGTATGTTTGCTCCAATAACTTCCTCCAATGTCTAAAGATTGCTGGACCGCAGAGACCCTTTTTGATTGTCTGGGAGTCCAGCAACATCCAACACGTCCTACATGTAGTCCTGTAACCCCTTTCACTGCCCATCTTTATCGAAAATCGGATCATCGTAGGTGCTATTATTGTGAATGCGTCACTAGAGCAGTGGGAAGGCGGGTGGCGAGCACGGAACCGAATGTGGTGGGTGAGCGGTAACGCTATGGCCTCGAATCTGGGAGGACGCGGGTTCGAATCCCCATCAGGGCATTCGGATTTGGGTTTTTCATGGTTTCCATAAAGACTCCAGGTGAATGCTTCCTTTAAAAGGCCATGGCCACATTCCTTCCCGTTCCTATCCCCTATCCTTTCACGTTTCTAATGTCCTCGACGTCCGTAAGGAATATAGTAAATGAATAAATAAATAAAACAAGCGAACACGGAAATGTGCGATGGCGTGGCCTTTTGCTTGACGCTTGAATTAGTCGAGCCACGAACTCCGCATAGTTCATACGACAAAGACTGGTGTTTAGACGCGTGCGTAGATATGTAAATAATTTAATTCACTTCTGAAATCATCCCACGTATTTTGTTGTTGAAAGATGAGGCAAAAAAAATCAATATGACAATATTAAATGGAAATAGACTTAACTTATGAAAAAGATAGAATTTGGCATAAAATATATACTTTTTATTTTAAATTTATTTTGATAAAATATTAAAATCTAAACAATTATAAATTTATTTCTCCACCTCCGCATCCGCTTCCGCAAAACATCCGCTTCCGTAAAACATCCGCTTCCGCAAAACATTCGCTTCCGCAAAACATCCGCTTCCGCAAAAACATCCGCTTCCGCAGGTGTCAAGAACTGAAGATCCGCATCCGCAAAGATTACCTCCGTTACAACCCTAATGCGTAACAGCTTAAATCGTCAGATGAAGTGACTTCATCACGTATTTCCGTTCCATTGCCAGATGAAACCTAATGCGCCAAAAAAGGTTGAAAGGTTTTTGGTTGAAATGGCTAAATGTATAGTTAGAACGTGAGACTGTAATAAGTTGGGCTCGGCAGTCCCCTGATGGATGCAACCCACTCGTCGATGGCCGCGCAGCAGATGGTATCCGCTGAGTGATGACGCCCGCGTGAAGCGGGCGTGCGCGTTTGTCGGCTCCACACGTGACTCGGCTGCCGATGGTCACGTGAGAACTACTGCCTCGCCGCTCAACTTCTGCGGCTTACAACACTAGTCCCTGGCCTGTCAAGAACTGGTTGTGTTCGTTTATGGTACTGTCTAGCAGTATGGCTTCGATCGTTAAAGTTGCCCCATAGTAGAATTTTATGAAATACTCCCAACACAAGTTTAAATGCCGATGGCGCCTGGATGAGGTCATCTTGAGTACATTCCCTCACTTTAAGACGTCTAACATTTTTACTACTTTGGTCTTGGGGGAATCTTTAGATTCAGTAAATACAAACTAACAAGTGATGCTAGTTGAACCTCTGACGAGGCACTTGTGGCATTCTTGACGCACTCTACCTGCTACGAGACTTTCTTCGCTTTCTGGACGCTCTCTCTATGATATTGCGCGGATGTAAGGAAATTCGTAGCGAAACTTTTTTTCTCCTGCTAGATTTGTTTCTGGAAATTATCGCAGAATGCAATCAGTGACGGATATGATATAGGAGCTGGAATGGGATTCATTGCAAGACAGGAGGAGGATGAGGAGGGTCGTGGGAGTGTACAGGGCGTATACTGGCGATGTGGTATGTAAAGATATTGGAGTAGGTATCAAAAGTAATGCATGGAAGGGAAAAGATGACCATGACCACAAGCTGGCACATGATTTCAGGCACAAGGGTGTGGGAAGATTCTCGTTTTTAGGTAAGGGTGACAGGGATTGGAATGAGTTACCAAGAGAAATGATGAATAATTTGCCGAAAACGTTGAAAGAAATTAAAGATAAAGTTTGTAGAGGGCAAATGTAGGTGGGTGAAGGATAGGGGGAAGATGGGGGTGTATGGAAATTGTCACCGGAGCCTGTGCTCCATTGCAATTAAATTAAATTAAAAAAAATAATTAAATTATACGATTTACTTATTTTTCTTACTCTTTGACATATAGAGGCCTACAATGTGTTGAAATTTGGTTATTTTTAACTTCAAACTTCAAGAATGTTAACAATAACCACTTGTTACTAAATTTTTATGCATCAAATCGATAGTTACTTGTCAAGAGCCGTCGTTTTGGAACAAAATAACAGCCATATCTAGTCACAAGTATTTTATTTTTTTCGGTAATCAGTCTGTCGATTGGTTTGATGCAGTCTTCCGTTTGTTCCTGTGTCGTGCTATACGTCCCGTATCGACATACCCTCTGAAATCTACTTTCTTAGTCACGGGTTTCGCATATTCTAATCACTAATTGATTGTGATTGTTTACAAAACTTCTGCTGTAAATTATCATCATAGATGTTTAATTTCATTTCATTCACGTATGACAAATAAATGTAACATACAGTGTGAGAAATCTTTCATTTAATAAATCCCATTTCACATTAATATAAACTAAATATTTTAAAGAAATCAATTAATAATTTTTATTTAATTCAAAAGATAAACGATGGTTTATTTCAACCTAAACGAAAATCAAATAAAAAACTTATTTTATGGTGTAGGAAGGTTGCATGAACTTAACAGAAACAATTAAAAAAAAAATACACACACACACACACAATGTCTGCATTGGTTGGATTGTCATGTCAGAAACAACATGGATTTTTCTTACAGCGCTGTTTTATTTGTGTTTTCGTAGCCTTAGTGTCTTTAGCATTTGTAAGTGACGTGTTTGCTTCATCTATTCTTTTAATGTTATTAATGAAATTTCCTCGTGTTTTATTACAATATGTGATTATTTGAGGCGCTTAACACATGAAAAGAAATCATGTTTCTTTAGTCTTAAATAATGGTAGCTGCATCATTAACTCAAACAACAATCATATGACCTTATTAAAATGTGTAAATATAATTTACACTTGGGTCTCGGTATTCAGGGCAATAAAAAGATACCATTACGACAGACGATCCTGAAAAATATTCTACAACAGGCTGGTGTTTGCAAATATTAAAAAATATCTGAGGCAAGTCCATGGAAGTTCAAGAAACTTATTTTTAGATACTCACAATCATACTCCAAATATTTACACAATGGAAATATCACATACTGTTTTTTAAAGAAACTTCGTATTTTAACACAAAAGCATAAATTAAGGTTTCAACTATTTTGTAAAATTGCGTGATATTACCAGCAATTGATATTAAATTTCTTATTTGTATAGACTGCTACCTATTGTGTACTGATTGTACAAATGTTCTCCAACCAAGAAAGTGCTAAAATTCTTCCGAGTATCAGCCATCCGATCTACCTGAAAACATTTCGAATTCCATTCTGATTTTATGAAGCGTTCTCGCTTTACCATTACAGCAAAACCAACGTGCTTCGAGGGTCATGATTTCCGAAATTGCTGTTGTAGGTTGGTTGGAGTTTACTTAGTAGCAAGCAAGATTATGTAGGTTTTACGGACCTACATTCCACGTTTAACGCATCCCATCGTCTGCAAAGTTTCTGCACTGTTAGCTAAATTACTGGCACTTAGTGTCGAAGGAGGCGGGCGTGTTCCACAGACGGCGCCACGTTACTCGAGTTCCACAACCCATGAATTAGCAACTTGCAACATTCCAAACGAACGCTGAATTTCTGAGTTGGCATCTGAGGAATGCAAATTGGACTCGGCTTCACAGTAAACGAATATTTTTTATTTTATTTACGGCTCAACTACAAAAGGAAACTGATTCCAAAGAGGTTCAAAAGTATAGGAGTGCTGTTATTTTTTTGAAACCCATTTTTGTTGCCATCGTCTAGATTGTTTCCTAAGTATGTCTAACAGAATGCAGGAATAATTGTCGATACTTTGTACCGAAAGAGAACAACGATAAAAATTTCAAGACAAGTCCCTGTTTCAGATAAAAAATAAATACAATTTTCATTTCATCCCATTAGCAGAACTGTGTACCAGTTAGAAATGTTTAAGTATTTTTTTTTAAAACTGCTTTACGTCTCTCAAAAGCGAGGTCTTTAGAGACGGGAAAGGATGGGGGGCAAGGATGGGGGCAAGGAATTCGGCCATGGCCTTTTGAAGGAAGCATCCCGGCATTTGCCTGGAGTGATTTGGGAAACCATGGAAAACCCAAATCTGGATGCCCGAACGGGAATTCGAACCGCCGTCCTCCCGAATGTGAGGCGAGAACGCTAGCCGTTACACCGCCACACTCGGTAAGTATTTTCTGTTCGAAAGTTCTGGATTATTTAACTGCATTCGGAAAACAATTATTATAAACGCTATTAAAATAGTAATTCCTTGAATCAAGACATTTATGAAAAGTATTCGTTGTTGGATGCGGTCGTCCGTGAGCACTGTCAGAGAGAAGAGACAGTAATTGTATTATTACTGGCAAACGATGCAGCATTTGATGTCCCACTAGCTGTTCCCGTGACTCCGTCCACGTGCAATCTGGGCTGGCTAACTGACTGAAAAACTATGGAAAAAATGCTGACTGGAAAGAAAAACCAGAGGCGTGGTTTTCTTATTTCTTCTTTCTAGGCTCTCCTCTGCTCGTAATGATTTTGGGTTGAATGTAACTACTTCAAACGCGTTTTTGCATGTCATTTTTTTCTACCAACCCTTAATTCCGCCGTTACTTATTCAATTATTTTGGCTATGGATTTCCCTCAACCGTATTTCACAAACCTTCTCTGTAAACAGCCTAAGAATCGACAGTTTTACTAATATTTATGTAAACTATTATACAAAATTCCTAATTGTATCGCAAAGAAATCTATTACAGTTTAAACAATTTGAACACACCTTTTCGGCGTATCAACGATCAATATTGCTACTTTCTGAAAATTAAGAGAACTGTTTCGGTATACTAAATGTTAGAATAATAAAACAATGCGCACCTTTACAAAGGTAAAAACTTAGTTTGTATACGAGATTTTATGATGATTGTTATGAGAAGTGGATCAAAACAACAGTACGATTGTCCGCAACTTAACCGTATTATGACACGTAGTAATGAAACGTTTAATCAGTTATATAGTGCTTAATGTTTGCTTAAAACGTCTATTAATTTCCGCTTTCCGGCAACCAGCATCATTGGTAAGACTTCCGGCATCTTCCTCTTAATAATATGGATCACGTCTGTATGGTGGCAACTCCTTTGAATTGTATTTCCTCCTAAAATTCAAACAAAGTACGTAGAATGTACAAACTATCACTGTGCTACATTGCATTAATATCCATACAGTTATTGTTTGTGAGACTATCCAAGTTATCGGGAATAGATGTTTTCTACATTTTTTACCTGTCTCTAGGCGTAACTTTATGTCAAATTCATTCTTAAGCTTTTTCGTGATGCGTACAAAGACAGACAAATATAAAAAATTTACGGATCTTGGTGACTACGTAAGTAATCGGGATAAAACGTGTGATTTATGTTAACTGATAACGTAAGCCACGGCTAAGCGTACT
>JARYHS010009186.1:163457331-163521475 GCA_031002005.1 Vandiemenella viatica
ATTGACCAAAGGTGCGCCGAACATGCGCGCAACGTCCGCCTGGGCCAGATCGACAAGTCAGCGGTTGCTGAACACAGTATTGACACGGGACATGGCTTTAATTTCAAAGCCAACAAGAATTCTTGCGCGTACGAGAGGTTATTGGGACAGTGTTTTTCGGAAGCTATCGAAATTCGTATCACGAAGGACCTCGTTAACAGAGATACTGGATTTCAGTTAAGTAAAGCCTGGAGCCCAGCAATCCAGAAAATGAGAGTGCAGCAGGACAATGGGAAACACGCACCTCTCTTGCGCGCCAGCAATCAGCGGAACCACCAGCAGCTAATGGCTTCCGCCAAGAGGAACGCTTCTGCTAGTGGCCAACGTTTCCCGTCACTAGCCATGGCCGACCGGAAAAAGGATGACGTAGCGCGGACTTCGCGTGATATAAAGCACCTTAATAACCGAACAGAAGACCAGTCGAGAGCAAACCAGCGGTGGCAGCAGCGAAGAATGCGAACGTACTTTGCACCAGACACCAAACCGATCAACGTGAAAGAAGATTGGACGAGCTCATCGTCCTCACGAAGCTGACAGCTCACCTGGCTGCAAAAGAAGACCTGTCTGCCTCCCGAGGCAGCATTAACGTCAGCACATATAATGCGACGTGCCATTCTGAAAAACAACGATGGCCGCGGCGGCAACCATATAGGAAGAAGACATTACAGCCAAAAGAGAAGACACAACGACAGTGAAGAAAACTGTCCCGTCCAAATATCTTGGAGGCAATGCCTTAGGCAATATACTCCACCAAACTCCAGCTCAATAGGAACGAGCTGTGACTAGGCTATGGCGCGGCGCGCTGACCAGGCGCCTGGGGAAGCGTGACCGTCGGCAAAATCGCATGCGTAACCTACACCTAAATGGTGGAGACATCGAATGGACAACCACAGCTAAATACCTCGGCGTGACTTGGACACTCGTCTAACTGGAAACATCACATTGAGGAGACACGACGAAAAGTTGCAGCTAGGCTACAAGAGTTATACCCAATACTCAACAGGGATAGCTCATTGTCAGCCTGCACCGGCGTCAGTGTATACTGTAGCCTAATACGACCGGTGATTGAATATGCGTGCCCTGTGTGTGGGGTATGCATCCAAGGCCCAAATAAACCGTCTGCAAACGATGCAAAACAGATCACTTCGGCGAGCACTACATGTGCCAAACCGATTTCCCAAGCAGACCTGCACGAAGCAGCAGTGTCCCAATGCTCCAAGAAAGAATTATGGAATTACCAAATCTTTCTATAGGACATCAAGAAAGTCGACTAACCCACTAATAGCAAATCTTGGCCAGTATTTTACTACCTTGACAAACACAAAAGACCACTGTCAATTCTAACTAATAACTGAGAAAAACAAAAGCAAAGCAACCAAAAGGCAAACCACAGTAAAGTGACTAAATCTGTAAGATTGAAGGAAATGTCTAATGACAACAAACTTCACCACAACTGCTTAACAAAGGAAAAGCAGAAAATGCTCACGGCGGCACCGGCAGCAGTCACTTGACAATGGCGGCAGAGTTGTGACCGCCGAAACGTCGTGGTCAAACGATGGACTAACTCGGCTAGTTACCCGAGAAAATTTTATTCATTTACAACGCCGAGAAAATCTCCAGTCTTACTGTAGATGTTATCCATTTTTCCGATTACGATATGGTTGTTATTGTTATATTGTTTTGTCGGGTCGTAGTGGATTGCATCATTTGTCAGGTTATACTGTTTACTTGTCCTCGTCCGCGCTTCTCGTAGGGTGATATTTTTATGGGCGGCTTGCGTTCGCAGTCTTCTATTATAGATTGTGTCGCAATTCTTGATTCTTTAATTCGTTCATTTCGTCGTTCTACGCTGTTTCTCTGCTTCTCACGGTGCTCATTCACGTTCGCTGAGAACATAACGTGCCTCGCGCTCTTTGACTGTTTCCTTTCCTCGCTGTTCTAGTGGGCGAAACTTCCAGCCCTGCTATCTTAAAAATCACTTCCTTAAGATAAAAACGGAAACTTCTTCACGGATAAGGGCTAGAGGGATACAACACCGTATAACTGCCTTGATGGTACTGGGACTCGTTTATTTAGTTTTAGCGGCACGCACATTGTACACTTACTTTTATAATATTGCCGCATGAACGCCAGTGTACCGTCTGCCAGCATGGCGCAGCGGGTAGCGTCACGAATTGCGGTACCGAAGGTCGCCGGTTCAATCCCGCCCACTGACAAAAATTATTTAATTCTGTTTATTATTTCCAGAAGATTCTACATGTTTCCTAAGGTCACTTGTAACTTCTACACATTTCATTTGTTAACTACTCTTGTAATCTCTAGTACGTTCTATCTGTGTATAAATAGAAGAGCATTCTGCCCAAGAGGCAGTCAGTGCTGCGTGTATGTTTGAGTTCTCAATAAACCTGTTCTCAGTTTAAGTGCTGTGTTCATTGACAAGTAACCTTCGAATTCACACCTGCCCCGGTTCCAACGCGACATAGTTTGGTGGAGACGCCGGGTACCCTGTGCAACAGCTGCATCGTCGTGGCTCCGATTAGGCAACGTAAAAGTCGCCGCCTACACGGACTGGAACCGGACTACAAAGGATATACTCAGTACGTCCTTCCGAAAGTCCGCGTCATTAGGAAACCCATGGCGGCAAGCCAGCTGCACATTCGACACCCATCGGTGTTCTCTGGAGACGCTGGACAGGATCCTAACAAATGGCTAAAAGGGTTCGACCGAGTCGCCAAGTACAACAGGTGGGATCATACCATGTGCTTGGCAAATGTTTATTTCTATCTGGACGGAACCGCCCAGCAGTGGTTCGAGAACAACGAAGAAAAACTGAATAACTGGGAAATGTTCCAGACGGAACTTAAGAAAACGTTTGGGGACCACCAGCGACAAATCCGCTCGGCGGAAGAACAACTGAAGAACCGGGCCCAACGACATGGGGAGCCGACGCAATCTTACATACAGGATGTTTTGGCCCTATGCAACGTAGTCAACCCGAATATGACTGAAGCCGACAAAATCACGCACCTAATGAAAGGTATTGCAGAAGACATGTACCAAGCTCTTCTGATAAAAGACGTCGCTACGACGGAAGAGTTCATCAAGTGGTGCCAGCGGATTGAGGAGATGCAACAAAGGAGGGTTGGGCGAAAGAAGTATGACAGACTTCCCAACGTAGTCCCTATGGCAGTTGTGGAAGACCAGCACGACTTTGCGTCTCTCATACGACAAATTGTGAGAGAAGAATTACAACAGTTCATGGCAGCTGGGACTCTTGAACCGAGTGAGCATCAGATCATGGCCATGGATGTAAGCCCAGTGGGTCATGAAGGAGCCGACGCGGCGGAAAAAGAGGTATTTCAGACAATAGCTCCTGTCTGCCGAGCCAATCGCACTCGACGTGAAGAATGGCCTCGCCCTGATATGACGTATGCTGCAGCTGCCAAACGGCAGCCTAGGAACCGGCCGACACGGCCACAACCAAATCCTCCGGCACCTATGACGTCCCGCAGACGAACGGACGTCTGGAGGACAGAAGACAACGCGCCAGTATGTTTCCACTGTGGGCGCCCTGGACATGTCATACGCTACTGCAGAGAGAGAAGACGAGTATTTGACGATTATTTTGCCGCAAGACGTCCGCCATCCGAACAGTTCTACCCCAGGCAGCCACCCGCTGACGAGTTCGGTCGACCTACGGGAAGAAGCCCATCGCCGTACCCTAGACGAGGTCGATCCCCGACGCGCCGCTGCCGTTCATCGTCGCCGGACAGAGCTACCAGCCGCTCCCCTAGCCGCCGCACGCAGGAAAACTAAGCAAGGCGACCATCTACGGAGGTGAGGCCGCCGCAGATGAAAATCCTCCATGGATGACAGTCACTAAGATGTCGGGAAATCTCATCAACGTTATAATCGACGGCCAACCTGTCCGGGCGCTGGTTGATTCAGGAGCTTCTTTCTCCGTATTGTCGGACAATTATCGTCGCACACTAAAGAAGACAATGTTCCGTGATACGGGGGCAACTGTGCTAAAGGTCGCAAATGGAAAGTACGTCCAGCCAGCTGGAGCTTGTGTCGCGAGAATAACCATCAACAACAGGACCCAGCCAGTTGAATTTGTCATTTTAACAGAATGTAGTCATAATGTCATCCTTGGGATGGGACTTCCTTAAGGCATCCCAAGCTGTCATTGACTGTGGAACGTCTGAGCTGCAAATTGAAGAAGTCGTTGCGACGGGTACACGTAACACAGAATCTTCTGGGAAGTTATTCGCCGTTGACAACGTGACAATCCCGCCGTTCGCAATGAGAAGAGTCCCCAGTCAAAAACACGGACGACCGCAAACCTTGAAGTGCTTGTCGATAGTAGAAAGTTTATTAGGCTCACGAAAAGAAATCTACATACCAGCGGCTATCATAAGCATTATCGGTGGTCGAGGAGACATTTGGATCACCAACTGTCACGAGCAGTCACAAATTATCCCCAAGGGAATGTGCATAGGGACAGCTGAACCAGTCCAGGAGGGCGAGCTCAACGTCATTAACGAAGATCCATGCTCTGTTACTAGTACCGACAACACGCTGGAGGAAACAACTATGGAACTGCCAATAGGGTCCGGCCTGACCAAGGAACAACACCACCGGGTGTTAGCTATACTACGCCAATTCTCTGGTGTATTCACACCCCAGCAAAAAAAAGGTCAGACGAAACGGCCCACGATAAAGCATCGTATCAATACTGGGGATCATCCGCCCATTAGCCAGCGCTCGTACCGATTGTCACCAGTCGAAAGGCGAATAATTCGAGAGGAAGTGGAGAAGATGTTGCATAATGACATTATTCAACCTTCGGAGAGTCCTTGGTCATCTCCGGTGGTCCTCGTAAAGAAGAAGGATGGTACGTGGCGATTCTGTGTCGACTATCGGCGGCTGAACAAAATCACAAAGAAAGATGTCTACCCACTGCCGCGCATCGACGACGCCTTAGACTGCTTGAAAGGAGCTACATACTTCTCAACCATGGACATGCAGACAGGCTACTGGCAAATCGAGGTTGACGAAGCTGACAGAGAAAAGACGGCTTTTATTACACCTGATGGCCTCTATGAATTCAAAGTAATGCCATTCGGATTATGCAACGCTCCGGCCACATTCGAACGCATGATGGACAACTTACTTCGACACCTTAAGTGGACGACGTGTCTTTGTTATTTAGATGACATTGTTGTTTTCTCGAAAACATTTGAAGAACATCTGAGTCGCCTGTCAACGGTGCTGAAGTGTGTTCAGACTGCAGGACTCCGCCTCAATCCGAAGAAGTGCCTCTTCGTCGCCAGAGAGATAAAAAATCCTGGGGCACCTGGTCAACGGAGATGGCGTCCGCGCTGATCCAGATAAAGTAAGGGCAGTCATGGAATTTCCAACTCCTCAGCACATTCGTGATGTGAGAAGCTTTCTTGGGCTGTGCTCATACTTCCGGCGTTTCATAAAAGGATTCTGTAACATGGCACGTCCACTGCAAGAACTTTTGCAGGGAGACGCCAAGTTTTACTGGGATGAAACTAAAGAAAGATCTTTCCAGGCACTTAAGGAGGCTCTAACTTCCGCACCAGTTCTAGCCTTATACGACGAGAATGCAGAAACTGAACTTCACACTGACGCCAGCGGTTATGGGATCGGTGCAGTGCTTGTGCAAATTCCGGAAGGTGCTGAGAAGGTGATAGCCTATGCATCAAGAGTATTCTCTAAGCCCGAGATAAACTACTCTACAACCGAGAAAGAATGCCTCGCAGTTGTCTGGGCTATCAACAAGTTTCGTCCGTATTTATTCGGCAAACCTTTCACCGTCGTAACAGACCACCATTCTTTATGTTGGCTAACCAGCTTGAAGGATCCATCAGGTCGACTAGCAAGATGGGCACTTAGACTTCAAGAGTACGACGTCACGGTGGTATTCAAAAACGGACGCAAACACAAGGATGCCGACAGCCTTTCAAGGAATCCTTTAATAGAACACAACAGCATGAATGGAATTTCAGCCCTCGCTGAATTAGGTGACGTTGCAGCTGAACAGAGGGAAGATTCAGAGTTATTAAGAACCATAGACGCCTTGGAGAAAGGAGAACCGGCCAAAGGAGGGTTTCAATTGATAGATGGGACATTGTATAAGAACAACTACGATCCACTAGGCCCCAAGTGGCTTCTGGTCGTTCCAGCTCATCTCCAGCCAGCTATTCTCAAGTATTTCCACGACGCTCCAATATCCGGTCATCTGGGATTTGTGAAGACCCTGGACCGAATCAGACGCAGGTATTACTGGAAGGGTCTCTACCGATCTGTCAAGCATTATGTGAGTCACTGTAAAGAGTGCCAGCGACGGAAACATGTGCCGCAATTACCTCCAGGTCATCTAGTACCAATTCCACCTGCAGCAGTTCCATTCCACCGAATTGGGATCGACCTTTTGGGGAGGTTCCCGAAGTCGACAACCGGTAACCGATGGATAATAGTCTGCACCGACTACCTCACGCGCTACGCTGTCACCAAACCTGTGCCGACTGCAGAAGCTCCAGAGGTTGCAAAATTTCTAGTAGAAGACATTATTTTGAAGCATGGAGCACCACGTGTGATGATATCCGATCGTGGAAAGGTATTCCAGTCAAGACTAGTATCAGAGGTCATGTCAAGATGCGACGTTGTCCACAGGATGACAACTGCATACCACCCTCAGACAAACGGTCCTCACAGAACGCTTCAACAAGACATTAGCCGATATGCTGTCGATGTATGTGGATGTTGAGCAGAAGGATTGGGATACAATACTGCCAGTGGTCACATTTGCTTATAATACAGCAAGGCAAGATACAACAGGCTTCACTCCGTTTTTTCTGCTCCATGGCCGTGAAGCTGAGACCACAATGGATACGCTGTTCCCATTCCAGCCGGACGACACTCAGGATGACTATATAAAACAGCTCATTACCAGGGTCGAAGAAGCAAGACAGCTGGCTCGCATACGAACACTGGCCACCCAGGAGAGGGACCGTCAGCGGTATGACGGCAAGCACCGACCTGTTGCGTACAACCCAGGAGATCTCGTATGGATTTTTACCCCTGTCCGGAAGGTTGGGCTATCAGAAAAGTTACTGAAGCGGTACTTTGGTCCGTATCGTGTCATACGCCGCCGGTCAGACGTCACATACGAAGTCGAGGATTATGAGCCGTCTTCGAAACGACGAAAGCGAAGGGACATTGTTCACGTCCTCCGCATGAAGCCTTACTACAATCCTGACGAGCAGCTAGGCACAACCAGCTTCTCGTTCAAGGACTCTGAGGACGGTTTGGATACTGAGGAAGTCGGACAGGAAGATAATAGTACAAACAGGAGGGGCCCTCCAGAACTGCCATACAGAGGACCCACGACAAGATCAAGATCCAGGACACTTCAGCGTGCCCCAAAAGAAATCTAACAGCGGGACGCTGTTTTCCTCAGGAGAGGGAGCAATGCCGCATGAACGCCAGTGTACCGTCTGCCAGCATGGCGCAGCGGGTAGCGTCACGAATTGCGGTACCGAAGGTCGCCGGTTCAATCCCGCCCCACTGACAAAAATTATTTAATTCTGTTTATTATTTCCAGAAGATTCTACATGTTTCCTAAGGTCACTTGTAACTTCTACACATTTCACTTGTTAACTACTCTTGTAATCTCTAGTACGTTCTATCTGTGTATAAATAGAAGAGCATTCTGCCCAAGAGGCAGTCAGTGCTGCGTGTATGTTTGAGTTCTCAATAAACCTGTTCTCAGTTTAAGTGCTGTGTTCATTGACAAGTAACCTTCGAATTCACACCTGCCCCGGTTCCAACGCGACAATATCAAAAAATGGGGTTACACTACTGAAAACGAGCTATGTGAATGTGGTGAGCTGCAGGACCCACAACATCAGGAATCTACCTGAACACTGCACTATCTACGACCTTTTTAGGGCAAATGTGAGGGCCATCAGGACTGCAGAATTCTGGTCACATTCCATTTGATTGTGTTCTATAGTTCATTTTATTTGTTTTGTTTCAACTAATGTAATGTTATGTCTTGAACACAAGAAATAATAAAACCTCAATTCCGAAGCTAACACTTTAAAGATTAATCATAAAGACTTCAAGTACTGTACATATAGCGATAACTCCGTTGAGTTGTATTTATTCGTAAAGTTTAAATTAATGTCTATGAAGGTCTGGCAAAAAAAGGTTACATCCAATCAAATAACAACCCCCCACGTTCCTCTTTTCAGGAGAAAGCAAGGTAAAAGACTGAAAAGGGGCTATTGTTTATTACATCTATAAATACGTAGTAAAATCACGGACTTATTCATGGATCTATTTTAGTTAAATGTTATCTAAAAACAACTTATTTCACTGACAGAAATTTAAGCATTAAAGATTCTCCAAAGATTAGTTTAGATAAAGGCAGTTGCGGGTTCATATCACTCATGTGGAATATGAGTTCTTATCGACCTCTTAACAGTTTGAGGAGCGCAGAGCTAACCAGGCAGGGAATGACGTCTCCACGGTGGCGATGAGATGCTGGCAGAGTGGGTTTTAATTACAGACCCCAGACGGTGTTTAGTATGTTAAGCGGACCGAGGGCCCCAATATATATGTTAAGTGGCGTAAAGGTGGTGCCTCCTTGACGGATGTCTAACAGCGAGCGCACTGACCAATCTCGACACTAGTGTTCTACAACAAACTCCACACAGAAACAAGTTCTTCTAGTATTCATAACATCCAAAGTGACAATAATACGAACAAAATTTTATCCTTTGTTTTAAGTAGTTAAATCGCAAGATGGAATCCTCAAAAATTTTCGGACCGAGCGTAGTGGATGAGAGGTAACGCTTTGGCATCGTATTCGGGATGTCGCGGGTTCGAGTCATCGGCCACCCATCCAGATATTGATTTTCCATGGTTTCCACAAATCACTAAAGGCGAATGTCGATATGGTTCCTTTAAAACGCCATTGCCGAATTCCTTCTCGTTCCTTACCCCCAATTCTTTCCGGCTTCTAATGACCTAGACGAGATGTAAAAACAAAAACAGAAAAATCTTTGTAATATGCATAATCCGTGGTCCACCTGTGTATTATGGATGCTGGATTCTATTCAATTCTATCTTTATTTCCACGCAACAATTTAATGGGTTTGGTTCATAGTTGACAAACTTTAAATCGGTGATAATCTGCAACGCGTATTTTTGACTTAGACGATATTACCCTTTCCATCAATCAGTAGTAATACCAGTTTCTTATCTATAAGTATCTATTCTTCTTAACCGGTACCATCTGCCTAAATTTCAAACAGCAATTCCATTTTTGTGACTGTTGCACATAATATCGTTTATATAATATACAGTCTCACAAACCACGAAAAAGTATTCCATCTGTGAAAGTCTGTTACGATTTCACCTCTAAATCGATCTTGTTAAAATTTGACAAGGAAATATTATGTATCATTAACAAGGACATAAGATACTTTTCCGGGTTAAATATCTTATTTTGTCGTGAAATTTTGAAAACTAACCGAAAGGTGACTGACAGACAGATATTCGGTGTAAATCTCTGTCGTTCAGGTTTGCTTCCCTCGTGGTTAGTTTGTGTTTGTATAGCTTATAGGTTTCTATATCCAATTCTAACATTAAAATTCTAAGTCTACACATACGAAGTCGCGGGTACTTAACATTGGTGTCACTTGCAAACAAAAAACTGATGACCTTATATATGTAAATCAGCAAAAGGAATGGGAATGAGTATCGAACAATACACGACTGACGGTTAAAAGTTTGATTATATCGCTTGGGACCGTGCACAAACTACGTGGCTCGGTCCAGGGGGGGAAGGCTACGCTGGCCTACGTGGGGGGAGGGGTGAGGGTTCCGAGCCAGGCCACGTAGCTTTCCTTTCATAACATTTTTCACAGTTAAAATGAGGAACAGAACTCACAACAGCATGCAAATATTTATTTCCCTTAGTTAATTATCTCCGTATGTAATTTACAATAGTCTGACAAGAGAAAACAGTACAAAATGTCTTCTGGAATCAAAAGGGAAAAAAAGCCACGTTCTACGCTGTGGGAGGGAGGGGGGGTAGATGCAAAAGCCACGTAGGGCTACGTGGGGAGGAGGGGGGGGGGTGTTCACAGGAGGCCAAAATGGGGCTACGTGGTTTATGTACGCTCCCCTTGATTCAGTACCGCTCTTCATATTGCAAGTAATTTGTCTAGTTTTTTTTGTTTTTTGTTTTTTCAGATACCTCACATACACCACAATATAACTGAGATAACTGAAATATCAAATTCGAGATTTGAGAGATGTATAACGTCTATTCTCCTTTTTAAATTGATTCTGAATACTAAAGGAGTTGTAATCTTTATCCAGTCACCAGCAACACTCAATAGAGACTTCGCGACTGAATGTTCGTGAAACTCAGAAAGCAATGGGACACCAATGTTTTCAAACTACTTAACTGAGCCACGAAAATTTTCATTCATAAATCTTATATTTAACGCCGTCCTTTTTTTAACGGGTTCACCGACCGATGTTTACAAAATCTACCGCAAGCAATGTAAATTACACTACTTACAATTTTTTTATCATCTGTTGACTCATCTGTTCACTTCAAAGTATTACGTGCTGGCTACGGAAACATTAGGAAGAAAGTTCACTATAAATGTTCACATTAATTAAGTCCCACACATGTGTCCTTTAATACTTGTATAAGTGTAGCGCAAATCTCCCACTCGCCTTCAACAATTTAATCGCGCTTAACGCAGCAATATTTCACACAAAGTTACGCATCTGACTGTCTTCAATATTCTTAGTAAACAAATATTACTTCCTTGAGAGATAACGAACTATTTAAATCACGTGTAGTTTATGTTATGCAATCTTTTATTATATTCAGTTTTCTTCTCCACGCGAATCCAACTTTCTGGAGTGACGAACAACAATATGAGTCAGTATTAAGGCTCTGTTGAATCACATCTAGTCACTGACGAAGTTAAATGTCTCTCTGCACCACAAAAACTCGTCGACTATTTCAGAAGTTAACATTGGATCTTAGACAATACTCTGCGAAATCAAGAATTCTGAAATACTAACCGACGAAACAAATTAATATTTGACCTCACTTCACCTATCTCTGGCTGACCAGCACTTACTCCCCGAAACGACACAGGAATTCAGCTGCCAAGCAAGTCGATATTAACTCAAAGTAAAGACTTCGCTTCGCTCCTTCGCAATACTTCTGAAGCGACCACACAATCTCTCTGATTGCTACGTAACGAAAGCATGCTGATCTGATTGCTATTTATAAGTGTTCTAAAATTTATAGATCTGGCAATTTAGGTCACGTGTCTATTGGAGGCGGTTCTTGCACTGTTGTTCTCTGGTGCAACATTGTCCCCTAACGATGTATCCAAGTTTTGCGTTACGCTGTAATTCTCCTAAAATTAACCTTACTTGTGTCTAGTCGCAAACTTAGAATTGTGTACTGTCAGCTTAAGGTCTAATACACATTTAGTAATAGATTTTGTTTTTATCTTTAATAGAAATCAGTTCTGAATCCATTTCACAAAGCATCTTATTTTCACCCATTTTAAGGAAATAATTTATGAATAATAGCACTGGGTTGATAGTCTGAAATGATAGGATACGCATGGTTATTTGTTGTACTAATTTTAGATAAATCATTTCCACTTTGCCAGCGTCAGCTAACAAGATTTAAGATCTGCCAGAACTGATTTGTTTGTGCAGATCCCTCCGCCAATTTAATGGTTTTTTGAGTTTGCTAAGAAGGGAGATGATGGGTCCGATAATTTTTCATTAGTCCGCGTTGAAAGAAATGGCTTGATAATAGCAGGGAACGTGGAAGTAATTAGCGGTGGGCGAGCGTGCTCTGAGGGCAGACAGACGGAATGTTCCGACACACTTCTGTTCCTGGGGCCGAGTTTGCATTCCTATGTAAATGAAAAGTGATAACCCCGGCCCGCTTTGTGCCTTTTTTAGTTGTTCTTCCAACTACAGCTTCACCCCGGCCTCGAAAACAGAGGGCAAAAAGACAGTGTAGGCGTGTATTAGGAGCCGCTCGGGTCTTTAGCGGCTTCACTCCGCCATCATTATGTATTAAAATTACTTCCCAATTAGAGTTTACTATACTTACCCTGATGATATAATGCAACTGGAGAATTATAATCGCGTTGCTGGCCGCTTCCGAAGTAATTTTCACCTCCTGGACCAACACGCGCGCGCCAAATCCGAGACGCGGCAGACGGCATTTCGTCTGTTGTCGAGTTGGTAATCGGCGGAGCAGTCGGGAAAATTTACTAAATTTGAGGTGATTATAGACATCTAGTGAAATTATACTTAAAAATAATAATAAAGCTACTTATAATCACACGGATGGTGTGGACAGAAATTTAACGATGAATTTCCGTGAGAGCGGCGAGTTATTATTTTGTTTTTGATCGAAGTATTATTCCTCTCAGCCACAAATAACAGGACACTGTTGGGATATTTACCAGGATAATTGTTTCTTGATGGAGTATCAGATGACTTTATTATTTAGTAGCAGCCTTCCATTTATAAGCAGCTAACCACACGTACTTCCACAATCTACGGCTGCCATACTGTTTACTATTTTCGAATACTAATCACCTACTGCCATTTCCCAGCGTCTGTCAGATTTTACCCAGAGAAATTTACGAGATATAGGATCCCTTTTATTTTGCTGATACATTTCCATTTTTAATGCAGGATATATACACAGACGGAAAAAAAAAATCCCAACACCAAGAAAAAATTATTGTAGAGTAATGAAATTTGGACAATGCATTTGTCAAGTTAACATGTTTAATTGATTAAATTTTCAAGATCACAGGTTAATTTAAGCTCAAGAAAATGCATTTCAAATGTGAAATACTGTTAAATTAATAGCCGGTGTAACCTCCAGAATTTTGAATGCAAGCCTGCAAACGTGAATGCATTATGTCATACAGGTTTCGAATGTCACTTTGTGGTATGGAGTTCCATGCTTGTTGTACTTGTGCTGTCAATACTGGGACGGTCAGTGCTGGCTGTGGATGATGCTGGAGTTGTCGTCCAATGATATCCCATACGTGTTCAATTGGAGACAGATCTGGTGATCTCGCAGGCCAAGGTAACATGTCGACACTCTGTAGAGCACGTTGCGAGACATCAGCGGTATGAGGGCGAGCGTTATCCTGTTGAAAAACTCCCCCTTGAATACTGTTCATGAATGGCAGCACTACAGGTTGAATTACCAGACTGACGTACAAATTTGCAGTCAGTGTGTTTGGTATAACCACAAGAGTGCTCCTGCTGTCATAGGAAATTGCTCCCCAGACCATGACTCCAGGTGTAGGTCCAGTGTGTCTAGGCCGCAGACAGTTTGGTTGCAGGCGTTCCCCTGGCCTCCTTCTGACCAACACTCGGCCATCACTGGCACCAAGGCAGAACCTGCTTTCATCAGAAAACACAACAGATCTCCACTCCGTCCTCCAATGAGCTCTGGCTTGACACCACTGGAGTCGCAAACGGCGATGGCTTGTAGTCAGTGGAATGCACGCTACAGGGCGCCTGGCTCGGAGCTGTCCTTTAAGTAACCGATTTCTAACAGTTCGTTGTGTCACTGTGGTACCAACTGCAGCTCGAATTTCTGCCGCAGACGCAGTACGATGCGCCACAGCTGTACGCCGAATACGGCGGTCTTCCCTCTCAGTAGTGCCACGTGGCCTCCCGGAACCCGGTCTTCTTGAGGCAGTACCATCCCTTGACCACTGCACCCAACAATCATGCACAGTGGATACATTCCGGCCAAGTCTTTCTGCAATATCGCGAAAAGAAAATCCACCTTCTCGTAGCCCTATTACACGACCTCGTTCAAACTCGGTGAGCTGTTGATAATGGCTTCTTCGTCTTCTTAAAGGCATTCTTGGCTAACATCAACTCACTATGTCAAATCTCAGCGGTAAATAACGTTCACAAACTTTACAGCGCGTATTTAAAGCAAACCTGATTTGCAAGCTCTGAGTAGCGCTACTAGCGCCACACTTATGCGCGAAGCGCGAAATTTGAATCGATGTCATCTTTCAGATGTATAAACACGCCTACCAAATTTCGTTTATCTAACACAAGTCTTTCTTGGTGTTGGGATTTTTTTTTCCGTCTGTGTATATCCATAAACACAAATCAAATAATATCTGGTACTCTGTGCAAATCCAATAATCAGCTCACTTGTTTGTATAACTGAAAAAATCAATTTACGTTAATATTTGTATGCATTTACTAAAACCAAATACTTGAAGACTAAATTCCTGCCTTTTAGATGGTTATTTGAGAAATGTTGTAATTAAAAATATAATTATCATTTGGCTACGAGAACCTACTATAAATATTAAGATTATAGTTTTCTCAGTTTTAGTACAATACCAACTAAGTTCAAGAAGAACCCATAATCACTAAAAAATAAATCCATTTTTAGGCTATTAAAAATTTATTGTAATACTTTGTTGGTACAGATGGGAAGAGAGGTTTTTCTATGTGCAGTCAATTAACTGCCAAGTGCCAATGTCAATGTGAACGACTTAAGATTATTTTCAGAGTGTCTTCGGATGAAATTAGAAATTACTGTAAACCAGGAGATGCTCTCGAGCCTCCGATTACTTTCTGTAGAAGCAAAACCCAGTAATAATGACTATTACATCAAATATATTCGCTTTTATCAAATTCGAAAACAGTCTTTCCTGTCTCTTTTCAGCTAACGTGTGAGTGAATGCACGAAATATAAAGGAAATGAAAGATGTAACTGTGTAACAAACTTGGCCGTAAAAAACTAAAAGTCGAACTCCCTTACTCCAAGCGTTTATAACCCGCGACACGTGTTTAGTTGGCGGGAAAGAACCAAGGTAAGTTTAGTTTATTTGTCAAATAGCGACTACACGGATTAAATGGCAGCGACTCACATTAAGAATCAACCTACGAGCTGAAATACAAGTAGAGATTACTCCACGCAAAAGTCTTAGGTAAACAGTTAAGAAATTTCATGTAGAAATTCTTTTCACATTGAAAAATTAACAACAAATATATAGAAAATTAATTGCTATTGTAAAGGATTATGAGCAACAAGTAACAGCTGATTTCTCAAGACCTTTAGTTTATAGTGAACGACTTTAACAGCAACACGTTTTTAATGGCTAAACAAAGAAGTTAGGGGATCAGATAGCAAGCTGAGGTATTCGACTAATAGCTAAGCCGATAAAATAAAAAACAATGCTGCTAGGCCTTTAGATTGTAAGAGAATTAACGATGGAATGGAACGAGGCAAACTGGCCACAAATAGAACAGCAGAGTGAACCTGCTGCCCAAATAATAAATAGACTTGACGAGTACCAGGAAACGAGCATTAGGAGATGATATATACGTCTTCCATTCTCTTCTAACAGACGGTCCGGTTCGAAATGCTGAGATAGACGTCCTATTCGGTTTCTAGGAACTACATTCATCCAACGATATATGATTATTGTTTATCTACCTGAACAATATAAAAAGCGTTTAAGCGTTAATTGCTTAAATACTCACTGAAAATCATGTAACAACGTCGGACGTTATATTTACTTCCGGACGAGTCGCCATTATTACATTCTAATATATGCACTGTATTTTTTTTTTTTTTATCTAGACATATTAATAGAAAATGGGTTTAGCGTTTGTGGCCGAGAGACATAGAAAGGTAGATCGGACACTGAGTGACAAATTTTCGATTTGCCACTCGTTTCGACTATGTCATGACTGAAATATTGTGTTGAATTATCCCACACCTATTCCACTGTCGTAGCTGTTTCCGCCCGTTACTGTGGCACTGGTCTCTAAGCCCTCAACACAGATGGGTTGAACTGAGAGTTCTCAGCCCTTTTGTTCGCAGGTAAAATAACGCTCAATGCAATTCCTCGTGCCATACCCTGTAGCAATAAGTTCTCGTTTTTGTCCAGATTGCACTTTAACCTAACCAAGAAATGAAATAATAAGCGCACTAAAATTACGTCACTGAAATCAAAGGAAAATAAAAGTAAGTCTTAGCAAGTAACGTTATGTCACGTCATATTAATTATAATCCTGTTTCACGTCACATAGAAGATAAATGTAGAATTACTTTCATGCGCATGAAGTATGTTTTCAGTAACATGACGCTCATCAAACTTTTTTAAAAAATATTAAGTTATTCTTACCTTCTGCTGTGTGGGCAAATGCCTGTTGTCATTCTGATACAGGCTAAATTTCAATCTAGTAAAAACTTTAGCCAAGATTGTTGCTCATAAATTAAAGCTTTTATCTTAGATGTCCATGGAATTCGGGAGGACGCTGGTTCGAATCCCCGTCCGGGCATCCAGGTTTGGGTTTTCCATGGTTTCCCCAAATCACTCTAGGCGAATGCTTCCTTCAAAAGGCCATGACCGAATTTCTTCTCGTTCTTTGTTCCCAGTCCCATCCCACCTATAATGACCTCAACGTCGACGAGACGTAAAAAATGTCCGTGGGTAAACAATTTAACGAAAACATCTGCATCAAACAGACATAAGTAAAAAATCACTTATTATGTTAAATAAAATTAAATACATACGTTTCTTTCAATGTTGTGGCATATCATTTCGTGGATGCTTAACTGAACAAAACTGTTATTGTATAACGCTCATAACCTCTGCTATGTTATAGCATCACTGGTCCTTGTTGTTACAGCAGACATTTCTCTGTCTCTTCTTGGACTCTAGACCTTGATGCACCTTTCTGCTGTAGGTCCAGTTCCACGAGATAAAGTCATCGAATCGCAGCTTGACGAAGAGCAGTAAGGATTTAGACTAGTGTTGCAAAAAAACAGTTTTTTTCTGACTTGAAAAAACATGAAAAAAACATGTTTTTTTCTGGGACACGTTTTTTTTTCTTCACTACTGAATCTCAAATTCATCTCATTTATCGTTTAATATGACTGTTATAGAGTTTGTACTAAGTAATTATATTAATTTGGAAATCTACTATATTTTTCTGGTTCAGTAGGAAAAAAAATAAAAAAATATTGACAACATTGACTGAAGTTTTCTTTTACGAAAGGGGATTTCCCGAAGAGGCTAGGTTGCGTGAGAAGGAATCCCCGTTCCCTGTTGTTTGGATTGATACTCGCTATTTGCATTACTGCTGCCAGCACTACGAATTTATGTGTAGACCTAGTGATCTTTTCAAAAAAATTAGGAATTTTAAATTTATTACGGTTTTTTTGCCTATTTTTATTACTTATTTCCTTTCCTTATCTATATATATAAAGATGAATGTATTTATGTTTGTTTGTTGGTTGGTTTGTTTTTTCTTCATACAAATCCACAGTTTTCATCCGATCTCGTTGAAACTTTGCACACTTATCCTTTGAAACAAAGAGAAAAATACTGTTTACACTTGGTTGAAAAATTATCTGTATAAATAAAACATGTTGTCTCATAATTTCGAAATACTACTTAACGGCGATAGACAGACGCGTTGGATATGGACGTCTCTGTACTGTACTGTCAGGCAGCTCAGTGGATAAAGCGCTGGCTTACACATGTTTCGGTCGTGCTCTCCGGTTCAAATCTACGCGGAGACTAAGATTTTTAAAAATTGTTATTGATCGTAAGAGTCACGCCTGGCCCGTAGGTTATTCGGATTAAATGTTAAACTGTAGATATCACAAAGTTAGGGGTGCAATGCGAGGAAAATCGTAGGTAGTCTTGCAATGCTGTAGGTGTACACTTTTTTACGTTATATTGATCCCTCAGAGGTGATTCGCTGTCATTGTGTTTGTGACATGCGGTAATCAATATATATAAAGATGAATGTATGTATGTATGTTGGTTTGTTGGTTTGTTTGTTCTTCATACAAATCCACAGTTTTCATCTGATCTCGATAAAACGTTGCACACTTATCCTTTGAAACAAGGAGAAAAATTCTGTCTACATTTGGTTGAAAAATTATTTGTATAACTAATATATATTGTCTTATAATTTAGAAATATTACTGATCGGCGATAGACAGACACGTTGGATATGGAGGTCTCTCTATTGTTTTTCCGTGTAGCGATTACGTAGCTCAGTGGCTAAAGCGGTTGCTTACTAATGTTTGTGTCGTGGTCTCCGGTTCAGATCTCCGTGGAGACTAAGATTTTTAAAAACTGTTTTTGGCCGTAAGATTCACGCCTGCGCCGTCGGTTATTCGGATTGAATGTTAAACTGTAAATATTACAAAGTCAGGGGTGCAATGCGAGGCAAATTGTAGGTAGTCTTGCAATGCTTTAGGTGGGCACCTTTTACGTTATAATGATCCCTCAGGTGTTGTTCGCAGTCAGTTTGTGTGTGTGTGTGTGTGTGTGAACCGCACTAATAATACTATAAATAAGGAAGTAAGTCTCTGTCGTTTCGTTACGTTTTGACGACTAAATGGCTATATCGTTGTTATGGAATTTTATAAGGAAATCTGTATGAAGGGTGCAGGATATTTTTTCCAGTATGATTAACAATTGTAGTCACGAAATTTCGAGACCTTATCGAATGGTGACAGAAATATGTTTGAAACTGATTCTCTTCAAGAGACAGGTTCGACGGTAGAATGATAGCTTTCCTGTCATATTATGCTGACTCGGTGTTTTTTGGGACCAATCCTTCGTTACCAACAACTTTCTATATTAAATTCTGGCAAAAAAAAAAATCTTAGTCCACGCGTACGAAGTCGCGGGTACGAGCTAGTATTCGTATAATTGTTAAACTCTCAGCGTATAGTGACACTGAGTCATTAAATTGTCAGTAATTATGAATCGTTTCATTGCAGCCGTTGACGTAAACCAAATATTGAAAAGAAATAAAGCTCCTATTTTGTACGATAATAGATTTAAATTCAAAGTTAAAAGACCTTATTACAGAAATATTGGCGCAGTCTTTTCGCCAGTGTGTACTTCGCTCACAATTTAAAGTTGCAGTTTAAAAATCTTTTGCGTACAATACAAGAAAAACCAGTAAAAGAAAATGTAACTATTTCTGAAGTTATGGATGTAGAGGAGACAGAAGAAGAAACAGAAAATTCCGACTCCGACCGAACTAGTGTTGGTAGCGCTGATACTAGTGAATGTGGTACTGACATAGAGGATGAATAAAATTATGTTACCTATATAGACACATTTATTAATCAATATGTAAGACATTATATGATTCAGTAAGATTTAAAACACACATGTAAAATGTAAGTTCCATAAATAAAACTATAATTTATCTAATATATTGTTTTCTGAAACAAAAAACCAAATTTAGAAAAAAAAACAAGGATGCTAGATTTATTCATGTTTATTTTCACAAAGCTGAAAAAAAAAATTTTTTTTTTTTTAAATTTGCAACACTAATTTATACTAACCCAGTCCCCCCGTGTGTGCAGGGCCATGTCTAGCGTGGTGGCGCTGGGTGCCGGCGTGGTGTGTGGTCGTATCCCCGGGCTGACGGCGCGCCAGAGGGACATGTGCCGCGCCGCGCCCGACGCCATGGTCGCCATCGGCGAAGGCGTGCGCATGGGCACGCTCGAGTGCCAGGCCCAGTTCCGCAGCCACCGCTGGAACTGCACCGCCATCGGCAGCAGCCACGTCTTCGGACACGTCGTCGTCGTCGGTGAGTACCACCACTACTCAAACTACAATACATTACCTACAGCACCATCAAACACCGAAATTCTAAAGTAATAAGGTGAAATGGAACTATGCTCAGGTGGATAGACTACGTGATGTCACTAATACCTCTGTTTTGTTTGAGACTTTTTTTTAGTTCTACAGTTGTTTGAAGGGCGGAAATATGAAATAAAAAATTGACGTGATATTTCCTTCGACCCCTCTCCCCCTTTGTTAGATTTCGTCGGCCCTCCCCCCTATTTGATCTCACGCAACTAATGGACTTCCCCTTATTTACACGATTAACAACACAATCCACGTTTCCTATAGGCTTAACAATTTTTTTACATACATCATACATTAAATGTAACACATTGATATCCTTATTCTTGACTATTCCCGTGATTAATATTAGTCTTGTTAGTTTCATAAAACAGCAGTCCATATAATTTCGGTTGGTTCAACAATGCCACACAATCTTTGACTTGATCTCCAGCTATTATTTCTGCTGCACCAAAGATAAAACAGCTTCCCTACTCAAAGAAAATTAAATTCCACAACTTCATTGTGGATTTGGAGTGTTAATAAATCTGAGGAAATAAATCACCAAAATTACGTAGTCAACAAAAAATATTGACAGAATCAAAAGGATGGAGTGTGTATCTGAACTGCACCATGATCTGTGGTGCCTATTTGTTATAATTCCTTACTCGGTTTCCCAGTCACGTATAGTCATAAGTCATACCACAGTTCTTAAGCTACAACATAAGCTTTGAAAATATAAAAACAGCACCCAAATTGGCTCTCAAGTTTTGCAGTGAGTCCTGGACAAAGGGATAGACAGAGGTAACCTGATTACACATTAATAATAGAACAGATTTGAAAGAGGCAGAAATACAAGCCCCGCTGTAATTTTTGCTCTATCGCAATGTGAGAAAGGCGTGATAATAATCACAAACAGTAACTTTCCGCGGTCGTTATCACTGTTTCCTTGGCTTTCTGACTCGAACCGAGTCATTAAAGAAAAAGCAACTTAACGTTTCAGCCATTTTACTGTGTCTTTCACCAGAGGACTAACTGAACGTTTTAGCCAACTTTCAGGGCACTAATGACCCAAATGTTGACGCGTCCGAAAACTCCAAACAATAATAATAAAAATAAAAACAACAACATTAGCCGTCTTCCATCAATGAAAGCCGAAGTATAGCAGCTTAAACGTTACGTTAGGACAATTCTCAGCTGTTTGGACTGGCTGCTGTTGATAATTTTGTGTGTGAATACATGTAAATATCTTTATTTTTCATTTCAGTGTGTTTCATGATGATTGTGAATGGTTTTATATTATTTCTGATTGTTTTAATGTGGTTTTGATTATTTGCTGTATTGTCGCCGTCAGAGAAAAATCGGTCGGCTATCTTTGTATTATTCTGGATCTTTCTGTAGCGCCTAGGTAAACGAACGCAGGGACGAGTTTGTTAGTTAGTTGGGCTGAATGGTGCAAGTTAATTGAAAGTTAGAATCACTGGAATATTATTCATGTTCGTAATCAGTATCTTTGGGTTGAGACGATGCCTTGTTTTGTAATATTATTATAGAGCACACGGAAAAATAAACATAGTGAAAAGTGGTTATTTCATGCAGCGAAATGCTTATCAAGTTACCGCATGAAATGGTAAGAAGACCCAAATGTTTACGTATTTCACCGTCAATATTTTGTGCATTATCGTTTGATAATATTCAGAATTAATCTTATCAAAGGAGAGATCAAAAACATGTTTGGTACACGTTTTGTATTCTATATTCTGAAGGAAAGAAGGTGTCACTCCGATTATGGTATAATTTTTGTCTAACTGAAGAGTCAGACTGGTTATGTAGTTAGGGAGCGTGCACAAACTACGTGGCTCGGTCCAGGGGGAGGGGGGAGGGGTTGGCTGGAAGGCTACGCTCAGCTACGTGTGGGGGAGGGGGGGGGTTCCGAGCCAGACCACGTAGCTTTCCTTTCATAACATTTTTCTCAGTTAAAATGAGGAACAGAACACACAATAGCATGTGAATATTTTTTTTCCTCAGTTAATTATGTCCGTATGTAATTTAAAATAGTCTGACAACAGAAAACAGTACAAAATATCTTCTGGAATCAAAAGGGAAAAAAGCTACATGCTACGTGGGGGAGGGGGAGGGGGAGGGGAGGGGGGAGGGTAGAAGCAAAAGCCACGCAGGGCTACGTGGGGAAAGAGGGGGGGGGGTTCACAGGAGGCCAAAATTCAGCAACTTTGTTTATGGTCACTCCCTTAGTTGTTATCTGTCACTTGTACTTACACATAACGGCGAAACATGTCCCCTGACAGCTAGTCTCTCTTGGTACTTTTGTTTTCAGTTGTGGTTTCATCCCACCACAAGTAGGCCTATTGTTATTAAAGGGCCACTCCACACTGTTCGTTTACAAGAAAATTTCTCTTCACTTCCAGCGTAAGATATTGTATCTACTGCTACCAGGCGGGGAAGCTTAGAGTAACGGTTCAACATTGAATATAACAGAGGTCTCGGTCGCCTTGGCAGTTGAATGACCGTTCCCATTTTCAGAGATCGGGAGAATGTGGTACCCTGTACCAGAAGCCATATCTTACCCGCCTTCCAAGACGTCATGACGCTTTTATAGCTACTATACGACTATTCACTCGCATAAAAACGTGGCTGGGTTTTAATATCTACGTATACCTTGTATATTATTTGAAATACGGGGCGAGAAAGAGGACGATAACGAGTGTAGACGGGAGGGCACGAAGGACTACATTCCTCGGTCCTTCACTCACTTCCGCTCAGCTTCCGAACACGGTGGTAACGAAGTATTGTTCGCCGAGTAGGTTGTATAAATGAGCGTGGTGCACAGAAATAATAAAGCTCGCTTGTCGTTGCTTTGTGCCGCTAGTATGTTGTCCCAGAGAAAGGAACGAGGCGCACCAAACGGCCATATATTTTCGGCCTCGGATTAAACTCTAAAATTATAGTGTTTGTAGCACGACGCGTGAATGGGCCCAGCCTGGAGCCCAATCTAGGATTAAGTGAAAGTTTACAGGACTTTATTACGGTGCGTTTGACAGATGACATGGTCGACCTCCCGGGGCGGGGATTATGGATTTAATCTGGTCTGGTAGGGACTAGCGTGTCTGCCGACACTGAGTTCGATACCCACTTCACTCCTTGATTTTATTTATTTGTTGTGTGATAAATGTACAATTTTTTTTATAAGATATACAAAAGGTGTAGACAAATGTGTACATTACAAGCTCGTGTAATCTTGTATCACTAGATCTAGTGTTTTCATCCATTTAACTGCTTTGATCGATGCATAGTATATGTCTATTATTGTTCCGCAGAGGACAGTCAGAAACTATGTGGAGGATTGTCTGTAAGATGGCTCCACAGTCACAATTCCAGAACTGACCCACCACCATTTGTGTAGTAGGCCTGGATAGTCGCGTTGCCTTCTTCTGTTAGAAACCGTTTGAAGATTCCACATTGCCATCTGGGGAGAACTGAAGGGTCATCAACTAAATGCATAGTGACCACGGATGACTGATCCCATCGTGTTGTCCACAGCTTGTTGAGGTTGAAAGAGGAGAGGACACTGTAAGGTTGATTGCTGCGTGCCACGGTGGTTTCCTTGATTTCAAGCGTGGGAGTTTTGCTTGTGTAATATCTCTGTGCTTAGGAAGCTGGGGGTTCTTCTTGATAGTTGCAGCTGTATTATTAATATTACTTTGTCATTAGTTCAAAGGTAGTGCTCTGCTTTGGTACTAAACTCCTGTTTGGGTAAAACATAAATTTTAATTGCAATGGAGCGCACGCAACGGAGGCAATTTCGTTTCAACATTCCTAGTAACTTATTCCAATCCCCAACGCCCTTACCTACAAAATATATATATATATATATAGGATTTTCATACATTCTTGTGCCTCAAATCAAGTGCCAACTTGTGGTCGTGGTCATGGTTATCATTTCCCTTCCATGCATTACTTTTAATTCTTACACCAATATCTTTCCATGCCTTATCACCAATATACGCCCTGTACACTCCCACGACCCTCCTCATCCTCCTCCTGTCTTGCAATGAATCCCATTCCAGCTCCTTTATCATATCTGTTACTGATTGCGTTCTGCGGTAATATACAGAAACAAATCTAGCAGCCCGTCTTTGCACTCTCTCCAACTCCAGTATTTGATACTCAAAATGTCGGTACCATACTACACTACCATATTCAGGCTATGGTATGACCAGTTTTATAAGCCAATTCCTTTACTTCTCTCGTGCATCCCCTCATCACTATTTCCAACAAGTGCAGAATTTTGAAACGTTTACCTACCACCTGTCCAATGTGTCCTTCCCAGTTAAGCTTGTTATCAAATGTAATGCCAAGTTATTCACATTTCAAGTCTGCAGCAAGCAGTTCTTTAACCACCTTACAATCATAATCAAACTTTAGTTCTTTATCTGTGTGTCTAATTAGATGCCTATTCCTTCCATTTATGTTCATCCCATGTTTACCAACCCAGCTAGATATCCTGTCCAGATTACCTTGCAGCTGTTTACCGTTTTGATCGTTTTATATAGCATTATGTTATCTACAAAAAATCTAATTTCTGACAGTAAACAATCAACACAATTATTCATTACAATAATGAATAGCAGTAGTCCTAATATGCTACCCCAACCTTTCGCTTTCACCTTTTAAAAATTCTTCTATCCAGCAAATCACTTTCTCATTCACTCCAATAGTTTTTACCTTATTTACTACCATTTTATGGCTCACTCTTTCAAAAGACTTTGAAAACTCTAGTGCTACACTATCAATTTGACCTGCTTTGTCCATTTAATCCGAAATATCTTGCATATATCCCACCAATTGAGATTAGCATGAATATCCTTACCTAAAGCCATGTTGCCTGCTTGAAAACCACTTACGCTCCTCACATATATTTCTGATGTGGTTGCATATCGATCTCGCCATTATTTTACCTACCATTAATGTCAAATTATTAATTATCGACTGTATTTCTCACCCCTCCTTTATGTACTGGCACTACTATCGCACTTTTCCAGTACTGTGGTAAGCAGCAAGTATCCAGAATCAATTTAAATAATGTTTCAAGGTACAATGTCACATCCTGCTGTATTTAAGACATCTGTATTAATATTATCTACAACAGCCCCTTTATGTTTTTTCAGCTTTCTTAGTTCCTTCCTTATATCCTCAGGATGAAGTTCAAATTTTTTGGTCTGCTCATTTCTAATTTTGTTAAGCTCGTTCTCCGACTTAGACCCTCCCGTTTCTGATTCGTTGTCCCTAATGTTCTCACTAAACCAATTACTTAAAATCTCTGCCTTTTTCAAATTTCGTAACTTCTTCTCCATCCTTGACTGTAAGTGTCTCACCACCCTCCCTTCCCCTCAGTTTTCTAACATAGCCATAGAAATTTCTTGGTGCATCAGTCAATAGTCCCCCTGCACTGACAAAACCCATCTTAAGCCAGCTTCTTAGCTATTATTAAGTCCTTGTTTAGTTGTTTTAAATATTTTCTACTACTCTGCTATCTCTTAACTCTAGGTTGTCCCGAAAGAATTTGGGCCTAAGATTTGGTGCCTAAGAAATAGTGAATTTTGACAAGTTAAAAATACTTTTCGAAGGAAAGCGATTTTATTTCGACAATGCATTACGCGGCTCGGTAGAGAAATATGCAGGTTTTTCTGATAGCGGTAAAACAAGCTGCGAGGCCGAAATATTTCCTTAATTTATCAACGATTATTCCAGACACAGCGTATGTTACTTAATGTTAAAAGTATGGATACGTTACGAACAGACTACGTTGTAAAGAGGGGTTCTAGCAGATGTCTTATGGCTGTTCGTAATGGTCGACTCATGAATCAGAAGCCATAAAAGATCTGAACCACGTTCACCAAATCACATTTTAATTACTCTCTATGCTCATAAGTCATTTATGTTTGTAATACCTTTAAACTGCACACACTCCAATTTACTTTTATCGTAAAAAAAAAATAAGATTATGTGACCGAGCGTGGTGGTGTAACAGCTAGCATTCTGGTCTCGCATTCGGGAGGACGGTGGTTCGAATCCCCGTCCGGGCATCCAGATTTGGGTTTTCCATGGTTTCCCAAATCACTCCAGGCAAATGCCGGGATGCTTCCTTCAAAAGGCCATGGCCGAATTCCTTCCCATTCCTTGCCCCCCATCCTTTCCCGTCTCTAAAGACCTCGCTGTAACATAGACGTTAAGCAGATTTTTAAAAAAAAAAAAAGATCATGTGCAACAGATGATTGTATTATTATAAAATCACTGGTTGCTAATAATAACAATAACGCAAATGCCTACTGGTAGCAAAGCTTAATATCGTAATCCCACCGGGCTATGGGAATCTACAGTTTTACATAGAATAAGAAACACGGAAGTGTTCTAGCATACTTGAGATAGACAAAACGAGCATAAAAGAAGTGAAGGGCAGCTTAAGCGCCTTTGAAAATTCCGTCAGAAATCGGAATTTGAAAACAATCCACGTATACCATTCCAAAAACCTACAATACCGGGTATTTTTTCTGCCGTCTTGAAATAATATTAAAGTATTAAACAGGCTCTACCAACCATAGAGGATAAACTAAACCAGTTTGGGTTTCCATGATTTTCCAAAATCATTCCAGGTGAATGTTGGGATGGTTCCTACAAAAGGCCATGGGCGAATTCCTTCCAGTTCCCAGCATCCAGTTCTTTGACAACTCTAATGACCTCGACGTCGACGAGGCGTAAAGCAATAAGTAAAAAAAATTCTAAAAGGGCAAAAATAGATAGGTGGTAATATTTCACTCAAGGAATAAAAAATTAAGAAGAAATAATAATAAAAATTAATCTTTGAATAGGAAAGTGGGGCAAATTACGACTGGGTCATATGCTTCAGTCTAAGTAATTAAATTAAACGAAAAGAAATGTTGGATCTCGAAAATATTTTCATAATTCATAGGATGCGTAATCAAAATGTTTAAAGCTCGAGTTGATTATCGAAAATCTTTCATTAAAAATTAAATTAGTCTAGAACATTGAAAAAGTGTTTCTCCATAGTTTTAAAAAAAAAAATTAAATTAAAAATTGTGAAATTAACGATATATAGTTTTATTTAGAATATTATTCTCAAATAGAAAATAGAAATAGAATTTTTTTAATTTACCCCAAAATGGTGCAGGCAGCCGTGAAGTTGTCATCTATTACAGGAAGAATTTGCACTTAGAATAATTGAATTCAAGTGATAAAAAATTCTTAATTTTTGTGGTAGTTTCAACATCTACGGAAAAAAATAACAATTAACAAAATAGCGTTTGCTTGCATTGAGGACGAAAGTTTTTATTATTTTTTTCAACTCTTTTTTGTTCTAAAGAGTTAGACTATAAAATCGGAAAAAATTTACATTTGTACCAGTTTTCATTGCTTGTACGGTCAATTTCATGAATTCGTTGTCTCGTTATTTTCTGCACCGCGCTAAAATGAAACGTTTCGAGATAATTGCGATCAATTGGTTCTTTTGTTTTTTCTGGCGAGATGTTATACCATTTTGACAGTCCAAAGTTTTAATACAGAAAGTAAAAAATGACTTTTTAGTTTGTAGATTAAAGTAGACCAAACCCTTTAAGTATTCGATTACCACTTGTTAATTAGGAAAACAAATATCGGTTTACGTGACAGTGCAATCACACTAAACAACTTACCACATTTTAAAATAATATAAAATCAGTATTAAAATTTTATTTCCATGTTTGGATCAATAAGCATTCCAGGGATTAACAAAATTCACAATATCAGGAAATTATTCTGTTGCTGCATTTAGTGCAGTATTTTACATTAAGGAGAGATTGCTTTTTTTATTTCTGTGGGTACGACTAAGAACTAGAAAGATAAATAAACATAAATCTGTAGTCATAACAGACCTACAGCATATATACCCTTTAACAGTTGTCAATTGCTCAAAGGCTTCAAATAAATCAGTACAAGCTGAAAGTAGACAGTAAGCAAACTTAAGTGTCAACAGTGTGTAAAATTGTGTGTACACTTTGAAAACTGTTCTCGTAACATCATTGTATACTTGAAATTCGTGTGGCATTGGTGCTACAGCGTTGACCTCTTGTGTTGAGGAACGCCGGTTCGATTCTGACCTAGGGCAAGAGAGGTTTTAATTATATGTTGTGTTCTTATTGTTTTATATTATCTACAGTATACTACAGTAATGTTTGTAACGCCTAATATAATAGTTAATGTAATCCAAACACTTAAACCTAGCTACTTGGTGATATTTTAAAATTAAAATATAAATATTTATTGTGTTTAAATCTGTGTGTCATGTTGGACTAAGAGATGAGAAAATCCTACAGGCTGACTTTTAAACTCGTAAAAGCTTCCTACCTTTACTGCAGTGCACTTGGTAAAAGTTAATGGTCCATGCGTGTTGATGTCACTCGTGAAGGAGACTGAGTGTTCCGACATTGCGCTTGCAGATTGCCTGCGTCGGGCACTTAGCTGCACACTTTACCTACGGTCAATTAAGACGCGGAATGCCTCCCACGCGCAGATACCAGCGCGTGGTACGGTTTTACGGACCTACCCGCCGCGAATTCGTTTCGCGTGTCGTTAATTGCTCAGAGAGTCAGCCGACGTGGCGGGTAGCAGCTACTGCAGGGGCACCGCTCGGGATCCGTCGAAGAGGGCGACCGGCAGATACGCATCTCGATCAGAGGGAAGGAAGACTAGCATACGAATAGCCACCAGAGCGCCGCCTCATTCTCATGCAGCAACGTCACCGCTACCAGTTCCTCTTTTACGCCGTCCATTTCAGGGAATATTTCCCTTTATACTTTTCTTTTTCGTTGTCGGATGTTTAACATAGAAATATTTGCTTGTTTCTCTACGTTATATTCTTGAAATAAGCGCGTTATCTGTCATAATAAAAATAAAAAATAATTACTTTGGTAAGTAAAAAATCAGTCTCAAAACTTTTCTCACACACCTCGTATTTAATTCTTGGAAATTGTGGGACTTTCTCCTGAATTGTAGAAAATAGTAGGCAAGCCTTTGTGGCCTAGTGTATAAGGCATCGCCCTCCTACTCCAGGAATATGGGTTCGATGTCCGAGGGATAACCATTTTTTAATCGTATGGGTAACATTCGTGTGTTGGAAAAGGTATATTGATTTTTGTTAATTGTGGAATATTCTCCTCAATTGTAGAAAGTAGTATGCAAGTATGTCTTGCTTTTTAGTCCAAATTTTTTTAAAAACTCGCGGAACTGTATGTGCAGTAAATTCTCAATGATGCAGTTCAATGCTAAGTATGACCTTCATAAAAACGTTATACTACTGACCTAAAACGCCGTTCAACACCGGTTGGAATGAATTTTGCAGGAATAATAGAAGACACAAAGCACATAGCGCAGAAATTCTTTCTGATATCAAAAATTAAAATATTGTACCTGCGGAATCAGTACCTCAAAGGATTAAAATATTGAAAAGCTTTGAGTTCATGAAATAATTCCCTCGTATAGATAGGCAGGAGAATAAGTTGTTAGGTATTAAATTGTGATTTGGGATTAAATTGTGATTTGGGGTTAAATTGTAATTTTAAATCTGGTGCGAGATATCTTCTGTTATCCATGCTAGTGCGAAATGAAAACTAAAGATGAACAAAGACGGAGGTTCTACTATTTTGACGCCGAGATCTGGTGACTCGTATCTTTAAATTTTCAGATTAATTATTTTTTAATTTCACCCAAGAATAAAAATAATTAAGTCTATGAGATTAATGAGTAGATATAGATAGGGCGTGTATGTGACGTAACATAATTAATTACGCTTTCCTGATAAGGGAGGTATTATTTTTAAGAGATGTTAATACCAGTATAACTGCCTCTGAAAATCATGTCAGAAACATGAATTCGAACGGGGAGCCATTCAGTACCCATTACACCTTGCCATAGCCACTACAAGACTCATCTCGTCTCTCCGAAGTTTACAGGATGGATGCAGTAAACTCTCGTATGTGTTAGGCAAGAAGTTACTGATTCAGAAACATATTGAAAAAGTGGCCGGCTTCGATAGCGTAGGGCCTAGAGTACTGGCTCCACGTACCGAAGGTCGCCGGTTCGAGTCCGGCCGAGTGCATTGATTTTTAAATGTGAGTGTGTGTGCCAGTGTGTTTGTGCGTGTGTTAATGTGGTGTCCGTCCTGTGGTCTCGATACTTAACAGACACAATTCAGATAGAGAAAATAATACACTGAATGAGTCATGATGATCATACTGAGCTGACTGTATGGCCTCAGTAGCCGAATATCATTATATATACATATAAGGTATAACAAGCGTATTCGTGATTCACTAACAACGCATTAACTTCCGTTTCTTTGAGTTGGTGCATCTTACTTCACCGTTTAACACCTAACGATATTTCCAAAACTTTCTGAAAGTATATATCATCTCACGTAGTTCGTAAATTATAAAACAGCTCGTTGTTAATAATATTAATGGAAGATTTTGTGCCAGTCGAATCAGTGACACATGCGTGGAATGTATAATCTAAAGCTGGCAACCTGTTTGTCTGAAACAAACGTTTTCTTCTTGAAGTTAATATCACTGACACTTACAGAAAGAATCAAGTTCATAGGAAGCCACCAGGAAGTACTTGCTAACGCGAAATATTGGTTAGTTGTAACATATATTGCAACGAAAGCGAAGATGGTTTAAAGAGAGATGATGTAATGTAACGCGCAGATTTCAGGGTTCAAATCGTCCTGATACTTGTCGGAATGAAATGTAGCTCGGAACGAATAAGCTTCGAGGCTTTATAAACCTTGAAAGCTGCATGTTAGACGGTTGCAAAATAAGAATTATTATATTTACTAACTTTCTCAAGCGTGATTATTAAGTGATTTAAAACGACAACGCTGCTGCCATTCGGTTTTATAACGCCAAATAATGGCAATAATAATAGGCTACTATTAAAAGAAATTAAAATTTGTTTGAAATTACTTGGAGGGCGGCTGCATATCTCAGACGGTAGAGCGGCTGACTGTGGCTCGGAAAGTCGGCATTCGGTCCCCGATGAAGCCGAGGATCTTTCTTCGAAGCTGAACGTTCGGAAAGGCTCCCCAGGCCCAATCAGCTTGCTATCCAATGAGTACCGTGGAGGAAACACCGCAGGAAGGTACCTTCTAAAAATATTTGGAACTAACTGGAAATTTGATTTGTCGCTCTATCAAGTAAAAAAACGCGACATACCCCTAAAATCTAGTAATCATTAATAAATGGAAGTAATTGTAAACGCGAATACATGAACCTGCGCCGTTGGCTCAGTTGGTTGCGGCACCGTTATGGTAACCGGCGCTTGACACAAGGCAAACGGATTCGCGTCCTAGTGGTGGAAGAAAATGTTCATCCCCAGGATTTTGTCGACAGGGTTGGAGAAGTGACGCTGCACAGTTTCTGATAACCGGATTGTGCTCCAAAGTGTCCTAGTTTAAATGCCAGACCTCTCCGCATTTATAGCATTCGACACTGTTGATTGTGATTCGTCCGTTGGATGGTGATGTTAAACCAAGTGTCTTTCGGAAGAGTAGGCCTGAATGGGCCGGCACCGAGTTTCACCTTACACCTTCTTTCATCTACACAGACGGAAAAAAAAATCCCAACACCAAGAAAAAATTATTGTAGAGTAATGAAATTTGGACAATGCATTTGTCAAGTTAACATGTTTAATTGATTAAATTTTCAAGATCACAGGTTAATTTAAGCTCAAGAAAATGCATTTCAAATGTGAAATACTGTTAAATTAATAGCCGGTGTAACCTCCAGAATTTTGAATGCAAGCCTGCAAACGTGAATGCATTGTGTCATACAGGTTTCGAATGTCACTTTGTGGTATGGAGTTCCATGCTTGTTGTACTTGTGCTGTCAATACTGGGACGGTCAGTGCTGGCTGTGGATGATGCTGGAGTTGTCGTCCAATGATATCCCATACGTGTTCAATTGGAGACAGATCTGGTGATCTCGCAGGCCAAGGTAACATGTCGACACTCTGTAGAGCACGTTGCGAGACAACAGCGGTATGAGGGCGAGCGTTATCCTGTTGAAAAACTCCCCCTTGAATGCTGTTCATGAATGGCAGCACTACAGGTTGAATTACCAGACTGACGTACAAATTTTCAGTCAGTGTGTTTGGTATAACCACAAGAGTGCTCCTGCTGTCATAGGAAATTGCTCCCCAGACCATGACTCCAGGTGTAGGTCCAGTGTGTCTAGGCCGCAGACAGTTTGGTTGCAGGCGTTCCCCTGGCCTCCTTCTGACCAACACTCGGCCATCACTGGCACCAAGGCAGAACCTGCTTTCATCAGAAAACACAACAGATCTCCACTCCGTCCTCCAATGAGCTCTGGCTTGACACCACTGGAGTCGCAAACGGCGATGGCTTGTAGTCAGTGGAATGCACGCTACAGGGCTGGAGTCATGGTCTGGGGAGCAATTTCCTATGACAGCAGGAGCACTCTTGTGGTTATACCAAACACACTGACTGCAAATTTGTACGTCAGTCTGGTAATTCAACCTGTAGTGCTGCCATTCATGAACAGCATTCAAGGGGGAGTTTTTCAACAGGATAACGCTCGCCCTCATACCGCTGTTGTCTCGCAACGTGCTCTACAGAGTGTCGACATGTTACCTTGGCCTGCGAGATCACCAGATCTGTCTCCAATTGAACACGTATGGGATATCATTGGACGACAACTCCAGCATCATCCACAGCCAGCACTGACCGTCCCAGTATTGACAGCACAAGTACAACAAGCATGGAACTCCATACCACAAAGTGACATTCGAAACCTGTATGACACAATGCATTCACGTTTGCAGGCTTGCATTCAAAATTCTGGAGGTTACACCGGCTATTAATTTAACAGTATTTCACATTTGAAATGCATTTTCTTGAGCTTAAATTAACCTGTGATCTTGAAAATTTAATCAATTAAACATGTTAACTTGACAAATGCATTGTCCAAATTTCATTACTCTACAATAATTTTTTCTTGGTGTTGGGATTTTTTTTTCCGTCTGTGTATTACACACGACACTCTACACACGCACTATCACAGTCATCCACACTAGAATAACATTTACGAAAGCTGCCACACTAGGGAAGGCAAGGGGAAACTACCCCACTTCATCTTCCCAGACATTCCCATGTAGCGGTAAATATCCCCACGGTAATTCTGACCCGGGTAAGGAGATTGTAGAAACAGAAGTAGAATTACAAAGAATTTCGACATTGCTTAAAATATGATAAACAAATCAGTGCGTCAAAACACGTTCAAATATGTTGTCTGGTAGAACATACACTGATCATTACGACCAGTTTATTAGTGTGTTGGTCGATCTTTGGAGTGCAATACAGTAGAGATTCAGCGTGGCATGGATTCAGAAAGCCTTCGTTAGGTTTCCGGAGTTGTCTGGCACCTGATGTCCACCCACAGGTCACGAAATTCCCTTAAATTACTGGACGGTGGTTTGTTGGCTCGACACCTGGGAATGAGCATCTCGGAAACGGCGAGGCTGGTTGGCTGTTCGCGTGCTACTGTAGTGATCATCTATGAAGAGTGGTTGAAGGACGGCGAAACCACTACTGGGCGACAAGCTGGTGGACGTCCACGCTTCGTCACAGAACGTGTAGGTCGGAGGCTTGCCCGTTCTGTAAAGCTGAGTAGGCGGCGATCTGTGGCAGATCTGACAGCAGAGTACAAAGTGGTGCAGGCACAAGTGTTTCGTAGCACACTCTGCTGTTAGATCTGCCGCAGATCGCTTCTAATTCGGCTTTACAGAGCGGTAAATCCTCCGACCTCCACGTTCTGTCATGAGGCGTGGACATCCACCACCTAGTCGCTCAGTCGTGATTTCATCGTCCTTCAAACCACTCTGCATATATGCGCACTACAGTAGCACGCGAACAGCCCACCAGCCTCGCCGTTTCCGAGATGCTCGTTGCCAGGTGTCGAGCCAACAAACCACCGTCCCGTAATTTAAGGGAATTGCGTGACCTGTGCGTAGACATCTGTTGCCATACAACTCCGGAAACCTAACAAGGACCACGCCGAATCGCTGCTGTATTGTGTTCCAAAGTTGGACAAACACTTTAATAAGTTGATGGTCATAATGTTTTGGATGATTAGTGTTCTTTAAATTAAAATGTCAAGTATGGAAATTTTAATGTACGCACAAAGGCTGACACTCTTTTATAACAGTTTCACTTAACATACGGAACAAAATACAACATATATAGGTCTACCAACCAGTCTCATTTGATTACAATAAATAAAACGTTTACTTTCTTTTACAAATATATAACTTGTTTGCTGGAGAGTAATGTAGAGAAAACTAAGGTTCTAGTTATATTTGAACACTTTCTGCGTTCCAATACTCAACATAAATTATAGATGGATGTTTGATTGGTATTCCAGCCATCGAATGTTATGATATAGAGAAAATTGATGGAAATCATGTGACGGTAGGATTTTTCATTGTAATTTATAGGTATTCAGTGAAAGATTCTTTTGTGTTTGCTTTCACAGCTAAGCACGTTGAAAATATACGGTTTCTCATTATTTTAAATTATCTTTAATCACAAACTATGTCATTTACTTAATGAAGAAGAGTGTGCATTACCGTTATTCAATTCAATGACAGGAAGTGCCTTCCATACGGCAGGAAAACAGTGAAACTCTAAACCATTGTTTCGCAGGTATTTAAATTAAATAACTCTATTTAGAAAAGGGCGTGTTTGAAGCCAGAGACACACGCCCATCCAGAATAAAGTTCCTGGCCGGCGAGATCCAAGAACAATACGATTACGACGCCAGTTTATCAATTTTTATGTTAATACGACTGCGTGTCGCTGCATTGTCTTCTGAATGGCTTGAATTATACGTACTCGACTGCAAATTGCTGTTATTGTCGTCTCATACCTCGTATTAGGAGGAAGTGTGTGTTGAGGCCTCTTCTCTCTTTGGAAAATGTTTCTTGGAACGTGGCTTCCGTCATAACGTCAAAAAAGAGCTGCCTTAACCTTAACAGACTGGTCTCCAATTTGGCTGATCCCTGGAATTAATCAGCCTTGCTCTGTAACAACATCTTTTTTTCTTATAATTTTAATCGAGTGATTTTTTCAGGAAGGTTTCATTTTCAGTTAATTTGAATGAAGATACAAGTGATAAATCACAGCAATGTATGGTGGGCGACCGTTTATGGGATGATGGAAGTTCGATTCCCGATTCCACGGTATACAGGAATTACTTAAGAAGTTCCTTTCATAGAGACAAAGACCGACTTCCTCCCGATTTCTTGTCCACAATCACACGCTGTTTCTGAAAGACAAACTATCGATGAAATGTAGGCCCTAATTAACATAAACTTATAGGTTGAGCGACCATATTTAAGTAACTAACACTGTTGTGTCAATATTTGATGTCTTCTCATTTTCCTCACCCTCTGTACATAGGTTCAACGCTATGTAATCGAATTTGTTCTTTTTCTCACACAAATAAATGGCCACGTTTTAGGTGCTGTAAAAAATCCAAGCAATAGATGTGGAATGAGTGATCAGAACGTTGCAAATAATTATGTTGAAATAAATATTGTATTTTTATTTCGAGGTTTCTGGTTGCAGGATAAAGAGCGCGATTATAATATTTCAAAATATGCGAACTGTCACTAGGTTCATTCCCCTTAAACAATATATGAACTGATTTTGCACTAAATATACACTTGGATTCAAAAGATTTCTCTTTAGGGAATATCTCTTTCTGAACAATAAGAGCGAATATATTGCCTTAAGAATAAAACCCTGAAATACTAATATTCTTTATTGCTATCATATTTCTTTTATGTCTTTATTGATGAGCTTCTTTCCAGCGCTATTTAGCATGTATGTATAGTAATTTAATAGTGAGATGTTAATAAATTAAGTAATTTTTATATTTGTATTTCACGTTGATTATAATAAAAATTTATCAATATCCTGGTTAAGCTGAAAGAGGACTTAACAGCTCTATCCATTTTTTAAAAAAAAATTCAAAACGTTAAAGATTCTATCGCATTTTATGCACAGCTACGTAGCAGCGGCTAATATACTTTTCGCTGTGGACCTGAAAGCACCACGTTTAACTGCGCTGTCGTCTGCATATGGGAGCTGAGGTCACTTTCTAAAGGCTCCTCATTCACAGTGACAGTAAACACCTTGCTGATGCCATTTAGATAGTATCTAACATGCAATAAATACTCTGCAGAGATACATTAAAACTCTCTTCCACAGACTGGAAATGGAAGTACAGTGATTCAGAATAAACTAGCCAACTGATATGGAAACAGAACTAGCTTCACGATGGAAAGAGGAAAATACTGCGCATTTGCCTATCTTCTAGCTGGATGAAATTAACACAGCAAAATAATCAGTAACGCGCCAGACCGGGTGTCCGCATTAAAACGTCGCCATATTGCCGTCCGAGTTTTTCAATCGGTTCAGTCTAAAATCCCGATGTGCACGCCGTCATGGTCACTGTTTTAGGCGTTTTAGTAATCAGATAAGTGAATTTTGTAGCAGCGTTTAGGTTCTACCTAGAAAAAAAAATACATAATACACAAAAGTATTAACACTTTTTTTTGGCATTTTTAGTTTACATTACTCACGGAGAGATGGCAGCACACGTGTTTAACCATTCTCCAGGATATCACCAGGAAAGTGGACGCCAGCATTCATCGAATCTGCTCTTCTTCTTCTTCATTACGTTTTCCCAACATTTTGCGGTCGGCTATCTTCGATGAGTTTTACTAATCTTTGGTATGGCCATATTTGGAGCTTTGGTTTCACAACCGCATGTCCTTGCTGAAGCCAAGCATTGCCAGGTCGTACTGCGTACTAATGGGGGAAGTGAAGTGTTGTCACCTGTTTTTGAATGGTGTAACTAAGTGTATTTTTTGGTTGTGTGGCTGAAATTAGGATCATCCTGGCATTCGCTTTGATGACTGCGGAAAACAGTCAGGACGGCCGGTACACGTGTTCCATTTTTTTTTTTTTTTTTAGCTGCTTAACGTCTCCTATAAAAACTAGGTCTTTAGAGACGGGAAAGGATGGGGGGCAAGGAATGGGAAGGAATTCGGCCATGGCCTTTTGAAGGAAGCATCCCGGCATTCACCTGGAGTGATTTGGGGAAACCATGGAAAACCGAAATCTGGATGCCCGGACGGGGATTCGAACCGCCGTCCTCCCGACACGTGTTCCACTTCACCTGCGTTCATGTCGGTCATCACTTTGCCACAGACAGAATCGAGACTCGTCTCTAAACACAAATGTAGTGTACGTATCCACTTGCGTTTTGCATTCCATCAGGTTAGGCGAAGCCGGTAATGAAATCAGATTAATGGACCACATTGAAGAGGAGTCAGAGAGTGTAACCCACCTTCAAGCAAGTGGTTTACAATCGTCCGGGGGGTGACTCTCTCTGTAAGCACTGCTTGGATCTGGCCTGCAGTCATCCGCCAGCAACTGCCACCCACACAACTGGCGATCTCCACGTGCTGTTGTCCTTCTGTTTGTGTCTGCTCTGGGAGTACTAGAACCTTATTTCATCCACTATGTAACAAATATCTATACTGACATTCAACTACGGCCAGTAATTTGGGAGATTTCATGATATGATGGATCAATTTCAAACACGTCTCACAGTTAGACAATTAGGTGTAAGGAGTAATCACTCTTCGTTTTGGCATACTTGCTCAACAAGAACTTGTGGACAAAAAGGCGTCATGTTACACCACACTACACAGCACTTATACTCTAAGAAACATATTAAATGTGCATTGTAAATAGCCCCGTAATCCACAAATTATTACATGTAAAACTTTCAATTTTTAATCGTTTGATACCTTTGGGGCCAAATTTCATTCATTTATCCCATCTCCTTCTGGGTGTTGAACTTTCAGTTTCCGCCAGTGTATAACAACGTAATAAATGTTAAATTTGTTTGATCCAATTATTTATCCGATCTAACGTTTAGTAATAGTGTAAAAATTGTAAAATAATATGCAACTTTTGGTGAAAAATATTTTAGCTGTTCTTTATCATTTCGGCTGTTATTACTTCATTCCCTGATATTTTTAAAAGATTTACCAGTGCAGCTCCTTCTTAAAAAATAAAACGTTATCGTCATTCATCCTTCTGCTAAGAAACAGAAGTAAATCTTTTAAAGTAAATATAAACGAAGCATAATTGGATAGCTGAAATATGGAACAAAATAATATTAATATTAAGAATAATATTAAGAAGAGAGTACGAAACCATGTTCTAGGGTAGAGCACCCTTCATCTAGACTATAGAGCATCGCCACCAATCTTACTGCTATGTCAAGATGTACCGCAATATTCTACAGTGCAATTAAAAACACCACATTAATATCATTTTTTTAACGTTAGTGGAATTGTTGACGTGGTTATAAATTTTTTACAACTTTAGATAAACTGGTAGGCTTTGGGCAAGATGGAAAGGGTTTGCGGGCCGCAGGTTGAGTACCAACGCTATAGAGCAGGGTTTATGGAACTTATAGCACCATTGTGTGTGTTATACGCTTGAGATACCCTGCTCTAGAGGATATACCGGTAACAAGTGGGCCCAGAAACAACTGCGATGTTTTCCACACCTGCCGAATTCATCAGTTGTGGGGCTTAGTAGTCCTGCGACGTGGTGACAGAGTTTCGATCTGTCGCGCATTGTACCTTTCTCGTGGCTGAAACTACAGTTTTACGTGGAATGAGAACCTGGCGTGGCTCATACGATCAAACACCACTCTTTAAATTCCCGGCCCCACCGGGAATTGAACCCAGAACCGGATCCTAAACTTTTGAAAGCAAACGCCGTAACCACTCAGGAACCTTATTTTAGTGGAGGTAACGATGAATTTTTGTCCATTTCACCAGCATAAGTGGAGCTGAGATAGATAAGCATTTCAGTGTCAAGAATTGTGACGGCAGTCGGAGTAAAACCGGGACCCTTCAGAGAGATATCATCGAAGGAGATTGTCAGTCCGTGTAGTGATGTGGAGCTGGGCGGATCTAGCGACCTCCTGGTATAACGAGCGGCAGCAGCTGTCACGACGTAAGGGCAGCGAGTGCTGAGATACCGTCGCGAGGATGCAGCCTTGCGCAAGACTCGCTCCCTTACTTGTGGGTGCAACCAGCGGCGTGGGCCGGCTCGCCAAAATTAGTGTCCTCATTCCGGGGCCGTGATATATGCCCTCGGCGCACCGGGCCGGTTATTACAAAGAGGGTGAAACAGTTTGTCCACCTACGCTCTCGTTGTCAGGCTGATTTATCCCGCCTTTTATCCCCGGACGTTTTCAGCGCACGATATATAAAAGCAGGTTGCGGTAATGCCGACCTGCGTTGATTTACAGACGGCGTGTAATTTTAATGAATCCGCGCGCTATTGTCTCGGGATCGATATTGTAATGCGGAGGGGAGGAGCGTGCCGGGTGCGTGTGCGTGGGCGGATGGCTATGGGCCGCCGGCGGGACAGGTAAACGGCGTTCATTAGAGCCCACGCGGCGCGCCGGCAGGAACCGGAAGTACTGTGCGTATTGCGACACCTCGCTGACGCAATTCACAACTCCTGTATCTGAAGCCTGGTTATTAAGAAAAGCAGAAGGGAATAAAAGAGATAGAACTCCACGAAATGTCGTCTATCGAGCAATATCCATTGGACAGCTTGATGTCTTTTTAACAGCAGATTGAGTGCTTAGAAGATGCTTCGTCAAACTATACGCAAGTTGGCAAGTTGGAATATAACTACCGATACACGAGTATACATTTTTTTTTTTTTTTTTTTTAAAGTTGAATGATATTCTTCTGAAATAGATAGTTTTGGTGCTAATTTTATAAATAACCGAAAATTTCATCTTCAGCTTTTAACACAAATTGTAATTAAAATTTTAACTGCAAACATAATTTCATTTCTTTCATTTACCATTGGGAAAGCATGAAATCCCCCAAATGTAGAAATAATATTTTACTGAACACTGAAAAAAATTATATTGAAATTTTGTAATAGAGGAATTATAGTGGAAGAAACAACACTTTCAGGTGAAACTAATGTATGGAATTTTACCATTTTGTTTTTGGTTACACACTTGTTTGCAACTATTTGTATTCACTTTTAAAAATTTCCGGTATGCTAGTTTGAACTTTCTTGAATTTTTCTTCACATTATAGGTTTTTTTTTTTAAATATAAAACATTTGTCTGCCATCGTATTTACTTTCATCTCCCCGGATACCTTTTTCCATGCCCTAATGTTCTTGTTCTTCGCTGTCATAACTTAAATTTTAAGGAAAAAGTGAAGGTGCAAGTGGAGAAAATCAGTTTTAAATCACATACTACAACAGAACAACTTAAAGTTTCATAACGCAGTTTTATTTTATTTTTATTTATTTATTTATTTATTTATTATTATTATTATTTGGCCTTTCTCTTCCTGCATATAGTTTTGAGAAACGGTTTAGAATCAGATCCAACCCTCTACTACAAGAGAGGTAGTAGCGTTTGTATACGCTTCATTTTTCATAAGTCCAGAAATTTTAAGGTAAACAGAAAATACTTTTTCTCAATTGATCGTGAGTCACTGTAGAAAACAAATCTTGTGATATTCTATTTCTGTTTGGCAATAGAATAGTTCCCAAAAATGCAACAAAATAGTTTTGGGTTCCTTTGGCACTTGCTATACCGATGCTTTTTCCCCGATTGAAAGCAATCCTTCAGTTCACTACTAGTTTGTTGGAGTTGTAGTAATTCTGCAGGATTTCTGTGGGGTTTTTACAGTTACCGTATCGGTCCCGTGATGTGAATGTTGTATGAAACTGGGTTTGGAAAGAACATTATTGCTCAGATTAGACAACAAGCTCAGGTAGGGAAATGCTCTACCCCTGCTTCTAAACACTGTCGTTATGGGGCAAATAGTAAAGACGGTGACTATTAAGATCAGGGAGGAAAAATGAAAGCCATGGTGTTTGTAGATGATGTAGTGGTTTGGGGAATCTGCCAGTCAGAAATGCCAGAACAGCTGGATGCGTGGCAAAAGTAGTGAAATATTACAGAATTCAATTCCCTGCAATAAAAAAGTAGTAATTGCAACTCGAAAGAAGGGTAGAAGTAACCGGAATGTTATACTTGAAGCTGAGAAACTGAAGGATGTAGAAGATTACATGTATCTGGCAAGTGTGATGGAAGAGAATGAAAGAAACGAAATAAAAGAACGACGTAGAAGAGTCCAAGAATTCTACAGTGGTGTGAGAGACTTGATTTGGATCAAAAAAGTGTTACGAAAGTGCGAACGGATTTTCATAGGAATTACTTTGTGGCAATATTAGTATCTGGTTTTGAAGAATGGGCTACGAAAGAAATAGATATTAACAGAATTCACGTTAAGAGATCAGTCTTCATAGGAGGTAAGACTGAATGAGTATGTGAGAAAGACAGAAAAACAAGACTCTGTACAGGATAGAATTGAATGATCAAGATTCCAGAGTTATTGTTAGTGGTCAATCTTTTTTTGTATATAGTACGTTATGTAGTTTGCTTTGAAGTCACACAACCGACTCTTAGCAGCAGCAACGCCATTAACTGCCCTCCTTGGGCAGAGTAGGGTGGAGTGTTTGTCTTGCGACATTTACTCTTAGTCTTGTAGATGGATACTTGCTTCAGGTTAGATTTGTCTTAACGTTTGGCGTAACTATTTTCAGATGATTTGGGAATTTATTGTACAAGTGAGATAGGTCCTATGTGTGGACCTATTCCTACCGGATAGTTTCCCAGATTCTTGATTAGTGGATTGTTGGATTTATGGGCTGTATTATAAAATTTGGTGGCAAGATCCTTGAAACGTTGTTTTAAAGTTGGTAGCCCTGTGGCTTCATGAAGGGCAATTGTGGGAAATCTGCAGTCGAGATGAAGTGCTCTCTTCAACGCTCGATTTTGAATAATTTGAAGTCGGTCAAGACTTGTTTTTGCTGTGTATCCCCACACAGGACAGGCATATTCAAGTATTGGTCTTACTAAGGTGCAGTAGATCCGTACTCCTAAGGGTGCGGAGAGCTTACTGTCCCTGTTTAGCACTGGGTACAACGCTTGAAGTCTCGCGCTAGCTCTTCTGCGGAGGTCGTTTATGTGGGCCCTCCAGGTCAACCTGGAGTCAAGCAGGACTCCAAGGTAGCGAACAGTGTTTGACCATGGGATTAAGTTGTTGTGAATTGTGAGTTGTTGATCCAATTGAGGTCTCTGTCGAGGTCCTGTCCTTTTAGTTATTAAGATGGCTTGGGTCTTCGTTGGGTTGATTCCGATACGCCACCTCCGCGCCCAGGCCTCAGTCTTCTGCAGTATCTCCTGCAGACGACGGGTGACGATAGCTTTACTGCGGCAGCGAGTGAAGTAAGCTGTATCATCAGCATATGTGGCGGTGTGAATTCCGTTTTGAGAAGGTACATTGGCTGTATATAGGGAGTATAGCAGAGGTCCTAGGGTCGAACCTTGTGGTACTCCTGCCTGAATGCAACGCCTTGTGGAATAGGCGTTACTAATTTTGACTTTGAAAGAGCGGTTTTCCAGGTATGATTTTATCAATTTGACAAGCTGTCCCGGGAGTCCCAATTCGTAGAGTCGTAGTAGCGAAGATCCGAGCGTACGGTATATCTGATCAGATTTGCTAATGGATACGCGATTTTCTAACTGGTCGGTCACAGTATGTCGTTGTAGACGGGGAAGCCTCTTCTAAACTAGATGTTACTTCGGGCGTTCCTCAAGGAAGTGTAATAGGACCACTTCTTTTCTTAATCTTTATAAACGATCTCGGTGACAACGTTAATTGCAGGATGCGATTTTTTGCTGATGATGCACTTATTTATAGGGAAGTGAGGTGCTCCGACGATTGCTTAGAAATTCAGCGCGATCTGGATGTTATTTCGGAATGGTGCCGTGAATGGCAGCTTACACTTAACTGTAAAAAGTGCAAGGCAATGCACATAAGTAATAAAAAGACCCCGCTTGCTCTGGAGTACAAAGTTAACAATTCAGTTGTTGACGCTGTAGATTCCCTGAAGTATCTAGACGTAACAGTACAAAGCAACATGAAATGGGACTTGCACATAACTTCCGTTGTAGGAAAAGCTAATTCCAAACTACGATTCATAGGACGTATTTTGAGAAGTTGTAATGCTCATACAAAGGAAATAGCGTACAAAACACTAGTGCGTCCGCATTTGGAATACTGTTGTGGAATTTGGGATCCTTATCGCAAGGGATTGATTGACACATTAGAGAAAGTACAGAGAAGAGCCGCTCGATTCGTGACTGCTAGTTACAGTCCTTACGTAAGTGTCACAGAGCTAATTCGTGGGTTGGGCTGGGATTGTTTGGCGGACAGAAGACGTCGTTTTCGGTTGAATTTGCTGGAGAATATGCGAAAATCTTTAAGTTACGAGTGCAACGAAATACTTCTTCCGCCAACCTATTTAGATCGCAATGACAGGAGGGATAAGATTAGAGAAATAAGATGCCGTATTGATTCATTTATGTATTCCTTCTTTCCTCGATCTGTTCGGGATTGGAATGCGCAGAATTAGGATTGGTGCTTAGCACCCTCTGCCACCCACAGTATTTGTGATTTGCAGAGTATAGATGTAGATGTCATTGTCTTGAAAACAATGTACTCCACATAAAACAACTCGCCTCACGTTTTTAATTATTGAACATTTATTTCAAACATTGCCTGAATCATTTACAAATCCTATTCTCTTTTTCTTTACGCATTAATCAAATCATTCTTCAGACCTCAGAGTCAAGTCTTTACGCTAAAACAACACTAATATCTCTGCTAAGGTCAGTGTTATCCATCACATTACAGTCCAGTTTGCAGGCTAGCTTAGTTATCTATACTCTTACGCTCTAGCCGTCCACCGCGTACATTAACATGTTATTTTATGTACATTATTTCATATTTATTAGTTCTATGGTTGTTACCTGACAGTATGAACGAATGGAAAGGATGAGCGGTGAAAGAATGCCAAAGAGAAATAATTTGGAGCTGCAGTGGAAGAGGTCTTGAGGTCTATCAACGGATAGATGTATTAGGGAATAGAAAAGACAAATAAGAAAATTGGGCCGTATGGGAAGGGAAGGAATGATGGAAGAGCATGAGACACTGGAAAGGATTGTATTCTTGAGAGACCTGGCAAGAGGCTAGAAACCGTCAACGATAATGCTACTAGTAAGCTCATATTGTAATTTGGTAAAAATCCTCGAATACTGCTTGTTAATATACGAGCTGAACAATAAGCAAGGAGATCCATAAATTGGGAAGGTGATACTTGGGGTGAGTTTTTATCTTTAAAACAGCAAATCCTGATTAGTTTTCTGTTTCCAGTTCAGGCGTACCTAATCAGTCACAGTTTATTCTCGCAGTCAAATGGTAAACATCTCCTATTATATTTATCCTATTCATGGTTTATTAGAATGTCTGCCTCCGCAATGACAAATCGGTAAATATTTTCACGGTCGAATAACGTCTGGTTAAAACAGAGCTTAACTACTGTAGCTGATTTTCGATAACAATTATAGGCGGAGTGCATGTACATACCTTGATCAGGTCATTATAACGAGAGTTGTTCGTATCTCTGATTTGGTGTCTGAGCCTTGGCCCACGCTTGAGATGCTGGGCGCTTCCTCTGAAGTCGCGACCTCTGACAGGAGATGTCGAACCGTAGGCGGCGCTCTGGCTAGTGGGCGTTGCGCGCACCTGCAGCCTGGGGCTATTTCTCCTACCTGCAACTTCTGTTAGTGTTACAAGGATATTCTGAAATCTCTTTTAACCGAAAATTATCTTTGGAACCACACGAGAATTAACCATCTGTTCTTACTACAATATCACAGGAAATACTTTTCTTCGCAATAATAAGAAAATAAAAGAGGTTAATCCTTTGAGAACAAGATAACTGAATCAGTTTTCCTCCTTAAAACCATGAAAAATAAATTTATTTAAGTTAGCAATATCAGATCAAGTACACAGACGGAAAAAAAAATCCCAACACCAAGAAAAAATTATTGTAGAGTAATGAAATTTGGACAATGCATTTGTCAAGTTAACATGTTTAATTGATTAAATTTTCAAGATCACAGGTTAATTTAAGCTCAAGAAAATGCATTTCAAATGTGAAATACTGTTAAATTAATAGCCGGTGTAACCTCCAGAATTTTGAATGCAAGCCTGCAAACGTGAATGCATTGTGTCATACAGGTTTCGAATGTCACTTTGTGGTATGGAGTTCCATGCTTGTTGTACTTGTGCTGTCAATACTGGGACGGTCAGTGCTGGCTGTGGATGATGCTGGAGTTGTCGTCCAATGATATCCCATACGTGTTCAATTGGAGACAGATCTGGTGATCTCGCAGGCCAAGGTAACATGTCGACACTCTGTAGAGCACGTTGCGAGACAACAGCGGTATGAGGGCGAGCGTTATCCTGTTGAAAAACTCCCCCTTGAATGCTGTTCATGAATGGCAGCACTACAGGTTGAATTACCAGACTGACGTACAAATTTGCAGTCAGTGTGTTTGGTATAACCACAAGAGTGCTCCTGCTGTCATAGGAAATTGCTCCCCAGACCATGACTCCAGGTGTAGGTCCAGTGTGTCTAGGCCGCAGACAGTTTGGTTGCAGGCGTTCCCCTGGCCTCCTTCTGACCAACACTCGGCCATCACTGGCACCAAGGCAGAACCTGCTTTCATCAGAAAACACAACAGATCTCCACTCCGTCCTCCAATGAGCTCTGGCTTGACACCACTGGAGTCGCAAACGGCGATGGCTTGTAGTCAGTGGAATGCACGCTACAGGGCTGGAGTCATGGTCTGGGGAGCAATTTCCTATGACAGCAGGAGCACTCTTGTGGTTATACCAAACACACTGACTGCAAATTTGTACGTCAGTCTGGTAATTCAACCTGTAGTGCTGCCATTCATGAACAGCATTCAAGGGGGAGTTTTTCAACAGGATAACGCTCGCCCTCATACCGCTGTTGTCTCGCAACGTGCTCTACAGAGTGTCGACATGTTACCTTGGCCTGCGAGATCACCAGATCTGTCTCCAATTGAACACGTATGGGATATCATTGGACGACAACTCCAGCATCATCCACAGCCAGCACTGACCGTCCCAGTATTGACAGCACAAGTACAACAAGCATGGAACTCCATACCACAAAGTGACATTCGAAACCTGTATGACACAATGCATTCACGTTTGCAGGCTTGCATTCAAAATTCTGGAGGTTACACCGGCTATTAATTTAACAGTATTTCACATTTGAAATGCATTTTCTTGAGCTTAAATTAACCTGTGATCTTGAAAATTTAATCAATTAAACATGTTAACTTGACAAATGCATTGTCCAAATTTCATTACTCTACAATAATTTTTTCTTGGTGTTGGGATTTTTTTTTCCGTCTGTGTATCTTAACGGATATCGTGGTATTGCTGAATGAACTTACTCTAAGTTTGAATGCAGTATTTTTAAGTGAAACTTCTGTTGGCGGGCTGTAGGCTTGGGGTAAATCTGTGAATTCACGTCAATGACGTGTTGGTCTCTTTTTGGATCACACAGTTTTTATCCGTTTTTGATGAAACTTTTCATTCGTATACTTTAAAACAAATAGAAAAATACTGTTTATGTTTGATTTATAAAAACTTAAAGCCTCTCCTCCTTTCCCCCCTCAACTTAATTTCTGTCAACGTTGTTCATACAAACTCACAGTTTTTATCCGATTTAGACAGTACTTAGAACACATATATTTCAATCCAAGGCGGTCTGGTAGCTCAGAGTTTAAGGCGTTTACTTCCAAAAGTTTCTCTTCACCCTCGCGGGTACACATCACGTGGTGAGCAGGAATTATTACAAGTTGTGTTTGATTAACTGAGCTACGCTGGGACGATCCGTGGTTCTGATTCCACGTCAAACTGTAGGCCCCTGAGGGAAGGAATTAACCTTCCTGCCTCTGACACAGTAGGTTGGTGCATCTCCTTCGGCAAGATTCGACCAACCTTCGGGTTGTGGACTAAGTTAGATTTTTAGTGTTTGAGGTGAAAACTTCTTTAGGCGGGTTGGACGATTTTGGATCTTATGTGTTCCCGTCACCGACATACTGAAGTTAACAGTATTCCTGTAGTGGTCTGGTGGCTCAGTGGTTGAGATTTCTGACTGCGGAACGAAAGATCCTTGGTTAGAATTCCTGTCTCGGTGGGGATTTTAAATAGACCCTTAACCCTACTTTCCCCTCTGTTAAACTGTAGGTTCCCTGTAACTGGTAGGGCTATCGACATGGAATTATTCATATTTACTATATCTGTAGCTACAGGTATGATATTCATAGTTTTCAATTGTGTCGGCTGTCTCCAAATCACTCCCAACTGTTTTTTTTTTTTAATTTTGGTCTTTATTTATTGTCGATGTCGAGGTCACTAGAGCTGGATGAGGTAGAGGGGGCAGCAGGCAAGGAATGCGAAAAACGATATCTGGATGACCGAAAGGAGATTTCATCCCGCGGCTGAATGACAGACCCAAGCGTTACCATTCACCCAACAGACTGGTTGTTTGGTAATGCGGTAGATGTGGCCAATGGCTTTCCACCGAATATCATTCTCGTGCGCGTATAGATGACAGCTATGAATGGCGACAAGACTACGTGTTGCGTATGTGACGGTCAAATAAGAGTGAGAGAAACTCCAACGTTGGTCTGTTTAGGCCTGCTGTTCCTAAGATAACTAAGAGACCACCATGTTTTATGTCCCCACCGGACGGACGAATCGCCATCAACATCTCACTCCATACACACCGAGGAGAGATTTTCAGTTTATCCAAGGGATAATCGGGTGAGATGAATTTTGTACCATCATCTCTCCTAAACATATCGCCAGGTACCAAACGGTGAAAAATTCCTCCCACGACTACTGCTCGAAATAGCTAATAACCTCACTTTACTTTTCCATTTCATTAATGCAAATAGTATCAGTTCTTTACAAAGTAACTGTGTGTGAATGTTGAAAAGTGTATTTGTCTTATGTTTGTACCTGGTTAACTTTTATAGCGGAAATTAGTAAATACTTTTCCTATAACCAAAAGTAAGATTTCTAAACAACTTTATTCGAGCGCCAGACACAGTATTTAAGAAAAATTAGAGACGAGATGGGCACAAACTCGTAATACCAGATTTCAGCTAAGAGACTTGATATACAATTATAATAGTGAATGCAAGTACAGTAAAACTTCATAATATTAGAAGCACATTTTGCTACTAACCGAACTACAACGAAGTAGAAATTTATTTTCTGTTTTTAATTATTTTCTATATTTAAACCGAGCGTGGTGGGTGAGCGGTTAGCGCTCTCGCCTCGAAATCGTGAGGACGCCAGTTCGAATCCCCGTCCGGGTATCCAGATTTGGGTTTTCCATGGTTTTACCAAATCACTCCAGTCGAATGCCGGGATGCTTCCTTTAAAAGGCCATGGCCCAATTCCTTCCCGTTCCTTGTCCCCAGTCACATCCCGCCTCTAATGACCTTGACGTCGACGAGGCATAGAAGAAGTCCATGTTTAGGTTCACAAAACTCAATTTATACACTTGTGTGTGGATTCTCAGCATCCTACAGTTCCGTGAGTAGAACAGAAGTGATTATTTTTACCCATAGTTTTTATTACCACTCCATGTTTCGCCGTAGATGTATTGACGAAATTATTCCAAACTATAAAATCTCATAAATCTTACTAATAATTATGTCCTTTTCTAAAACTTATAGCCTGTACGAATCTTTAACTGTTGATTGAAAGTCGGTATGTCGATACTGGGCAAAAATCCTTGGGTAGAAGGAGGTGGCAAATACCACAAAATTCAAATGAATACGTATCTTTCAGTATGTAGTTGTGAAATTATTTCTTAAAAAGACAATGAATTTAATTGCTCTTCATTTTCTGATCTTTGTCGATTAAAAATATGCAAGTATTTTTTCTTTAAAGTTAAATATTTCTAAAAATTTTCCATACTACGGTAGAACTTGATTGAGTACAAAGGCGGGTGGACATGTTTTGTAATTGTCTCATTACAGACATTAAATTATGTGTGCAGTTTGAAGATATGCGAAGTACTAACGCTGAAAATTAAGGCGTGTCTCCTGAGTGGCTGCTCAGAAGACACGCCTTAATAACATGTTGCTACTCAGCTAACGAGTCATAAAATCCTAAAATTAAAATAAAAAATATTACTTCCACATTACAGCTGAGATGTTAATTGCTTATGATTCATATTTCCTTGAAATACAGCATCTAGATTTAGAGAAATTATTTATTTTTTTTCTTGGGATTCCTGGAAGTTGTTTCTCACATTTACAAAAAAGTTTTATCCTTTCTGGGAGATTGCTTGCTCCCGCAAAATTTTCTCTCACAGAAAGCTTAGCAAAAATATTTTTAAAGCTATAATTATCATAATATTGTATCAAGAATGATAGCGCGGATACTATACCAGTCACTTACTTTTAGTCCGACCTTAACTTGAGTTTCTTATTAGTTGGAAATACTGATATCAAAACAGTGGTTGAGGTATCAAGCTCCAAGGAAGATGTCCATGTCATCTAATTATTCATGGTACATTTTAATTACCTTGGCTGTATTCAGAATCTAACAGAATTGAATTTGCAGTGGGTAGTAATATTTAACCCCCTGCAAATACCTTTATCGACATAGCGTGTAATAATTACGTAAACTGCAACTTTATAGTTCGTGTGTCAAGAAAGATGTTACTGAAGTGCAGCTTCTTATTATTTGCTACTTCTAATCAAGGAACAAATGTTTTGCTTTGAACAAGTATCAGTGTATGGAAGAGTTACAATTATTTGCATGAATCAATAATTTTGGATAGGCCATGGAAATCTTGAGTTAATGACAAAATTTTTACGGCAGTCGAACAATTAATATTTGATTTAGTTTAACATTCGCCGTCATTAACCAGAGTAGTACCTCTAATTATATCGCGCTCGTTTTTACTTGATTCGGTTGTTTTATTTATTAGCATTTGGTAGGCAAACATTACTAGGATATCTTTAAAAGAATCACATAGCAGAAGAACTGAAATAGAGGTCTAGAATTGAAATACAACAATATTTTAGGGCTTTACGCCTCGTCCTTGCCTTTTAATGAAACAGCCGTCATTCCTGGCGGGAAATCTATGTGACGAGACAGGGTTCGAACCCACGTCTTCCTGAATGTCAGGCTAAATGAATAACTAAAACAAAACAAAAAATCGTATGTATGTATAAACAAATACTGGTAGTACTGCTCGTTTTGGTACAGACTATTACAATTTTTATACTGTACAGTAGCCTTTAATAATGTGTGGATTAAGTATTTCTAACAAACGTTTATAAAATTGGACAAATCGACTGATTTCTACGCGTAAATAGTACTTAAAGGATATAGGAAAATAATTCTTCGATTAGTTTTAGGGCACTGAACATAAATGAATAAAGACATGGAACAGTAATTCTATAAAACATATGCTGCTTTCTTGTTTATACGTTCATGCGGAGCATATGTATGAAGAATTTGAGAAGTAAATAACTATTATGAAATATAAAGGAAAATGTAAAATAAATCTGGAAAAAAGTAAAAATTCAGTAAATTTTTGTAATTCTTTATTGCAAAAAACTATTAATTCAGGCAGTAGATTGTTTGGTTATGGGTACAAAATGACTGGGCACGCTTGCCAATTTAGGGCAAAGGAATAAACCATCCAATTGCAAAGAAAGATACGAACCAGTAGACGAGTTATAAACGGTGAGACGCTGACAAATATTCGTTTTTGCTTCTACCCACATTAACGACTTTTTCGTAGCAGATGTTCAAAACAATTCTCCCATTGTTTAGTGTACCATCTACCGTAGTCAATGACGTTAGTGGGAAGACAACTCAATTCCCCGAATGGATCGATGTAAAACGCCACGCCATGCAAAGCAGCAATTATAAAAGCAAACACACGTTTAGTGCGATCGTAAATAACGGGAGAGGTCTGTTTGGCTTTATGTGCGCTTCTCATGCTATGGTCGCTACCGCTGCCGAGTTGGCAATTTAATACTCACCGCGGGTGGTATACGGAACTAATTAACTAAACAGCGGTAACGATCGACGGAAAAGGAACAACGAACCAGAGATATTAGTGTTCACTGAATGTTCTACTAGGTAGCAGAAATAATGCGGAACCTCGTGTTCCTCCAGTTACTCCAGAAACGTAGCAAATAAACCTTCATCTATGTGGCAACTGAACATCCGGAAGTAGCTGCCTTTCTCATTAGGTTGCGTTCGGTAACAAGTAAACAGAATTATTGTGATACTGTTTACGTTCATATTATTGAAAAACTTATTTCAAAATCAGTTTGTATATTAGTCAGATCAAGTAATATCCAAGCGGAAAGAGTGATAAAGCTTATGGTTTATAAAATAAACGAAACATAAGCTAATGATTAATTATGGTGGAGAAAGACGCAACTCACTAGATCATATCTGGATCTAGTATTAAAATTTTTATAAATCCTATGATCGTCTCAAGAAATAACAAGATCTAATTTTAAATTCAGAATTGCCATGCCAGTCGAGTATTTTCTACGTATCTTTTAACTTTAAATTTATACAAATTATTGGTTAAAGGGGTTAGAATTTGGATTGGATTGAAAGAGAATTTCGATAAATTAATCTCAGTTAAATACAGGAAAAAGTTTGTGTCTAATCCAACAGTGATAAAACTTATCTGAGTTCAAGTACAATGATGCTGAATATTCATAATCAGATATCCCTAATCGAGTGCAAACAACACATAGATGGCTGTAGTCACTTGGACACTTTGATAATGAAATTATAAGACCCCTGCTTGAAATTTTTTATTATTTCCGGTCAATTTTGTGTGATATGAATTCGTCTTACTGTTGCAATAGTTAATGTGGTGCCTCATCAGAGTTTTAAATCTAAAATTCTTTGTATTCCACCTTTCTTCTTATAATTGTTAATTACGTATGGTCTAATGACACTGTATTAGCCACGTAACCTATCCGTATAATACTATCGAAGCAAGAGGACCTACAGCTTAACGTGGAATCCAAATCAAAGAGTGTCCTAGCATAATTCGCATTAGCAAGGCACGACTTTTTTCACAAGTGACGGTCATTTTTAAGGGCCGTAAAAATTCAAGCCAAGACCGGAATTCGAACCGGGCCCTACCACTCCCTTGTTGCATACCTGGTATAATTGAGCCACCAGACCACTCGTTTGTTTTTTTTTTTTGTTTTTTGAAGCATCCAGCAAAACTAACTCCAGTTTTTTCTGTCACCCCGTTTATTTGCTGATTCCACTTCACGTTATTCACTGCCGTTTTTAAGTTATGGAAGAATTAAATCACTTGTACTTGATACTAAAACGTTTATGGCTATTCCTTTTTTACTACACGCATTGGTTTGGAGTTATTACTGCATCTGTAATCGAACTGTCGAATACTACGCAAAAAAAACTAAAGAACAAATTTAATTGGGGCTTTCACAGTTTGAAGGTTTATTGTCCACCTTAAAATCTGCAGTGTACAGGGGAACAAAGCAAGACATTATAATTCGTTTGTATCGAGAACATAGAGGCGCCACATGGAATATCAAATTAATACTCAGTACGGTACAATTTGCTGATGACATTGTCTCGTTAGCAGATCAGGCTGAGGATATTGAGAAGATACAGACTGTCATAACAAAATACTGAAGTAAACTTGTTGACTAAATGTAAATCAAAGTAACACAAAAGTGAAGAAATTTATCAGAAATGATACCAATAATCTTATATATTTAGAAAAATAAACGTGTGTCTTCCCATATTTCACTTTTCAGCCACCACTATCTAGCACAGATCACTGGAGTTTGTGTGTGGAAGTAATATGGAGTTTCCTGTCGTGCACAACGTTGAACGAATGCCGATAGCTGTGGGGATGTGGAAGATATGATGATTAAAGTTGGTCAATGCAGAGCGTTTTCATATTACGACCAAAAATTTTTGTCTCCTTATACTTCTCTTTCCTGCCACAACTACATAGCATAGACCATTGGTGTTTGTGTGAGGTAGTAGAATCGTGTCTCCTTTCGTGTACTATGGTTGTTAGATGTCGGTAGCTATGGGGGTTGAAAGTGGTCGACCTGCGGCAATTTCATATTTCTGTCAAAAACGCATGTGTCTCAGTGTATCACTTTTCAGCGAAAACTATCTATCGCAGATCACTGGCGTTTGTGTGTGGTAGTAACACAGAGTCACCATTCGATAACAACGTCGGCCGAATTTCAGTAACTGTGGTATTGTGGGAGATATGGTGGTTGAAAATGCCGATCAAGGATATTTTCGTATTTCTACGAAAGACATGTGTCTCCAAATATGTCACTTTTCTGCCACAAGTACATAGCATGGATCATTGTTGTTTATGTGTGTTAATAGAATCGAGTCTCCTGTCGTGCACTATGGTTGTTAGATGTCGGCAGCTAGGTGGGTGTGGGAGATATGTGGGTTGAAAATGGTCGACCTGCCTCAATTACATATTTCGTGGCCGAGAAAGGATATTTTCGTATTTCGATGAAAGACATGTGTTTCCACATATATTACTTTTCTGTCACAACTACTTAGCATAGACCATTGGTGTTTGTGTGTGGTAGTAGAATCCTGTCCCCTGTCGTGCACTATGGTTGTTAGATGTCGGTAGTTATGGGGGTGTGGGAGATATGGGGGTTGAAAGTGGTCGACCTGCGGTACTTTCAAATTTCTACCAAAAACTTATGTGTCCATGTGTATCAATTTTCAGCCAAAACTATGAAGCGAAGATCACTGGTGTTTGTATTTATTAATAATTTTGAAGGTTTTTATATTTGTTGTGTGGAACCATAAATATTTACAGGATAAAAAAAGTAGCCTATGTTACTCCCTGCCATGTCAGCAACCCGCCAATGAAGGTCCTATCAAAATCTGTTCACACACTAAATAAGCTGCATACAAATTATTTATGTTTATTAGTAAGCTGAAAAATGTGTCGAATTCTGGAACATTATTCAAGTACACTTTAGTACATTGAAAAACATTCTAGTAGATTCTAAAAGATTCCAAAATGCCCGAGGACGACCACTTTCAACCACCATATCTCCCATGTTCCCACAGTAACGGACATGCAACCACCATAATGCAGGATGGGAGACTCCAGGCTACTAGCATATACAAACACCAGTGGTCTATGCTAGATAGTTGTGGTTACATAGTGAAACATAGGGACACGTATGTCTTTGGTTGAAATATGGAAATGCCCTAAGTCGATCACTTTCAACCACCGTATCTCCCACATCCCCACAGCTACCGACATGCAACCACCATAGTGCGCGATGGGAAACTCGAGTTGTCTGCGCTAGGTAGTTGTGGCAGCAAAGTGAAATATAGGGACACACATCTATTTTTATATGAATACTATCTGTTACTAGCGACTTCGTACGCGTGGATTTAGAATTTGATTGCTGGAATTGGATACACAAAGCTGACGGTTACCTAAGATATGTCGGTATAATATGACGGGAATGCTATCGATATACCACTCTACCGTCGAAGCTGTCTCATTTATTCATATCGGAAAATATTATCCTATTTCGTTCCTAATGATACAAAGTATATCGGTATACACATATAGTCGTCAAAAAGAAAAAAAAAGAAGAAAAAAACGGAGACTTACTTTCGCATATATAATATTATTAGTTTAGATCACACAAAAACTGCCAGTAGAACCAGAATACCCTGAATAAAATAAACACTTGTGGCACTATTGTATCGCCAAAGATCTGCTAGAACATGGTATCCTTACTACAAAATCCTAGGCTTGGCTCAAACTATGAAAAACAATTCATAAAAAATTTTGCTCCCAGTGGGGGTTTGACCCGAAGCCACACGGGAGTTTTCTTAAAGAAGCAAGCACATTACCACTGCGTTACGCTGCCATTACTCTCTAACGTTACGCATTACAAAGACATAGAGATATTATTCACAGTTCAGATAGTTTTCATAATTTAATAACAATATGTTCTTATCTATACAGAATAAGGCATCTCATGTCCATCCTAATGTCAAATAGCATCTCCTTGTCAAATTTCATCACTATTGGAGTAGCCGTTTTGCCCAAGAAACGTAACAAATAGACAGACAGACAGAGTTACTTTCGCATTTGTAATATCAGTATAGATAAGATTGCAACAAGCTTGCTTAATATCAGATGAGGGAAGCAGAGAGTGCCAAAAGTGCAGTGGCGCCTGGTGTGTAGACGGAGTGGGCGCCGCTAGACGCTTCTCAGAACAATGGCGAGCAGCGGCGTATTGTAATGAGCGAGGATCTCTGGTTCTGCGTGGCTCACGCCCTCAGCCTGTCACACTCCTCTCCGGCCCACTGCGATTCCGCTCCCAAACACTTCTCAAATTGAACACAATGCTTCACTAGCATTCAAGAAATAAAGTTTATCAAACAAAACGAATAGAGGAAAGTAGCTAAAGCACCACATTAGTTGATACAAGGGGGTACCACCCCATCATCTCCCTGTTCAAGCTTACTTTTATTCGTTGTTCAGATTCATTGCGAGCAATAATAGAAATCACATAGACGCTGCACCGTTCATTTTCAATGATTGGTAGCATTATCACAACTCCGGCGCCGCAATTAGAGGATGGGTTCTTATATAACTCGACGAGAAAAACTAAAAGTGAAGAATAATTTTTTTGAGATAATAGCTGTCAAAAAATAGTTCATGTGCCTTTGGCAGTGTCGGATCAAAAAAAAGGGGGGGACATACCGGGGCGATTGCCACGGGTGCTAAGTTCAGGGGGGCGGCAAAATCATGTTTGAAAGGACTGTAAATGGTAATTTCATGTGGTAGTGACTTTTTAAAAATATTTTTACTGTCCCGAGCGGCAATCTCAGTGGGACAGCGGACCAAAGAACAGCTCTGTACTGCGCTGGACGGCAAATTCATGCTCGTAGGGGCATCAATCTCAAATTTTTTGCCTGACTGGGAAAACTCGTAGATCCGCCGTTGGCCTTTTCTGGTCCAGGATGCATTTCATCTAAGAGGTAGTAAGAGAACAAAACACCGATTTTGAATGCCCTGCATGAACTTCCATGTTGCTTTGGCGAATTTTTTTTGTTCCAGGCCGCATTCAACCTAACCACCTTAATTTTGAGACATTATATCTCAAGAACTAAGTGTGACAACAAAAAAAAATATTCCTCACTTTCGATTTGTCTCGTCCAGTTACACAAGCATCGACAAACAAAATTTAGCTTTGGCTAAGTTTTTCTTCTAGTCCAGGCCGTATTTCAAACTAACTTCACATTTGAGCACTATATCTCGAGGAACTAAGCGAGATTTCAAACAATTTTTTCCCATACTTTCGATTTATCTCGTCGAGATACATAAGAAACTGTGATCAAATTGCGGCGCCACGGTTATCATAGAATCCTCCACTAATTTTATCGATTTAAAAATTCACTCCTGTAACTGTACCACGATAACATACAAAATCATATTTATATTAACATGTCCTTAAATGCGTTACGAGCCTTTTTAATAGCGTTTTTGCTCGTGCTGTGTTAAAATTCGTGAATACGTCAGATTTTCTTTCCACAACTTCTCACTCAAAATTCCACCATATGTTTGTATTATTGTCTCTCATACATTCTTTGCTCTAGCGAACTTCTTAATGCGAGACTCCTTGCTCCAGGGATATTCTTAATATATATGAAATGTACACGAAACGATGATAGTTAAATGTAAACAATCTTTATTATCTCACACCTATCATATACCAACCAACATAACTTATCACCCTATCTAGCTGATTTACCGTACTTTTCTAAGGAAGGAATTTTCAGCTAAAACTGAAACCAAAACTACTAACATCATACTGCAGCAGTGAAGAAATTACTCGCTTCTCTTCGAAAATGTAAACACCCCTTAATGACTTTAGGTGCACGAACTTAAACTGTAACGACAAAATAGAATAAATAGAAGATAGTTAATTTTGATCTACAAATCAGTTATTTTTACTGTAGTTCTGATACTAATTGCATCTCCCTTGATCTTAATTTTTTTGTTCAGTCAGAATGCCGAATGTTCTCAACATAATACTGAGCCCCGAACATAGTGACTAAAACGTTTTGTTTTCATTGATTGGGTTAAGATTCTGTTGCTGTAAGTTGGAGGTGAGTAAATTGTAGAAAACGTGAATCTAAGGAAACGAAAAATTTATTTAATTACAGCGTAGATGGAATATTTCTATCGAAAATTCCTTCTCAAGACGGGGGTACACAATCCTACAGAAGGTTCCTTCGATGATGCGAACGCCTAGTAAATATTCCTTTCTCAATAGGCACAGCTGACTGGATGTAATCCGCGATAGCGACAGTCAGGTTCATTGCAGGGAAATTCACAAACTGGAGAACAAAGACAGAGATGAATTATGCCGGGAGAGCAGGGAGCGTAATGAATCACAGAAATGCTGCGTAGGACTTGGAAACTTCGAGTCAGACAGAAAGAGCGTCCGGCTTCTGTCACTAGCTCTGATTGTCTCCGACTAGCTCTCTCTGCAGACAGAAACGAAAATCTTGCACATGCACGAAATGCCCTACACCTACCCATCAGAGGACAACTCTATAACTTTATTTATTTCGCCCATATTAATATCATATACATTGTCCAACAAAACTTTTACTTTCCATACCTGAGAACAGTTTCTGGTTCGCCTGCAAACATCGATTTTGTCTTCATACACGACTTCTCACTTTCACAAGTCAGTGGGACGAAAAATCTTTCTTTAATCAGATACTTCTTTCAGATTTAAAGGATTTAATAGAATATACAAGTTATTAACTCTTCATGGTTTCCAACACTACGGATTGTACGTAGAGGATGATTGCATATTCCCCAATTTGCAAATATCCCTTATCAGTGAACCATTCCTCAATATTCTGTGCGATGTAATTCCATTTGTAAAATCTGTAGCGGTTTGCGGCAGCGAAAGTAATTAGGAAATAAATTATGTGAGTGTGAAACTGAAAAATACGTATACTCAGAGATGCGTATGCCCTACTGACATGTTGCTTTCTTTTTTTTAATGACATACAGCTCAGTAGCCGTTCAGCCAGCTACGGCGTTTTATGCGATTATTGTGAGTAAAAATGTATTTTCAAGTGCTTTTCCGATTATATAATCCATAAACAACAGAAATGACACACAACACTTACCTTGGCCGGATTCGAACCAGTGACCCTCAGCATGTGGAGCTAGCACTATAGTGCTCACAAAAACGAGTGATCGATGCCAACCTACGTCAGCAGTTGTAGTTGTTACAATTAACGGCGTACAAACAAACGGCAATAAGAAGATTAAATTCAGCAATGTAACTTATGACTGTAGACTATCACTTACGATGAAACGATTTGCATAGGCATGATCCCTCACTAACGACAACTGAGTGAAAGCCTCTTGCAACAGTCAATCGCTCCCAATAGTCTTATTCTCGACATTAAACATGAGGAACCTACAGAGATGCTTATTACTTAACACCTCTTCGACGCAGGGGTTATTAGGGGCGGGAAAGACCTTGGGGCATGGAACGGGAAGGAATTCGGCCATGGCCATTTCAAGGAATCACTACGGAAATCACCTGTAGTTATTTTCGGAAACTATGTAAAATCTTAATCTGGACACCCGGACGGTGATTCGAGCCAGCGTCCTCCATAATGGGAGGCCGGAGCGTTACCTCTCACCTATCACACTCGGTAACCTACAGAGACCAGCAGAAGCAGTGGCGTAACTACACTGGTTGGGGTCCGTGGCAAATACATCATATGGGGTCCTCCCTCAGACCGGACCACTCAATTTATAGGAGACCTTTATTTTATTTATTTATTTGATCTACTACAACAACCACGGGGGCCTCTCCGGCCGGTCATCGAGGGCCCCCTCCGGCTGGGGGCCCGTGGCATTTTGCCCGTCCTGCCACCCTATTGTTGCGCAGCTGAGCAGGAACTTCGACTAGCAAATGGATAAAGATTACAGCACTGTGTAGGTTAGGAATAATTTGAGTTTATTCTGATTTAGGTCTGGATTAACTAGCCACTAACATAATATGATTGCTTGCTTGCCGCTTATCATACGGGTTTTAAGTTTACATTGCAGTCGGTTGAGCGGCTATATTTCAATAATAAACAACTATTTATATTGTATAACGTTCTGATGATAATTTTATTAACCCCGAGATATGTTAATAAACTTGCAACCTTAAGCGACAAACGGCTATTTCTCCTTGAAGAGCCAATCGCGAGTGGTTAAATCCGAACCGTGGTCATCCTATCAGCGATACTCCTTGGAAAACTCACAGATTCAACATTTGCCCAAAAGGTCACTGTTTTAGTACCGTTGTTTCAGAATAGCTAATCGTTCTGCGATGTTTGTTACGTTGTCGCATTTTTCTCACGGTGTAATGTACTTTTTGATAGCATGGCGTGAGAAGAGTAGGTGTATCAAGGAGCCCTGGACCGAAAATGGCTGCTCAAAACATATAAACCTAAATTATTTTAGAATACCTACGAAAGTGAGATCTTATGAATCATTGTAGATACACTAAATCATTTTATTTATCGTCACTACTTTCACAAGCTGAGGATAATTTACAATCGTTGTTCAAAATGCTTCCATTAGTTTTGATCTACCATTCGGGAGTCGATCTAACGATGTCGCAGGCAGCGAAAATTTTTTCTAGGCGATCTTCATTGTATACAGGTGTCTGATACCCAAAACATTTCACATAAAAAAATCATTTGGTATCAGAACATGTGAACGAGGTGACCACTTAACAGGACCTCCTCTTCATCTCCACATCTCTGGGAACTTCTAACCAACGTGTTCACGAACACCATGTGAAATGCAAGTTGGGGCTCCGTCGGTTGAAACACACACCAAGTGGTAAGCAAGGCATGTACCACTAAACTTGCGACTGAGGTCTTTTACGTTGCGGGATCCACTATCTCAAATAAATAATACTTTTGACTGTGTGCATCATTCATGGAAATTTGTATAATAACTATGGTTCAGATCTTTATGACAGGTAATATGTTTTCCCTGCCTGCTTTTTGAGCTGTACTGCTGATTTAATCAGTGATTAAACTTTCTGATTGTATTTAAATATATTTTACAGGGCATATAAATGCATATTCAGGCCTTTTTATAGTTTTGTCATATTATGATAATAATAATATTTATATATTGAGGAAAAATCTGTTTTTTTTTTTAATAACACCTGGAATTCACTAGAAGTTATTGATGAGAATAAATTAAGATAATTAGTCACGGAATGGTACTCCTATAAAATATTCGAGGAAAAAACAAAACTAATGTTACTGAATTAGTCAGAATACACCAGCCAAGAATTAAAGTTAAACATCATTGCCACTCTTTAAATGCTAATGTTCCGCCCTCCTTTTAATCTCAACAACGCAGCAGCAGCATAACTGTGTCAATCCGCGTCAATCAATGGCTCATTCCTACAATACTTTTGAAAAAAATCCTCAGTCATTGTTGAATCTGCAGTGGATCCTTGAGTACCGCCATGAAAAAATAAAAAAAAAATAAAAAAACGAAAAAAAATCTTTTTAAATAAAAAAATTATCCCTGAAGTGCGAAGTTATGAATTTCCGTAAAGGAATCTGGAGAGGAGTATTTTATTACAGACAGAAGAGTTTTTTCTGTAAATTAAGTCAAATTAAAGTGAGTTCAACAAAACTGTTTAAAATTTAATTTTCCAATGGTGCAGAGAGTACACGGAAGCAAATTATGCTGTTCACATGAAAGCAACACTACTAGATAAAATAAATGATGTATAATTTTTTTTTTACTTATGTCTTTACGCCTCCTCGAAGTAGAGGTCATTAGAGCCGCGATGGGACTGGGCACAAGTAATTCGGCAATGGCTTTTTGAAGGAAGCAACTCGGCATTCGCTTGGAGTTATCTGGGGAAACAATGGAAAACCCAAATCTGGATGCCCGGACGGGGATTCGAACCGGCGTCCTCTGGAATGCGAGGCCAGAGCGTTAACCGCTCACCCACCACGCTCTGTGATGTATAATTGAACATGTTTTGATGTATAGTAAATCTAAATGTTTTGTCATAATTTGTTATTTTTAAGTCATATTTACCCGTTTTTAAGGTCATATTTGCACGAATATTTCTTTAGTTGTTTGGTCATAATAAAAAACCATTGAAACATCCAGCGTTAGTAGGGGATAATCGGTTCTATAAAATTTTAAGTAGGCCTGTTGATTTTGGCCACGTGTCCTGCGAGAGGAGGATGAGCTAGTTTCACACGGTCTGACCACATTAATGCAGAAGCGCGGGGAGAAGACAGCCACGTGCGGATGTGCGCTTGCTCCAAAAAGCACGCGTGTCCTTGGACTGCTTGCAGTTTGGTCTGCACAAAAGCGCATCACCACGCGTGGGAGAGCCGGCAGCTGGTGGTATGCGAAGTGCAGTGCTCACTAAACAGGCGATACCACCTCTCAAACTCGCCTACAAGCACGCTCTATGGACATCACGAGAATCGTCCACGTGCTATGAAAACAAATCATTATGATTACATGCAACTGTAAATGACGACACAGTAAATGAAATTATTAACAATTTATTAGTAATTTTTATTTCGAGTTTTACAGCTCGTCGACTTCTGAACCATTAGTGCCGGAGGCAATGGGGGCACGAACCGGGAAGGAATTTGGCCATGGCCTTTTGTAGGAACCATCCTGGAATTCTCCGGGAGTGATTTCGGGAAACCAGGCTAGACGAAAATCTGGATGGCTGGACGGGGAATTGAAGCCACATTACCCGGAAAGCCAGGCCCGAATGTTACAGCGCACTCACCACGCTCTGTAAGATTATAGGGTAAAGAGTAAGTGCGTAGAAGATTTTTCAATGTGCCTTCGAATTGTGGTGTGGTGTGCTGCTGTGGTCATCTACTTACAAAATTTCTGTTTGATTAAGAAAGATCTCCGTGGACTAAAGAGTTTAAAATGTTGTTATTAAAGCCTTATGTTCGTCGTACTAAAATGACCCTCTTTCAAACGACAAAACATTTTCTTTCCCACGATGGAATACTTCCTCTCTCAACGCAATGATTAGATAAAATATGTAACAAGTGCGTTTTATTCTTCTCTTGATACTCTAGTTTCCTTAGCTCATGAAAAGCATTACTTCCAACCTGCCATGACAGAAATAAACGTATGTTGATTTAATTGTTTTTATAAGGTGATTAAAAACAACGCTTAATATGTTGTGCTGGACGGCAAACTGATCATCTTTCAGGTGGAGGCTTGTGTCCAGAAAAGTATGGTTTGCGCGCTGTAGAACTTCAACGTTCAGGGCGGTTCAGATAATATGAGAGGAGTGCCTTCCTCATTTCGTCAAAAACCTAACTAGATCATCACATTTTTCAGTAAATTACAAAAGTGGTTCAAAACATTCACCTCCTACTTCAGTATAGAGCCTATATCGGCGATTCACATATATAGTCAAATACGTGCTGTCAGATTGCAAACCACGGTCAATGGAGGGATTTAGCCCCATATCGTTCACAAGGCGGCTGTTACTGTCAACTCGACCATCAACCTTACGCTAATGGCTAATTGGTTGCATAACTATTAGGACACCATAAACAAGAGCTTTTGACACCCAACAGCGCCCAAACCATGCTTTTCCTGACATCACTTCCCTCCTGAAACGGAACAATATTAAATTTTCGAAATGATTTTTTGTCAAAACGTGGAAAACGAATTATTTTAAAGTATTTATTTCTGGGGCATTTTATCTAAATCTAAAGTTTATAGGAGTAATATAGGGCTCTGCAGCAAGACGTTATATAACAGCAAGGCTTTGCAGAAACGATAAAATCTAATAAAGGATGTCCATGGTTTGCCCTTTACATACAACATACTAAGGGTTATCGATGCTCTTTTGAATCACCTCATGTATCTGACAGAGACAGCATTTGAGGACGCGGTGTTAGTGTCTGTTTACTGTGATAGTGTGGCGAGTCTTTCTTATGTGATTAGGCCGAAATTTTCCTTTTATTTTCATTCTGTTAAATCTTAACGGTACATACTCTCCAGCTTTAATCTGCTGGTTCCGGCCCACAGTTCTCATTACCCTCTGTTCACAGAGCTTACTGGCCTTCGAACAATTACTATCTCCATGGTAACGAGGTTAAAGCTGCTCGGCAGGCGCCAGGGCGCCAGACATACTGTTATTCCTCAGTACTTTAGGTTCTCGAAACACTTTCCTTGTTCCATGCACCGAACATTTAGAGAACGAAGTAACAGAATTTTCTCCAGTTTATGACTTTTCAGCTCTACTTTTTAATTCAGGGGCACCAAGCATGTACGTCAGACATGACTCAGAGGGTTGTGGGTTGTTCTTCGGTGGTGGGTAGCTTTCACTTCTACTTTGTCTGCTGTTGATCCAATATCATCACGTTCGGTACAAAAATAATTCACTAAAACTAAAGTGGTTGTCAATTATGTGGATTTCACTCAAATGCGCTTTCTTAAAACAAAAAAATAATGACTTACTGTTTTTTTGGCAGCATACTAACTCTCGTTTTTTGCTAGTGTGATACGAAATATATGAGCTGGAAATTTTCTTGGTTCTTCTTTTATGGACGTTTTAACTGTTGATATCTATCAACATTTTAAAATTTAATTTTTTTCTTTTCTATTCTTCTTTCTTTTTTGTAATTTTCATATAAAATATGCTAGAAAGATGGATAAAAGAAATCCCTTTCAGAATTTGCATATTCGCTTATTAGAGCGATTGAATACGAACAAGACTATCGGTCATCGAATCATCATGAAGCTGACGATTTATCTTTCAGATTTGCACGTACGATATGGTTAGTTAAGCGCTTTCATTCTGTCGTTCTGGGTGAAATTATTCGTACGAATAGTTTCCCTGATCACCTCACTATAATCTGGTGCCAAGCTCTTGATGAAGTATACGGAGTTCTACCTCCACTAGTCACACAAGTCATACAAGCTACAGGCTCTGGACAGGGAAAGACTGACTTCTTTA
>JARYHS010009186.1:163522475-163707023 GCA_031002005.1 Vandiemenella viatica
AAATATCCGGAAAACTCCTTACTCTATAAAACACACACAGTTTATAAATATTTCTGTGAAATGTTGATCTGCTATCTAGTGGCACACGATCACTTTTTACAGCCGCCAGCGAAGCCCTGCTCTAAACTATCGCATACCCGTGATCTAAACTGTCCATAATTTTGACATCTACGCGTTGAATTTTGAAAAATTCCTTTCTTAACTAATTATGTTACCAAATAGGATAATTTAAAATGATTCTTCAGTTATCGGTTATGGTTACGTATTAAGGGATAAAATGGCTAATCACAGAAAAACAGCTTTTAGAAATAATATGTATATGACACTGTGACAACATCGTCAGAACCTCACAAGCGATATTCATAGTTAATTTTTCTGTTGTTCAGGAAAATACAACATCAGTAAAAGTGACAAAGTAAAGTGTTTCATGCAAAATATTTGTTCTCTAAACAAAGTTACTGGATAATCCGTTAAAATTACTCTATTTCCTGAGACACATATCAAACTGGAATAACGTTAATACTATATTCTGTGAAGAAGATGCAATTACTGAGAGAGATATCGTGAGAAAAAATAAATTAATCGTTGATTCTGATAAATTTAAAATGAAATGCACTATCGAATTAATGTAAAGATTTTAGCTGTTATTTAGACGTAATTACTGCGTAAAAAAGTTGTACCTTGTAAGTGTACATCTTTATATACTTTAAAATAATGAAATTGTTATTCAAAAAGATAGTTTTGCCTTCCATAACCTACTCATAACAGAATAGGTCAGATTCAGTCATCAGTACAAACTTTTCATTGTTCTCAAATTTCAAAAAATTTAGTATAACCGTCTCCGGACCAAAAAAAAAAAAATCTGTTGTAATATTTTACGTCCAAGGCTTCTTTCTAAGCACATGAAGAATATAAATTGTGAAAAAGTATTCAATTCAAATCACTAAAAAGTGGCAGAGAGCTAAAATTGTTGTTTGGATAATGCATGGTAGGAAGTAATAGCGATGAAAATCGTAAAAGATAATGAAGTTTTATTTATCAATCATGAACTTCTTCTCACCGTAAATACTTAAATGCGATTTCGTTTAATTGAAGAACATCTTGGATCCCTTTCCATTGATTAAATCAAAGAAACTTTATTTGGGTACGTGCAGTAAATCAATAACTTCGCATTGGAAGCTCCGCGACCACTTGTCCGAGTGTTTACAGGAGTGCTCTAGAGAGCGAGTGGGACTCGTATCGCATAGAGATGTCATGCCAGCTCGGCTTCCGGAATGTCGGCCTCGTTACGCTTGTACTGTACAGCGGCCGATACCATCACTGACGTCCCTCTCTTTCAGACTTATCGCTGCCCCAGATCAGCTCACTACGTTATTATAATGTTTTACCACTATCGATTTTATGTGATTGAGCGGACGCTAACAGAAAATTTAGTTGTAGTCGTAGAATTTACGTTGGTAATACCAGTAGTATGGTAGTATTAGCAGCAGAAATAATTTTTTGACAAATAAATTTAACAGTTACAACTCTGTTTTAAAAATTATTCATTCTGAATTGATATTTTATAAAATTTCCTACACTAATTACATACGATATATGTATGACTGTACGAGAAATGGAAATAGGGGAGCACATTATATCCTAAAAAAGTAAATATCGATTTAATAATTTCTTTTATAACCCAATTACAACTCCAATCGTAAACTTTTTCAGAAGAATTGTGCTGGGTGTAAATTATTAAGTATTACATTACTTTCAAGCGTAGTGGATGAGTCAATAATAAATAAACATTTTTATCTTGATGATCTACCTATAAATGTCTTCCTAATAGACAATCAGATACATTCTTTAAAAAGGTAGTCTGTCTACAAGCTCTATAGCAGGTTTACATCGTATTTTTTCCTCTCTTGTAATCTTAGAAAGAACATAGTGTAAGTACGCTCAAAGCTTACTTGATCCATTAGCCTAGAGCAATTGCAGGTTGTGTGACACAAAAGTATGTCGTAGAGAGAGAAAAAAACTTGACTCTGGACAGCGACGAGAAAACAGGAATTGAGGAAAGAGGGAGGAATATGGAGACTGCGTTCAGACAATGCTAGGAAACGTACAAGTCGAAATCCATATCCTATTAAGAAAAAAAATAGGCACACAATACGGTATTCAAAACCGAATGCCTCTACACAGCAGAGCAAAAGCCAAAAAAGAGAATTACGAAAATAAAAAGTAAGGAGTGTAAATTTCTCAGGAAAATCTCAGAACACAAGAAAGTGACAAGAAGTAGGTTGGTATTCTGCTTGAGGCCAAATCAAGAGTAACGTGAAAGATGTGAGAAGACCTCACGTACTAGTAATAAAAGACGACTGGCCTTTTATGAACACCTAAGATTAGGATCTGAACGAATTGCAAATAAGCTCCTTGCCTTTCAGGAGAAGAGACAAGTTTCATGGCTGAAAGAAATGTGACATTATGAAATAAAATATTACAATCACAGAAGTGTTTTAAAGAAAAATTGTGAAGGTGACGGAACTTTATGGACAGAAACCAACAAGAAGTGTCTTCTTGGACGAGGAACGAGAAGGGTTGAGCCAGAGACTAGAGAATGAAGCAGTGTTGGAGAGAAAGCAAAGAACGTCAACAATCAAGGAAGTCTGGTAATTACGTTTCATACGTGACTGAAACGACGCTAATAAAAATGATTATAAAGTGAGACGAACTAAAAAACTGCACCAGTGAAATAACATAGAAAACAGTAGATCAGGAAATCCAGTTGGTTACCAACAGATCATATGAACCATCCTAGAAAACATGAAACGGATATCAAATACAATAGACAACAGTTTTATCAAATATATAAATACAACGCGTCTGGTAAAATATTTAAATAGCTGCGCCAATGTACAGGATAATACAAGGATTAAAACATTCAAAGAAATAACAACATATGGTGCTTGAAAACAATGTATAAGTGTGCCATAGAGAAGAAAAACGTTTCTAAATGCTTAAAACAGCGTCTAATAAAAAAAATTACGAATATACTCAAGCTGTCACATTCATTCAATACATAAAAAAGTGTTAGCTGTAACGATCCCGTGACCCAATTACTTGCAACTTACATGATTCAACATGTGGTCGCGAAGCATCTCTTTATGGTGTGTAATAGGGATGTAACGGATATCCGTATCCGGAAGTGCGAAACTTTCGAGTGAAATCCTACATCCGCTTTCGCATCCGCATCAGCAATTTTAATATGGATGTATAGCGGATGTTTTGTTTACATTGCAATTCTTTTCTCTTTATACGAGATTCTGCCCATCGTCGCTTAACTAACAACAAAGTGGTTGTTTTATTCTGACGATCTTGCAATAAAAGTAACAATGAACTGAACGGTGTTATTACCTGAGCGACAAATTTACAAGTTTCGAGTTGCATGTAAACTAAAGCGACCTATTCACCATCCAACTTATAGGACATCCGTGTAGAACTACCGTAGGATGCGCTCACAGATTCACGCTAGTAGAAGAAGTCCACCAAAACATTCCAAACAATCCTTTCCACTCATACTTTGTCGCGGCACACTGTGTGTCCTTATTGCACACTCGTAGGATGTTTACTCCTCCAATGTCTATAGATTGCTGGACAGCAGGGACCCTTTTTGATTGTCTGGGAGTCCAACACGTAGTACATGTAGTCATGTAACCCCTTTCACGGCCCATCTTTATCGAAAATCGGATCATCGTAGGTGCTATTATTGTGAATGCGTCACTAGAGCGGTGGGAAGGCGGGTGGCGAGCACGGAACCGAGTGTGGTGGGTGAGCGGTAACGCTATGGCCTCGCATCTGGGAGGACGCGGGTTCGAATCCCCATCAGGGCATTCAGATTTGGGTTTTTCATGGTTTGCCTAAAGACTCCAGGTGAATGCTTCCTTTGAAAGGCCATGGCCACATTCCTTCCCGTTCCTAGCCCCTATCCTTTCACGTTTCTAATAACCTCGACGTCCATAAGGAGTATAGTAAATAAATAAATAAATAAAACAAGCGAACACGGAGACGTGCGATGGCATGGCCTTTTGCTTGATTTTTTTTTTTTAAGGCATTCAGCTACTGGGCCATACAGCCAGCTCAATGTGATTTGTTGCTATCAAGTATTGACACAAGGACACTACAACACGGACAAGACGGACAAGACATTCGCAGACACAACACTAAACACCCATGCCCTCGGCCGGACTCGAACCGGCGACCCTCTAGCCCCTACACTACCGAGGCCGGCGACGCTTGAATTAGTCGAGCCACGAACTCCGCATAGTTCATACGACAAAGACTGGTGTTTAGACGCGTGCGTAGATATGTAAATAATTTAATTCACTTCTGAAATCATCCCACGTATTTTGTTGTTGAAAGATGAGGCCAAAATAAATCAATGACAATATTTAATGGAAATAGACTTAACTTATGAAAAAGATAGAATTTGGCATAAAATATATACTTTTTTGATTTTAAATTTATTTTTGATAAAATATTAAAATCTAAACAATTATAAATTTATTTCTCCACCTCCGCATCCGCTTCCGCAAAACATCCGCTTCCGCAAAACATCCGCTTCCGCAGGTGTCAAGAACTGAAGATCCGCATCCGCAAAGATTACCTCCGTTACAACCCTAATGCGTAACAGCTTAAATCGTCAGATGAAGTGACTTCATCACGTATTTCCGTTCCATTGCCAGATGAAACCTAATGCGCCAAAAAAGGTTGAAAGGTTTTTGGTTGAAATGGCTAAATGTATAGTTAGAACGTGAGACTGTAATAAGTTGGGCTCGGCAGTCCCCTGATGGATGCAACCCACTCGTCACCAGCCCCTGTCCGTCGATTGTATCCGCTGAGTGATGACGCCCGCGTGAAGCGGGCGTGCGCGTTTGTCGGCTCGACACGTGACTCGGCTGCCGATGGTCACGTGAGAACTACTGCCTCGCCGCGGCTTACAACACTAGTCCCTGGCCTGTCAAGAACTGGTACTGTCTAGCACTATGGCTTCGATCGTTAAAGTTGCCCCATAGTAGAATTTTATGAAATACTCCCAACACAATGCCGATGGCGCCTGGATGAGGTCATCTTGAGTACATTCCCACACTTTAAGACGTCTAACATTTTTACTGCTTTGGTCTTGGGGGAATCTTTAGATTCAGTAAATACAAACTAACAAGTGATGCTAGTTGAACCTCTGACGAGGCACTTGTGGCATTCTTGACGCACTCTGCCTGCTACGCGACTTTCTTCGCTTTCTGGACGCTCTCTCTATGAGATTGCGCGGATGTAAGTAAATTCGTAGCGAAACTTTTTTTCTCCTGCTAGATTTGTTTCTGGAAATTATCGCAGAATGCAATCAGTGACGGATATGATAAAGGAGCTGGAATGGGATTCATTGCAAGACAGGAGGAGGATGAGGAGGGTCATGGGAGTGTGCAGGGCGTATACTGGCGATGAGGCATGGAAAGATATTGCAATAGGTATGAAAATTAGTGCATGGAAGGGAAAAGATGACCATGACCACAAGCTGGCACATGATTTCAGGCACAAGGGTGTGGGAAGATTCTCTTTTTTAGGTAAGGGTGACAGGGATTGGAATGAGTTACCAAGAGAAATGATGAATAATTTGCCGAAAACGTTGAAAGAAATTAAAGATAAAGTTTGTAGAGGGCAAATGTACGTGGGTGAAGGATAGGGGGAAGATGGGGGTGTAGGGAAATTGTCACCGGAGCCTGTGCTCCATTGCAATTAAATTAAATTAATTAAAAAAAATTATACGATTTACTTATTTTTACTTACTCTTTGACATGTAGAGGCCTACAATGTGTTGAAATTTGGTTATTTTTAACTTCAAACTTCAAGAATGTTAACAATAACCACTTGTTACTAAATTTTTATGCATCAAATCGATAGTTCCTTGTCATGAGCCGTCGATTTGGAACAAAATAACAGCCATATCTAGTCACAAGTATTTTATTTTTCTCGGTAATCAGTCTGTCGATTGGTTTGATGCAGTCTTCCGTTTGTTCCTGTGTTGTGCTATACTTCCCGTATCGACATACCCTCTGCAATCTACTTTCTTAGTCACCGCTTTCGCATATTCTAATCACTAATTGATTGTGATTATTTACAAAACTTCTGCTGTAAATTATCGTCATAGATGTTTAATTTCATTTAATTCACGCATGGAAAATAAATGTAACATACAGTGTGAGAAATCTTTCATTTAATAAATCCCATTTCACATTAATATAAACTAAATATTTTAAAGAAATCAATTGATAATTTTTATTTAATTCAAAAGATAAATGATGGTTTATTTCAACCTAAATGAAAATCAAATAAAAAACTTATTTTATGGTGTAGGAAGGTTGCATGAACGTAACAGAAACAATTCAAATAAAAAAAAAACACACACAATGTCTGCATTGGTTGGATTGCCATGTCAGAAACAACATGGATTTTTCTTACAGCGCTGTTTATTTGTGTTTTCGTAGCCTTAGTGTCTTTAGCATTCGTAAGTGTCGTGTTTGCTTCATCTATTCTTTTAATGTCATTAATGAAATTTTCTCGTGTTTTATTACAATATGTGATTATTTGAGGTGCTTACCACATGAAAAGAAATCATGTTTCTTTAGTCTTAAATAATGGTAGCTGCAAACTGATTTTGCGAGATCGTTAACTCAAACAACAATCATCTGACCTTATTAAAATGTGTAAATATAATTTACACTTGAGTCTCGGTATTCAGGGCAATAAAAAGATACCATTACGACAGACGATCCTGAGAAATATTCTACAGCAGGCTGATGTTTGCAAATATTAAAAAATATCTGAGGCAAGTCCATGGAAGTTCAAGAAACTTATTTTTAGATACTCACAATCATACTGCAAATATTTACACAATGGAAATATCGCATACTGTTTTTTAAAGAAACTTCGTATTTTAACACAAAAGCATAAATTAAGGTTTCAACTATTTTGTAAAATTGCGTGATATTACCAGCAATTGATATTAAATTTCTTATTTGTATAGACTGCTACCTATTGTGTACTGATTGTACAAATGTTCTCCAACCAAGAAAGTGCTAAAATTCTTCCGAGTATCAGCCATCCGATCTACCTGAAAACATTTCAGATTCCATTCTGATTTTATGAAGCGTTCTCGCCTTACCATTACAGCAAAACCAACGTGCTTCGAGGGTCATGATTTCCGAAATTGCTGTTGTAGGTTGGTTGGAGTTTACTTAGTAGCAAGCAAGATTATGTAGGTTTTACGGACCTACATTCCACGTTTAACGCATCCCATCGTCTGCAAAGTTTCTGCACTGTTAGCTAAGTTACTGGCACTTAAAGTCGAAGGAGGCAGGCGTGTTCCACAGAAGGCGCCACGTTACTCGAGTTCCACAACCCATGAATTAGCAACTTGCAGCATTCCTAACGAACGCTGAATTTCTGCGTTGGCATCTGAGGAATGCAAATTGGATTCGGCTTCACAGTGAACGAATATTTTTTATTTTATTTACGGCTCAACTACAAAAGGAAACTGATTCCAAAGAGGTTCAAAAGTACAGGAATGCTGTTATTTTTTTGTTTTTTTGTTTTGAAACCCACTTTTGTTGCCATTGTCTAGATTGTTTCCTAAGTATGTCTAACAGAATGCAGGAATAATTGTCGATACTTTGTACCGAAACAGAACAACGATAAAAATTTCAAGACAAGTCCATGTTTCAGATAAAAAATAAATACAATTTTCACTTCATCCCATTAGGCAGAACTGCGTACCAGTTAGAAATGTTTAAGTATTTTCTGTTCGAAAGTTCTGGATTATTTAACTGCATTCGGAAACAATTATTATAAAAGCTATTAAAATAGTAATTCCTTGAATCAAGACATTTATGAAAAGTATTCGTTGTTGGATGCGGTCGTCCGTGAGCACTGTCAGAGAGAAGAGACAGTAATTGTATTATTACTGGCAAACGATGCAGCATTTGATGTCCCACTAGCTGTTCCCGTCACTCCATCCACGTGCAATCTGGGCTGTTTAACTAACTGAAAAAACTATGGAAAAAATGCTGACTGGAAAGAAAAACCGGAGGCGTGGTTTTCTTATTTCTTCTTTCTAGGCTCTCCTCTGTTCGTAATGATTTTGGGTTGCATGTAACTACTTCAAACGCGTTTTTGCATTGTTTCTACCAACCCTTAATTCCGTCGTTACTTATTCAATTATTTTGGCTATGGATGTCCCTCAACCGTATTTCACAAACCTTCTCTGTAAACAGCCTAAGAATCGACAGTTTTACTAATATTTATGTAAACTATTATATAAAATTCCTAATTGTATCGCAAAGAAATCTATTACAGTTTAAACAATTTGAACACACCTTTTCGGCGTATCAACGATCAATATTACTACTTTTTGAAAATTAAGAGAACTGTTTCGGTATACTAGATGTTAGAGTAATAAAACAATGCGCACCTTTATAAAGGTAAAACTTAGTTTGTATACGAGATTTTATGATGATTGCTATGAGAACTGGATCAAAACAACAGTACGATTGTCCGCAACTTAACCGTATTATTACACGTAGTAATGAAACGCTTAATCAGTTTTTTTTTTTTTTTTTTTCAATGGCATTCGGCAACGGAGGCCATACAGCCAGCTCAATGTGTATTTTTTCCAATGTATGGACGCCACAGGACGGACAAGACATTCACACAGACACACAACACTTAACATCCATGCCCGCGGCCGGATTCGAACCGGCGGCCTTCGGCACGTGGACTTAATCAGTTATATACCACTTAATGTTTGCTTAAAACGTCTATTAATTTCCGCTTTCCGGCAACCAGCATCATTGGTAAGACTTCCGGCATCTTCCTCTTAATAATATGGATCACGTCTGTATGGTGGCAACTCCTTTGAATTGTATTTCCTCCTAAAATTCAAATAAAGTACGTAGAATGTAAAAACTATCACTGTACTACATTGCATTAATATCCATACAGTTTTGTTTGTGAGACTATCCAAGTTATCGGGAATAGATGTTTTCTACATTTGTTACCTGTCTCTAGGCGTAACTTTATTTCAAATTCATTCTTAAGCTTTTTCGTGATGCGTACAAAGACAGACAAATATAAAAAATTTACGGATCTGGGTGACTACGTAAGTAATCGGGATAAAACGTGTGATTTATGTTAACTGATAACGTAAGCCACGGCTAAGCGTACTTTCGTTGAACTCTGTTTATTAGTTTTTTGCGTGGGAGGAAAAATAAAAGTTCACGAACTCCTGATTTTACTCTTGAACAAATTAAATGACCTGAAAAAAAGATAAACTGTGTGTGTAAGGCATGATATGTGTAGTTTTGTTGAAATTCACTAATTAAAGAGAATTACATGTCGTATATGAATGTGATATGTTGACCATGAAAACAAGCTAACATTTCATTTCAGGCATAAGGACGTCCAAAAATTTCGTTTGTTGGTTAGGTAGTAAGGGATTGTAATGAATTACAAAGTAATGAAAAATTTTCCGTGACAATAGAAAAATTAAAATTCAATAAACTGTGATAGTATTTGGTTGGGAAAATTGCCTCCAGAGAATTTAAGAAAGAAAAAAAAAAACATTAAACGAAAGCAGTGTGTCGGAAATTGCCACTGAGAAATTCGCTCCATCCCAATTAAATTAAAATTAGTTTCTATAAGATGCCTACTCAGACAAAGATAGGTACAGTAGAATCTCGTTTAACGGACCTTCGCTTATCCGACATTCCGTGTTATCCGACTCGTAAGATACACACATACACACACACACACACACACACTGTAAATCTATTTTCCTTCCCAGCGTACCATTTATGTAGGAAACAGAAGAGGAAGAAAACATAGTTAATAAAGGTGGTGCCAAAATAACACACAATGAAGGATTCAAAGCCCTTGAAATAGCACTGAAATTCATGGAGCAACAAGTAGAAACCTCCAGCACTGAAGTGTTATTTCTACAGAGAATGCGTGAGATGGCAGCGAGAGAAAGACACTCGGCAGGCAAGCAAAAATCTATAACAAACTTTTTTAAACAAAATTGAATATATATCAACCTCTTTTCATGCTTTTTAATTGTATTACACATTGAAAGTAATTACTGTACTGTATCAGCTTTATCAATAATAAGACACCAGCAACCATTTACGATATTGTTGTTTCTTCCTTCCCTATTAATCAACATTTCAGGTAATCCGACTTTCCCGCCGCCCGTTTGCGTCGGATAAGCGAGACTCTACCGTACCTTTTTAACACAATACAACAGGTTTTCCTTTTCCCGCAGGCATTTCATGATTTTTCTGCTATAACTTATTCCATGGATAAAATAAGTGTTATTAGTATATTGAGTCGAAATCAATTGTTATTTTCAATATTTACTCTTTTCTCTGCGTTTGTAATATCTGAAAACCGGTCAAAAATGATCGATTAATAGAATTAATTAAAGTAAAGAAGTTTTAGTCTTGCGTTGATACATTGATGATGGAAGAGTAGTTATTTAAACAGGCAGTGATTTTTTTTGTAAAGTAAACTTAGGATGTAAGATTACTGCGACTTTACTCGTTGATCCCACCCTCGATAATATTGTTGACAAGGGGATCCTTTTATTAAACAAAAAAAAAAGTAACTTAGTTCACAACCCGAAAGTTGGTTTGATCCTACGCCATTATGTCAGAAATAGGACGGCCAGTTCCGTTCCTCTGGGTCTACAGATTAACATGAAATCCGAACCACGGTTATTAAACGCTATTGAAGCGCTTAATCCGTTGTCACCTGAGAAGATAATGGAGAAGAGGAAACGGGAAACAGAGCCCAGATACCCTTTGTTTGGTCACGAACCTCAACCCACGATGCTAAAGTCAAGAAAGAGTTTCATACAGTCAACTACAGCCATAACATATTCACCTGGAACGCGCAGTATAGAACTATGGCGAAATACGTTGCCTGAAGAGCAATGGAGGAATATCAAAGAGGTACGGGCCGCAGGGTGTAATCAGCCATATGCCACATGGAATGCACTTAACAGATTAAGAACTGAAGTTTCCCGATGCAGATCTAATATCAAAAAATGGGGTTACACTACTGAAAGCGAGCTATGTGAATGCGGTGAGCTGCAGGACTCACAACATCAGGAATCTACCTGAACACTGCACTATTTACGACCTTTTAGGGCAAATGTGAGGGCCATCAGGACTGCGGAATTCTGGTCACATTCCATTTGATTGTGTTCTATAGTTCATTTTATTTGTTTTGTTTCAAGTAATGTAATGTTTTGTCTTGGACACGAGAAATAATAAAACCTCAATTCCGAAGCTAACACTTTAAAGATTAATCATAAAGACTACAAGTACTGTACATATAGCGATAACTCCGTTGAGTTGTATTTATTCGTAAAGTTTAAATTAATGTCTATGAAGGTCTGGCAAAAAAGGTTACCACCAATCAAATAACAACAACACCCCACGTTCCTCTTTTCAGGAGAAAGCAAGGTAAATGACTGAAAAGAGACTATTGTTTATTACATCTATAGAGACGTAGTAAAATCACGGACTTATTCATGGATCTGTTTTAGTTAAATGTTATCTAAAAACAACTTATTTCACTGATAGGAATTTAAAGATTAAAGATTCTCTAAAGATTAGTTTAGATAAAGGCAGTTGCGGGTTCATATCACTCGTGTGGAATATGAGTTCTTATCGACCTCTTACCAGTTTGAGGAGCGCAGAGCTAACCAGGTAGGGAATGACGTCTCCACGGTGGCGTGAGATGCTGGCAGAGTGGGTTTTAATTACAGACCCCAGACGGTGTTTAGTATGTTAAGCGGACCGAGGGCCCCAATATATATGTTAAGTGGCGTAAAGGTGGTGCCTCCTTGACGGATGTCTAACAGCGAGCGCACTGACCAATCTCGACACTAGTGGTCTACAACAAACTCCACACAGAAACAACAAGTTCTTCTCGTATTCACATCCAAAGTGACAATAATACAACCAAATTTTATCCTTTGTGTTAAGTAGTTAAATCGCAAGATGGAATCCTCAAAAATGATTGTAAATTTCGGACCGAGCGTAATGGATGAGAGGTAACGCTTTGGCATCACATTCGGGAAGACGCGGTTTCGAGTGATCGGCCGCCCATCCAGATTTTGATTTTCCATGCTTTCCACAAATCACTAAAGGTGATTGTCGATATGGTTCCTTTAAAACGCCATTGCCAAATTCCTCCTCGTTCCTTACCCCCAATCCTTTGCCGTAGAAAAAAAATAAAAATATATATATATATATATATATATATATATACACATAAGCCGTGGTCCACCTATGTATTAAGGACGCTGGATTCTATTTATTTCTATCTTTCTTTCTACGCAACAATTTAATGGCTTTGGTTCAGAGTTGACAAACTTTAAATCGGTGATAATCTGCAACGCGTATTTTTGTCTTAGACGATATTAACCTTTCCATCAATCGGTAGTAATACCAGTTCTTATTTATATGTATCTATTCTTCTTAACTGGTACCATGTGCCTAAATTTCAAACAGCAATTCCACTTGTGTGACTATTGCACATAATATCGTTTATATAATATGCAGTGTCACAAACCACGAAAAAGTATTCCATCTGTGAAAGTAACTCTCTGTCTGTTACGATTTCACTAGTAAATCGATCTTGATGAAATTTGACAAGGAAATATTATATATTATAAGGAAGCGCATAAGATACTTTTCCGGGTTAAAGATCGTATTTTGTGGTGAAATTTTGAAAACTAAGTGAAAGGTGACTGACAGACGGATAGTCTGTGCAAGTCTCTGTAGTTCAGGTTTGCTTCCCTCGTGGTTAGTTTGTGTTTATATAACTTACAGGTTTCTATATCCAATTCTAACATTAAAATTCTAGCTCTACACATACGCAGTCGCGGGTACTTAACATTGGTGTTACTTACAAACAAAAAACTGATGTCCTCATACATATCAGCAAAAGGGATGGGAATGAGTATTGAACAATTACGACTGACGGTTAAAAGCTTGATTATATCGCTTCATTCAGTACCGCTCTTCATATTGCAAGTAATTTGGCTAGGGTTTCTTTTTTTTTCAGATATCTCACATACACCACAATATAACTGAGATAACTGAAACATCAAATGTGACATTTGAGAGATGTATAACGTCTATTCTTCTTTTTAAATTGATTCTGAATACTAAAGGAGTTGTAATCTTTATCCAGTCACCAGCAACACAATAGAGACTTCGCGACTGAATTTCCTGAAACTCAAAAAGCAAAGGGACACCAAGGTTTTCAAACTACTTAACTAAGCCAAGAAAATTTTCATTCATAAATCTTATATTTAACGCTGTCCTTTTTTTCACGGGTTCGCCGACCGATGTTTACAAAATTTGAACAGAAAATCTACCGCACGCAATGTTAATTACACTACTTACAATTTTTCTATCATCTGTTGAGTCAACTGTTCACTTCAAAATATTACGTGCTGGCTACGGAAACATTAGGAAGAAAGTTCACTATAAATGTTCACATTAATTAAGTCGCACTTATGTGTCCCTTAACACGTATAAATGTAGCGCTAATCTCACACTCGCCTTCAACAATTTAATCGCGCTTTACGCAGGGATATTTCACACGAAGTTACGCATCTGACTGTCTTCACTCTTCTTAGTAAACAAATATTATTTCCTTGAGTGATAACTATTTAAATCACGTGTAGTTTATGTTACGCAATCTATGATTATATTCAGTTTTCTTCTCCACGTGTATCCAACTTTCTGGAGTGACGAACAGCAATATGAGTCAGTATTAAGGCTCTGCTGAATCGCATCTAGTCACTGACGAAATTAAATTCACCACAAAAATTCGTCGACTATTTCAGAAGTTAACATTAGATCTTAGACAATACTCTGATAATTCAAGAATTCTGAAATACTTACAGACGAAACAAATTAGCATTTGACCTCACTTCACCTATCTCTGGCTGACCAGCACTTACTCCCCGAAACGACACAGGAATTCAGCTGCCAAGCAAGTCGATATTAACTCAAGGTAAATACTTCGCTTCTCTCCTTCGCAATACTTCTAAAGCGACCACACGAGCTCTCTGAAAAGCTACGTAACGAAAGCCTGCTGTTCTGATTACTGGCCCCTATTTATACGTGTTCTAAAATTTATAACTCTGGCAATTTAGCTCAATTGTCTATGGGAGGCGGTTCTTGCACTGTTGTTCTCTGGTGCAACATTCTTCTCTAACGATGTATCCAAATTTTCCGCCACGCAGTAATTCTTCTCCTAAAATGACTGAAAATTCCTAAAATAAGCCCAAGTAACCTTACTTGTGTCTTGTCGCAAACTTAGAATTGTGTACTGTCAGCCTTAGGTCTAATACACATTTAGTAATAGATTTATTTTTAATAGAAGTCAGTTCTGGATTCATTGCACAAAACATCTTATTTTCACCCATTTTAATGAAATAATTTATGAATAACCACAGAGTTGATGGTCTGAAATGATAGGATACGCATGGTTATTTGTTGTACTAATTTTAGATAAATCATTTCCGCTTTGCCGGTGTCAGCTAACGAGATTTAAGATCTGCCAGAACTGATTTGTTTGTGCAGATCCCTCCGCCAATTTAATGGTTTTTTGAGTTTGCTAAGAAGGGAGATGATGGGTCGGATAATTTTTCATTAGTCCGCGTTGAAAGAAATGGCTTGATAATAGCAGGGAACGTGGAAGTAATTAGCGGTGGGCAAGCGAGCTCGGAGGGCAGACAGACGGAATGTTCCGACACACTTCTGTTCCTGGGGCCGAGTTTGCATTCCTATGTAAATGAAAAGTGATAACCCCGGCCCGCTTTGTGCCTTTTTTAGTTGTTCTTCCAACTACAGCTTCACCCCGGCCTCGAAAACAGAGGGCAAAAAGACAGTGTAGGCGTGTATTAGGAGCCGCTCGGGTCTTTAGCGGCTTCACTCCGCCATCATTATGTATTAAAATTACTTCCCAATTAGAGTTTACTATACTTACCCTGATGATATAATGCAACTGGAGAATTATAATCGCGTTGCTGGCCGCTTCCGAAGTAATTTTCACCTCCTGGACCAACACGCGCGCGCCAAATCCGAGACGCGGCAGACGGCATTTCGTCTGTTGTCGAGTTGGTAATCGGCGCAGCAGTCGGGAAAATTTACTAAATTTGAGGTGATTATAGACATCTAGTGAAATTATACTTAAAAATAATAATAAAGCTACTTATAATCACACGGATGGTGTGGACAGAAATTTAACGATGAATTTCCGTGAGAGCGGCGAGTTATTATTTTGTTTTTGATCCAAGTATTATTCCTCTCAGCCACAAATAACAGGACACTGTTGGGATATTTACCAGGATAATTGTTTCTTGATGGAGTATCAGATGACTTTATTATTTAGTAGCAGTCTTCCATTTATAAGCAGCTAACCACACGTACTTCCACAATCTACGGCTGCCATACTGTTTACTATTTTCGAATACTAATCACCTACTGCCTTTTCCCAGCGGCTGTCAGATTTTACCCAGAGCAGTTTACGAGATATAGGATCCCTTTTATTTTGCTGATACATTTCCATTTTTAATGCAGGGTATATATCCATAAACACAAATTAAATAATATCTGGCACTCTGTGCAAATCCAATAATCAGCTCACTTTTTTGTATAACTGAAAAAATCAATTTACGTTAATATTTGTATGCATTTACTAAAACCAAATACTTGAAGACAAAATTCCTGCCTTCTAGATGGTTATTTGGGAAATGTTGTAATTAAAAATATAATTATCATTTGGCTACGAGAACCTACTATAAATATTAAGATTATAGTTTTCTCAATTTTAGTACAATACCAACTAAGTTCAAGAAGAACCGATAATCAGTAAAAAATAAATCCATTTTTAGGCTATTAAAAATTTGTTATATTTTGTTGGTGCAGATGGAAAGAGAGGTTTTTTCTATGTGCAGTCAATTAACTGCCAATGTCAATGTGAACGACTCAAGATTATTTTCAGAGTGTCTTCGGATGAAATTAGAAATTACTGTAAGCCAGAAGATGCTCTCGAGCCTCCGATTACTTTCTGTAGAAGCAAAACCCAGTAATAATGACTATTACATCAAATATATTCGCTTTTATCAAATTCGAAAACAGTCTTTCCTGCCTTTTTTCAACAAACGTGTGAGTGAATGCACGAAATATAAAGGAAATGAAAGATGTAACTTTATAAGAAACTTGGCCATAAAAAGCTAAAAGTTGAGCTCCCTTACGCCAAGCGTTTATAACCCGTGATACCAGTTTAGTTGGCGAGACAGAACCGAGGTAAGTTTAATTTATTTGTCAAATACCGACTACACAGATTAAATTGCAGCGACTCACATTAAAAATCAACCTACGAGCTGAAATACAAGTAGAGCTTACTCCACGTCTTGGGTAAACAGTTAAGAAATTTCATGTAGAAATTCTTTTCACATTGAAAAATTAAATATATCGAAAATTAATTGCTATTGTAAAGGATTATGAGCAACAAGTAACAGCTGATTTCTCAAGACCTTTAGTTTATAGTGAAGGACTTTAACAGCAACACGTTTTTAATGGCTAAACAAAGAAGTTAGGGGATCAGATAGCAGAGCAGAGGTATTCGACTAATAGCTAAGCCGATAAAATAAAAAACAATGCTGCTGGGCCTTCAGATTGGAAGAGAATTAACGATGGAAGGCAAACTGGCCACAAATAAAACGGCAGAGTCAAACTGCTGCTCAAGTAATAAATAGACTTGACGAGTACCAGGAAACGAGCATTAGGAGATGATATATACGTCTTCCATTCTCTTCTAACAGACGGTCCGGTTCAGTTTCTAGGAACTACATTTATCCAACGAGATATGATTATTGTTTATCACAATTTCCCGCCGAAATTGGTGGTGAATTATTTTACTAAGCACTTTTTAGTTGGGAGTTACTTAAATTTCAGTATACACCTAGAATATTACGAAAAAACACATAAAGCTGTAATCTTCTTGGTAGACGCCAGGGTATTAAATTACACCGACGCTGCCGATCGGTGTTCAGTAACGAATTCAATCGAAATTAAAGGGAAGGGAAACAGAGACGGCGGGAATATGTTGTCCTAACTAAACAACTCACAATATTTCATCCAAATAATAATTTCGCGGTTAGAGTGCAGCCTAAGGCAAGAATCTTGTTTCCAATACTTTGCGGATACCCTTACAAAAATCAAATATACACATCTACTTACATAGTCTGGAACTAACAAAATCGTGGGTGGCAGAGAGTGCTTTGCACCAAAACTAATTTCTACTCTGTGCATTTCAATCCCGAAATGCACGAGGGATGAAAGAACTCATGTAAGCACCAGTACGACACCTCTTTTCTCGTGTTATTCCGGCCTAAATATGTTGGTGGACAAAGTATTTTATCGCACTCGCAAATGAAAGTGGATACACTCAAACGAAAACCTCGTCGTCTGTCTGCTAGGCAATCAAGGCCAATCTGTGTGTGTGACGCTTTCGGAAAGGTGGTCGCAAGCAGTTACAAATCGAGCGACGCTTCACTGAACTTTCTGTGGACTGTTAATCCTTTGCGATACGCATCCCAAACGGCACAACAGTAGTCCAAATGTGGACGAACAAGAGTTTTGTTCGCTATCTCGTTTGAATGAACGTTATAGTTTCCCATATTCGACCTATGATACGCAACGTAAAATTACTTCTGCACCAAGAATGTAGGTTTTTAATTTTTTTTTAAAGAGAAAATAAAATAAACGCCATCCGTTAGATTGTAGTTTTAAGTGAAACTTCTTTCGGTATGGTAGAGGAAAATTTGTTAGTGTCACGCTTAACGATACTTTGATACTAACAGCTACGATAATGTCCAGTGTCGTGTTAAACAGTAAGTGTTCGCTACATAGTTTTTAGTTATTTCGCGTTACGTTTTCTATGCATGAAGTATAAGTGCGAATATATGTGTTTTATTAATCTACCTGAACAATATAAAAAGCGTTAAAGCGTTAATTGCTTTAATACTCACTGAAAATCATGTAACAACGTCGGACGTTATAATTACATCCGGACGAGTCACCATTATTACATACTAATATAAGCACTGTATTTTTATATATATTTATATGGACATATTAATAGCAAATTGGTTTAGCGTTTGTGGCCGAGAGACATAGAAAAGTAGATCAGACACTGAGTGCCAAATTTTCGATTTGCCACTCGTTCCGACAATGTCATGACTGAAATATTGTGTTGAATTATCTCACACCTGTTCCACTGTCGTAGCACTTTCCGCTCGTTGCTGTGGCACTAGCCTCTAAGCCCTCAACACAGATGGTTTGAACTAATAGTTCTGAGTCATTTTGTTCACAGGTAAAATAACGCTCAATGCAATTCCTCGTGTCCTACGCTGTAGCAATAAGTTCTCGTTTCTGTCCACATTGTATTTCAAACTAACCAGAAAATGAAATATAATTACTGCACTAAAATTACGTCACTGAAATCAAAGGAAACTAAAAGTAAGTCTTAACAAGTTACGTTATATCATGTCACATTAATTGTAATCCTTTTTCACGTCGCATAGAAGATAAATGTAGAATTACTTTCATCCGCATGAAGTATGTTTTCAGTAACATGACGCACATCAAACATTTTTTACTCCTACCTTCTGCTGTGTGGTCAAATATCTGTTGTCATTCTGATATATAGGCTAAATTTCAATCTAATAAAAACTTTAGCTGAGATTGTTGCTCATGTCCATGGGATTCGGGAGGACGCCGGTTAGAATCCCCGTCCGGGCATCCAGGTTTGAGTTTTCCATGGTTTCCCCAAATCACTCTAGGCGAATGCTTCCTTCAAAAGGCCATCACCGAATTTCTTCCCGTTCTTTGTTACCAGTCTTATCCCACCTATAATGACCTCAACGTCGACGAGACGTAAAAAAATGTCCGTGGGTAAACAATTTAAAGAAAACATCTGCATCAAACAGACATAAGTAAAAAATCACTTAATATGTTAAATAAAATTAAATACGTACGTTTCTTTCAATGTTGTGGCATATCATTTCGTGGATGCTTAACTGAACAGAACTGTTATTGTATAACGCCCATAACCTCTGCTGTGTTGTAGCATCTCTGCTCCTTGTTGTTTCAGCAACAGTGGCTGGAAGCTTGACGAGAGAGCTTAGCTAGACATCATTCTAATGCGTCTCCTGTTTCCCGGGTGCGGTGTAAGAGTGCTCGCCAACTTTGTCTATCTCTTCTTGGATTCTAGGCCATGATGCACCTTTCTACTGTAGGTCCAGTTCCACGAGATAAAGTCATCGAACCGCAGCTTGACGAAGAGCAGTATGGATTTAGACTAGTGTTGCAAAAAAAACGGTTTTTTCTGATCTTTTTTAAAAAAAAAACATTTTTTTTTTTTTTTTCTTGACTACTGAATCTCAAATTTGTAAGGCATTTATCGTTTAATATGACTGTTATAGAGTTTATACTAAGTAATTATCTTAATTTTGAAATCTACTATATTTTTCTCGTTCAGTAGGAAAAAAAAAAATACAATAATATTGACAACATTGACTGAAGTTTTCTTTTACGAACGGGGATTTCCCGAAGAGGCTAGGTTGCGCAAGAAGGAATACCCGTTCCCTGTTGTTTGGATTGATACTCGCTATTTGAACTAGTGCTGCCAGCCCTACGAATTTATGTGTAGACCTAAGAATCTTTTCAAAAAATTAGGAATATTAAATTTATCTACGGTTTTTTGCCTGTTTTTATTACTTATTTCCTTTCCTTATCTATATATATAAAGATGAATGTATTTATGTTTGTTTGTTGGTTGGTTTGTTTGTTCTTCATACAAATCCACACTTTTCATCTGATCTCGTTGAAACTTTGCACACCTATCCTTTGAAACAAGGAGAAAAATACTGTCTACATTTGGTTGAAAAATTATCTGTATAAATAATACATCTCGAAATACTACTCAACGGCGATGGACAGACGCGTTGGATATGGATGTCTCTGTACTGTACTGTCAGGCAGCTCAGTGGTTAAAGCGCTTGCTTACACATGTTTCGGTCGTGGTCTCCGGTTCAAATCTACGCGGAGACTAAGATTTTTAAAAATTGTTATCGATCGTAAGAGTCACGCCTGGGCCGTAGGTTATTCGGATTGAATGTTAAACAGTAGATATCACAAAGTTAGGGGTGCAATGCGAGGCAAATTGTAGGTAGTTTTGCAATGCTGTAGGTGTACACTTTTTTACGTTATATTGATCCCTCAGAGGTGATTCGCTGTCATTGTGTTTCTGACATACAGTAATCAATATATATAAAGATGAATGTATGTATGTATGTTTGTTTGTTTGTTGGTTGGTTTGTTTGTTCTTCATACAAATCCACAGTTTACATCTGATCTCGATGAAACTTTACACACTTATCCTTTGAAACAAGGAGAAAAATACTGTCTACATTTGGTTGAAAAATTATTTGTATAAATAATATATATTGTCTTATAATTTAGAAATATTACTGATCGGCGATAGACACGTTGGATATGGAGGTCTCTCTATTGTTTTTTCGTGTAGCGGTTACGTAGCTCAGTGGATAAAGCGCTTGCTTACTAATGTTTGTGTGGTGGTCTCCGGTTCAGATCTCCGTGGAGACTAAGATTTTTAAAAACTGTTTTTGGCCGTAAGAGTCACGCCTGGGCCGTCGGTTATTTGGATTGAATGTTAAACTGTAGATATTACAAAGTTAGGGGTGCAATGCGAGGCATATTGTAGGTAGTCTTGCATTGCTGTAGGTGTACACATTTTACGTTATAATGATCCCTCAGGGGTTGTTCGCAGTCAGTGTGTGTGTGTGTGTGTGTGTGTGTATGTGTGTGTGTGTGTGTGTGTGAACCGCAGTAATAATACTATAAATACGGAAGTAAGTGTCTGTCTTTTGGTTACGTTTTGGCGACTAAATGGCTATATTGATATTAATGGAATTTGACAATAAAATCTATATGAAGGGCACAGGACATTTTTTCCAGTATGATTAACAGTTGTAGTCACGAAATTTCGAGACCTTATCGAATGGTGACAGAAATATGTTGGAAACTGATTCTCTTCAAGAGACAGGTTCGACGGTAGAATGATAGCTTTCCTGTCATATTATGCTGACTCGGTGTTGTTTGGGACCAATCCTTCTTTACCAACAACTTTCTACATTAAATTCTGAAAAAAAACTTAATCCACCCGTACGAAGTCGCGGGTACGAGCTAGTATTCGTATAATTGTTAAACTCTCAGCTAGTTACACTGAGTCATTAAATTGTCAGTAATTAGGAATCTTTTCATTGCTGCCGTTGACGTAAACCAAATATTGAAAAGAAATAAAGCTCCTATTTTGTACGATAATAGATTTAAATTCAAAGTTAAAAGAACGTAATACAGAACTATCGGCGCAGTCTTTACGCCAGTGTGTACTTTGCTGACAATTTAAATTTGCAATTTAAAAATCTTTTGCTTACAATACAAGAAAAACCAGTAAAAGAAAATGTAACTAGTATTTCTGAAGATATGGATGTAGAGGAGACAGAAGAAGAAACAGAAAATTCCGACACGGACCGAACTAGAGTTGGTAGTGCTGATACTAGTGACTGTGGTACTGACATAGAGGATGAATAAAATTATGTTACCTATATAGACACATTTATGATTCAATATGTAAGACATTATATGATTCAGTAAGATTTAAAACACACATGTAAAATGTAAGTTCCATAAATAAAACTATAATTTATCAAATATATTGTTTTCTGTTACAAAAAACCAAATTTAGAAAAAAAAAAGGTTGTTAGATTTTTTTCATGTTTTTTTTCATAAAGCTGAAAAAAAACATTTTTTTAAAAAAAAATTTGCAACACTAATTTAGACTAACCCTGTCCCCCCGTGTGTGCAGGGCCATGTCTAGCGTGGTGGCGCTGGGTGCCGGGGTGGTGTGTGGTCGTATCCCCGGGCTGACGGCGCGCCAGAGGGACATGTGCCGCGCCGCGCCCGACGCCATGGTCGCCATCGGCGAAGGCGTGCGCATGGGCACGCTCGAGTGCCAGGCCCAGTTCCGCAGCCACCGCTGGAACTGCACCGCCATCGGCAGCAGCCACGTCTTCGGACACGTCGTCGTCGTCGGTGAGTACCACCACTACTCAAACTACAGCACCATCAAACACCGAAATTCTAAAGTAATAACGTGAAATGGAACTATGCTCACATGGATAGACTACGTGATGTCACTAATCCCTCTGTTTTGTTTGAGACTTTTTTTTAGTTCTACAGTTGTTTGATGGGCGGAAATATGAAATAAAAAATTGACGTGATATTTCCTTCGACCCCTCTCCCCCTTTGTTAGATTTCGTCGGCCCTCCCCCCTATTTGGTCTCACACAACTAATGGACTTCCCCTTATTTACACGATTAACAACACAATCCACGTTTCCTGTAGGCTTAACAATTTTTTTACACACTTCATACATTAAATGTAACAGATTGACATCCTTATTCTTGACTATTCCCGAGAATAATATTAGTCTTGTTATTTTTCATAAAACAGCAGTCGATATAATTTCGGTTGGTTCAACAATGCCACACAATCTTTGACTTGACCTCCAGCTACCATTTCTGCTGCACCAAAGATAAAACAGCTTCCCTACTCAAAGAAAATTAAATTCCGCAACTTCATTGTGGATTTGGAGTGTTAATAAACCTGAGGAAATAAATCACCAAAATTACGTAGCCAACAAAAAATATTGACAGAATCAAAAGGATGGAGTGTGTATCTGAACTGCACCGTGATCTGTGGTGCCTATTTGTTATAATTCCTTACTCCGTTTCCCAGTCACGTATAGTCATGTCATACCACAGTTCTTAAGCTACAACATAAGCTTTGAAAATATAAAAACACCACCCAAATTGGCTCTCAAGTTTTTCAGTGATTCCTGGACAGAGGGATAGACAGAGGTAACCTGATTACACATTAATAATAGAACAGATGTGAAAGAGGCAGAAATACAAGCCCCGCTGTAATTTTTGCTCTACCGCAATGTGAGAAAGGCGTGATAATAATCACAAACACTAAACTTTCTGCGGTCGTTATCACTGTTTCCTTGGCTTTCTGGCTCGAACCGACTCATTAAAAAAAAAAAGGCTTTTTAACGTTTCAGCCATTTTATTGTGGCTTCAAAAAATAAAAATAAAAACAAAAACAACAACATTAGCCATGTTTCATCACTGATAGCCGAAGTATAGCAGCTGAAACGTTACGTTAGGACTATTCTCAGCTGTTTGGACTGGCTGCTGTTGATAATTTTGTGTGTAAATACATGTAAATATCTTTATTTTTCATTTCCGTGTGTTTCATGATGATTTCGAATGGTTTTATATTAATTGTGATTGTTTTAATGTGGTTTTGATTATTTGCTGTATTGTCGCCGTCAGAGAAAAATCGGTCGGCTTTCTTTGTATTATTCTGGATCTTTCTGTAGCGCCTAGGTAAACCAACAGCAGGGACGAGTTGGATAGTTAGTTGGGCATAGTGTTGCAAGTTAATCGAAAGTTAGAATCGCTGCAATATTGTTCATGTTCGTAATTAGTATCTTTGGGTCGAGACGATGCCTTGTTGTGTAATGTTATTATAGAGCACACGAAAAAATAAACATAGTGAAAAGTGGTTATTTCATGCAGCCAAATGCTTATCAAGTTACCGCATGAAATGGTAAGAAGATCCAAATGTTTACGTATTTCACCGTCAATATTTTGTACATTATGGTTTGATTATAGTCAGAATTAATCTTATCAAAGGAGAGAGCAAAAACATGTTTGGTACACGTTTTGTATTCTATATTCTGAAGAAAAGAAGGTGTCTCTCCGATTATGGTATAATTTTTGTCTAAATGAAAAGTCAGACTGGTTATGTAGTTAGGGAGCGTGCATCAACTACGTGGCTTGGTCCAGGGGGAGGGGGGAGGGGTTGGCTGGAAGGCTACGATCAGCTACGTGTGGGGGAGGAGGGGTTCCGAGCCAGACCACGTAGCTTTCCTTTCATAACATTTTTCGCAGTTAAAATGAGGAACAGAATACACAACAGCATGTGAATATTTTTTTTCCTCAGTTAATTATGTCCGTATGTAATTTAAAATAGTCTGACAACAGAAAACAGTAAAAAATATCTCTGGAATCAAACGGGAAAAAAGCTACGTGCTACGTGGGGGAGGGGGGAGGGGGGAGGGTAGAAGCAAAAGCCACGCAGGGCTACGTGGGGGAGGGGGGGGGGGTTCACAGGAGGCCAAAATGCAGCAACTTTGTTTATGGACACTCCCTTAGTTGTAAGCTGTCACTTGTACTTACACATAACGGCTAAACATGTCCCCTGACAGCTAGTCTCGCTTGGTACTTTTGTTTTCAGTTGTGCTTTCATTCCACCCACCACAAGTAAGCCTATTGTTATTAAAGGGCCACTCCACACTGTTCGTTTACAAGAAAATTTCTCTTCCCTTCCAGCGAAAGATATTGTATCTACCGCTACCAGGCGGGGAAGCTTAGAGTAACGGTTCAACATTGGGTATAACAGAGGTCTCGGTCGCCTTGGCAGTTGAATGACCGTTCCCATTTACAGAGATCGGGAGAATGTGTTACCCTGTACCAGAAGCCATATCTTACCCGCCTTCCAAGACGTCATGACGCTTTTATAGCTACTATACGACTATTCACTCGCATAAAAACGTGGCTGGGTTTTAATATCTACGTATACCTTGTATATTATTTGAAATACGGGGCAAGAAAGAGGACGATAACGAGTGTAGACGGGAGGGCACGAAGGACTACATTCCTCGGTCCTTCACTCACTTCCGCTCAGCTTCCGAACACGGTGGTAACGAAGTATTGTTCGCCGAGTAGGTTGTATAAATGAGCGTGGTGCACAGAAATAATAAAGCTCGCTTGTCGTTGCTTTGTGCCGCTAGTATGTTGTCCCAGAGAAAGGAACGAGGCGCACCAAACGGCCATTTATTTTCGGCCTCGGATTAAACTCTAAAATTATAGTGTTTGTAGCACGACGCGTGAATGGGCCCAGCCTGGAGCCCAATCTAGGATTAAGTGAAAGTTTACAGGACTTTATTACGGTGCGTTTGACAGATGACATGGTCGACCTCCCGGGGCGGGGATTATGGATTTAATCTGGTCTGGTAGGGACTAGCGTGTCTGCCGACACTGAGTTCGATACCCACTTCACTCCTTGATTTTATTTATTTGTTGTGTGATAAATGTACATTTTTTTTACAAGATATACAGAAGGTGTAGAAAAATGTGCACATCACAAGCTTGCACAATCTTGAAGAGAACAATCAGAAACTATGTGGTGGATTGTCTGTAAGGTGGCTCCACAGTCACAATTCCAGAACTGAACCAGCTCCGTTTGTTTAGTTGTCTCGTGTAGTCTCATCTGCCTTGTCCTGTTAGAAACCGTTTGAAGATTCTCCATTGCCTTATGGGTAGATCGAATCCTTGTAACCGAACTGAAGGGTCTTCAACTAAATGCATAGTGACCACGGATGACTGATCCCATCGTGTTGTCCATAGCTTGTTGAGGTTGAAACAGGAGAGGACACTGTAAGGTTGATCGCTGTATGCCCCGGCGGTTTCCTTGATTTCAAGCGTGGGTGTTTTGCTTGTGTAATATCTCTGTGTTTAGGTAGCTGGGGGTTCTTCTTGATAGTTGCAGCTGTATTATTAATATTACTTTGTCATTAGTTCAAAGGTAGTGCTCTGCTTTGGTACTAAACTCCTGTTTGGGTAGGGGAAAAAAAAGTATTCGTGGTCATGGTCATCATTTCCCTTCCATGCATTACTTTTAATTCTTACGCCAATATCTTTCCATGCCTTATCACCAATATACACCTTCTACACTTCCATGATCCTCTTAATCTTCCTCCTGTCTTCCAATGAATCCCATTCCAGCTCTTTTATCATACCTGTTACCGATTGTGTTCTGCGTTAATTTACAGAAACAAATCTAGCTTCACTTTTTTTTTCACCCTATCCAACTCCAGTATTTGATACTCAAAATGTCTGTACCATACTACACTACCATATTCAAGCTATGGTATGACCAGTTATATAACCCAATTCTTTTACTTCTCTTGTACATTCCCTCATCACTCTCTCCAACAAGTACAGAATTTTGAAATCTGTTCTTACTACCTGTCCAATATGTTCTGTCCAGTTAAGCTTGTTATCAAATGTAATGCCAAGATATTTATATCTCAAGTCTTCAGCAAGTAATTCTTTCACCACCATACAATCAAAATCAAACTTTACCTCTTCTTTCCACTTATGTTCATCCCATATTTACCAACCCAACTAGATATCCTGTCCAGATCACCCTGCAGCTGTTTACCGTCCTCTACCATTTTGATCGTTTTATATAGCATTATTTCATCTACAAAAAATCTCATTTCTGTTAGTAAACCATCAACACAATCATTCATTATAATAATTAGTAGAAGTAGTCTTAATATGCTACCCCAAATTTTTGCTTTCACCTTTTAAAAATTCTCCTACCCAATTTCTCATCCACTCCAATAGTTTTTATCTTATTTACTACCATTTTATGGCTCGCTCTTTCAAAAACTTTGAAAAATCTAGTGCTACACTATTAAATTGACCTGATTTGTCTATTTCATCCAAAATAACTTGCATGTATCCCACCAAATGAGATTTTTTTGATCTGCTTAACGTCTCTCTAACAGCGAGGTCTTTAGAGACGGGAAAGGATGGGGGGGCAAGGAATGGGAAATAATTCGGCCATGGCCTTTTGAAGGAAGCATCCCGGCATTTGCCTGGAGTGATTTGGGAAACCATGGAAAACCCAAATCTGGATGCCCGGACGGGGATTCGAACCGCCGTCCTCCCGAATGCGAGGCCAGAACGATAACCGTTACACCAGCACGCTCGGTATGAATATTCTTACCTAAGGCCATGTTGCCTACTTGAAAACCACTTACGCTCCTCACATATATTTCTGATGTGGTTGCATACCAATCTCTACATTAATTTTCCTACCACTAATGTCAAATTATAAATTATCGACTGTCTTCTTCACCCCTCCTTTATATACCGACACTACTATCGCACTTTTCTAGTGCTGTGGTAAGCAGCAAGTATCCAGACTCAATGTAAATAATGTTTCAAGATAAGGTACCATGTCACATCCGGCTATCTTTAAGACATCTGTATTAATATTATCTACACCAGCCCCTTTATGTTTTTTCAGCTTTCTTAGTTCCTCCATGATATCCTCAGGATGAATTTCAAATTTTTTGGTCTGCTCATTTCTAATTTTGTTAAGTTCGTTTTCCGAATTAGACCCTGCCCCTTCTGATTCATTGTCCCTAATGCTCTCACTAAACCAGTTACTTAAAATCTCTGCCATTTTCAAATCCTCAGTAACTACTTCTCCATCCTTATCTATGAGAGATAAGTCAATGGTCCCCCTGCAGTGACAATACTCTTCATAAACCCATCTTTAGCCACCTTCTTAGTTATTATTAAGTCTTTGTTTAGTTGTTTAAAATATTCTGTACTACTCTGCTATCTCTTAACTCTAAGCAGTCCCGAAAGAATTCGGACCTTAGATTTGTTGTCTAAAAGTAGTGAATTTTGGCAAGTTAAAAAATCGAAGGAAAGCGATTTTATTTCGACAATGAATTACACGGCTAGGTAGAGAAATATGCAGGTTTTTCTGACAGCGGTAAAACAAGCTGCGAGGCCGGAATATTTCCTTAATTTACGAGCAAAGCCTAATACCGTAATCCCACCGGGTTAAGGGAATCTACAGTTTTACATAGAATAAGAAACACGGAAGTTTTCTAGCATACTTGAGGTAGACAAAACGAACATAAAAGAAGTGAAGGGCAGATTTAGGTCCTTAGAAAATTTCGTCCGAAATCGGGATTTGAAAACTATCCACGTACACCATTCCAAAAACCTACAAACCGGGTATTTTTGCTGTCGTCTTGAAATAATATTGAAATATTAAACAGGCTCTCCCAATCATAGAGGATAAACTAAGCCACTTTGGGTTTCCATGATTTTTCCAAATCATTCCAGGCGAATGTGGGGATGGTTCCTAAAAACGGCCATGAGCGAATTCCTTCCAGTTCCCAGCATCCAGTCCTTTTACAACTCTAATTACCTCGGCGTCTACGAGGTATAAAGCGATAAAGATAAAAAATTCTAAAAGGGCAAAAATAGATAGGTGGTAATATTTCACTCAAGGAAAAAAAATTAAAAAGAAATAATAATAAAAATGAATCTTTGAATGGGAAAAAAGGGGCAAATTACAACTGGATCATATGCTTCAGTCTAAGCAATTAAATTAAACGCAAAGAAATGCTGGACCTCGAAAATATTTTCATAATTCATAGGATGCGAAATCAAAATGTTTAGAGCTCGAGTTGATCATTGAAGATCTTTCATTAAAAATTAGTTTAGTCTATGTTTCTCCATAGCTTTTTTTAAATATTAAATTATAAAATTGTAAAATGAAAGATATATGGTTTTATTCAGAATATTATTCTCAAATAGAAATAGATTTTTTTTAATTTACCCCAAAATGGCGCTGGCAGCCGTGAAGATGACATCTAGTACTGCAAGAATTTGCACCTAGAATAAGCGATAAAAAATTCTTAATTCTTGTAGTAGATTTAACACCTACGGAAAAATTAACAAAATAGCGTTTTCTTGTATTGAGGACGAAAATATTTGGAATTTTTTTCAACTTAGGTTTGTTCTAAACAGTTAGACTATAAAATTGAAAAACATTTATATTTGTACCAGTTTTCATTGCTTGTACGGTCGATTTCATGAATTCGTTATCTCGTTATTTTCTGCACCGCGCGAAAATGATACGTTTCGAGATAATTGCGACCAAAGTATTTGAATGTATATTTGTTTACAATTTCTTCCACAAGGTGCAAAGAATTCGATCAATAATACGTAACTATTTGTGGATACTTACATTAACACACATTTTGCGGTCGAACATCTACGGTGGCCCACTGAAAATGCTCTTTCAGCAATGTAACGAAACGATTTTTTTTTTCGGGCGAAATGTTATAGCATTTTTGACAGTCAAAAGTTTTAATACAGAAAATAAAAAAACGACTGTTTTTGTTTTGTAGATTAAACTAGATCAAACTCTTTAAGTATTCGATTACCACTTGTTAATTAGAAAGGAAAACTAATATCGGTTTACCTAACAGTGCAATCTCACTAAACAGCTTACTAAATTTTAAAATAATATAAAATCAGTATTAAAATTTTATTTCCATGTTTGGATTAATAAACTTTTCAGGGATTAACAAAATTCACAATATCAGGAAATTATTCCGTTGCTGCATTTAGTGCAGTATTTTACATTAGAGAGAGATTGCTTTTTTTATTTCTGTGGGTACTACTGAAAACTAGAAAGATAAATAGAAATAAATCTGTAGTCATAACAGACCTACAGCATATATACCCTTTAACAGTTGTCAATTGCTCAAAGGCTTCAAATAAATCAGTACAAGCCGAAAGTTGACAGTAAGCAAACTTAAGTGTCAACAGTGTGTACAATTGTGTGTACACTTTGAAAACTGTTCTCGTAACATCATTGTATACTTCAAATTCGTGTGGCATTTGCGCTACAGCGTTGGCCTCTTGTGCTGAGGAACGCCGGTTCGATTCTGACCACGGGCAAGAGAGGTTTAATTATATGTTGTGTTCTTATTGTTTTATATTATCTACAGTATACTACAGTAATGTTTGTAACGCCTAGTACAATAGTTAATACAATTCAAACACTTAAACCTAGCTACTTGGTGATATTTTAAAATTAAAATATAAATCTTTATTGTGTTTTAATCTGTGTGTCATGTTGGACTAAGAGATGAGAAAATCCTACAGCCTGACTTTTAAACTCGTAAAAGCTTCCTACCTTTACTGCAGTGCACTTGGTAAAAGTTAATGGTCCATGCGTGTTGATGTCACTCGTGAAGGAGACTGAGTGTTCCGACTTTGCGCTTGCAGATTGCCTGCGCCGGGCACTTAGCTGCACACTTTACGTACGGTCAATTAAGACGCGGGATGCCTCCCACGCGCAGATAGCACCGCGTGGTCCGGTTTTACGGACCTACCCGCCGCCAATTCGTTTCGCGTGTCGTTAATTGCTCAGAGTCGGCCGACGTGGCGGGTAGCAGCTTCTGCAGGGGCACCGCTCGGGATCCGTCGAAGAGGGCGAGCGGCAGATACGCATCTCGATCAGAGAGAACGAAGAACGAAGACTAGCATACGAATAGCCACCAGAGCGCTGCCTCATTCTCATGCAGCACCGCCACCGCTACCAGTTCCTCTTTTACGCCGTCCATTTCAGGGGATATTTCCCTTTATACTTTTCTTTTTCGTTGTCCGATGTTTAACATAGAAATATTTGCTTGTTTCTCTGCGTTATATTCTTGAGATATGCACGTTATCTGTCATAGTAAAAAAATACAAACTTTGGTAAGTAAAAAATCAGTCTCATTACTTTTCTCACCCACCTCGTATATAATTCTTGGAAATTGTGGACATTCTCGTGAATTATAGAAAATAGTAAACAACCCCTTGTGGCCTAGTGTATAAGGCATCGCTCTCCTTCTCCGGGAATATGGCTTCGAGTCCCACCAGAGGTAACCATATTTAATTGTACGGGTAACATTAGTGTGTTGGAAAACCTATATTGATTTTTGGTAATTGTGGGACATTCTCCTGAATTGTAGGCAAGCCCTTGTGGCCTAGTGTGTAAGGCATCACTCTCCTACTCCGGGAATATGGACTCTAGTCCCATCAGAGGTAACCATATTTAATTGTACGGGTAACATTCGTGTGTTGGAAAAGCTATATTGATTTTTGGTATCTGTGAGACATTCTCCTCAATTGTGGAAAGTAGTATGCAAGTATGCCTCGCTTTTTAATCCAAATTAAAAAAAACTCTCGGAACTGTAGGTGCAGTAAATAAGCAATGATGCAATACAATACAAAGTTAGACAATATAAAAAAACACGTCATACTAGTGACCTAAAACGCCGGTTAGAGTGAATTTTGCAGGAATAATAAACGACACAAAGCACATAGCGCTGAAATTCTTTGTGATATCAAAAATTAGAATATTGTAGTTGCGAAATAAATATCTCAAAGGATTAAAATACTTAAAAAGCTTAAAGAATTGTTTCTTATTTTATTGCCCACTTTAGTAGATCGTAAAAAAAACTAAAAGCTTGAAATCAAATATAGCACTTAAGCTTTAAGGATATACATATATTCTTCGTAAGCTAAATGGTTAATTTCTGTTTTCTACTTTGAGTTCATGAAATAACTCCCTCGTAAAGATAGGAAGGAGAATAGGTTGTTAGGGATTAAATTGTGATTAGGGATTAAATTGTAATATTAAATCTGTTGCGAGATATCATCTGTTATCCATGCTAGTGCGAAATGAAAACTAAAGATGAACAAAGACGGAGGTTCTACTATTTCGAAGCCAAGATCTGGTGACTCAGATCTTTAAATTTACAGATTAATTATTTTTCATTTCACCCAGGAATAAAAATAATTATGTTTATGAGATTAACGAGTAGAGATAGATAGGGCGTGTATGGGACGTAACGTAATTAATTTCGCCTTCCGGATAAGGGAGGTATTCTTTTTAAGAGAGGTTTTAGAGGTTAATACCAGTTTAACCGCCTCTGAAAATTATGCCAGAAACATGAATTCGAACGGAGAGCCGTTCAGTACCCTCTCATACACCTTACCACAGCCACTACAAGGCTAATCTCGTCCCTCCAAAGTTTACAGGATGGATGCAGTAAACTTTCTTATGGGTTAGGCAATAAGTTACTGATTCAGAAACATATAGAACAAGCAAACGGCCTCGGTAGCGTAGGGGCTAGCGTACTAGCTCCGCATACCGAAGGTCGCCGGTTCGAGTCCAGCCGAGTTCATGGGTGTTTAAGTGTTGCGAGTGTGCGTGTGTTAATGTGGTGTCCGTCCTGTGGTCTCGATACTTAATAGCAACAATTCAGATAGAGAAAATAATACACTGAATGGGTCATGATGATCATACTGAGCTGACTGTATGGCCTCAGTAGCCGAATACCATTTTATACATATATATATATATATATATATATATATATATATATATATATATATATATATATATATATAACAAGCGTATTCGTGATTCACTAACAACGCATTAATTTCCGTTTCTTTAACTTGGCGCGTCTTACTTCACCGTTTAACACCTAACGAGATTTCCAAAACTTTATGAAAGTTTGTAATATCTCACGTAGTTCGTAAATTATAAAACAGCTCGTTGTTAATAATATTAATGGAAGATTTATGTGCCAGTCGAATCAGTGGCACATGGGTGGAATGTATAATCGAAAGCGGCAACCTGTTTGTCTGAAACATACGTTTACTTTTTTAAGTTAATATCACTGACATGTACAGAAAGAATCAAGTTCATAGGAAGCCACCAGCAAAAGTACTTGCTAACGCGAAATATTGATTAGTTGTAACATATGTTGCAACAGAAGCGAAGATAGTTTAAAGAGAGATGATGTAATGTAACGCGCAGATTTCAGGGTTCAAATCGTCCTGATACGAGTCGGAATGAAATGTAGCTCGGAACGAATAAGCTTCGAGGCTTTATAAACCTTGAAAGCTGCATGTTAGACGGTTGCAAAATAAGTATTATTATATTTATTAACGTTCTCAAGCGTGATTATTAAGTGATTTAAAACGACAACGCTGCTGCCTTTCGGTTTTATAACGCCAAATAATGGCAATAATAATGGGCTACTATTAAAAGAAATTAAAATTTGTTTGAAATTACTTGGAGGGCGGCTGCATATCTCAGACGGTAGAGCGGCTGACTGCGGCTCGGAAAGTCGGGATTCGATCCCCGATGAAGCCGAGGATTTTTCTTCGATGTTGAACGTTCGGAAAGGCTCCCCAGGCCCAATCAGCTTGCTATCCAATGAGTACCGTGGAGGAAACTCCGCGGGAAGGTAAAAAACCGCCGGAGCGTGGCGCTGACCCAATCACATCCCTTCCAGTGCTGAAACGTTGAATGGGAGTGCGGAGCTCCACCTCCATGAATCCTACAGGACGCGGCAGGAACTGCAGGAACCCCGAGACCTTTACCTTAGCTTCTAAAAATATTTGGAACTAACTGGAAATTTGATTTGTCGCTCTATCAAGTAAAAAACGCGACATACCCCTAAAATCTAGTAATCATTAATAAATGGAAGTAATTGTAAACGCGAATACATGAACTTGCGCCGTTGGCTCAGTTGGTTGCGGCACCGTTATGGTAACCGGCGCTTGATACAAGGCAAACGGATTCGCGTCCTAGTGATGGAAGAAAATGTTCATCCCCAGGATTTTGTCGACAGGGTTGGAGAAGTGACGCTGCACAGTTTCTGATTACCGGATTGTGCTCCAAAGTGTCCTAATTTAAATGCCAGACCTCTCCGCAGTTATGGCATACGACACTGTTGATTGCGATTCGTCCGTTGGATGGTGATGTTAAGCCAAGTGTCTTTCGGAAGAGCAGGCCTGAATGGGCCGGCACCGAGTTTCACCTTACACCTTCTTTCATCTATTACACACGACACTCTACACACGCACTATCACAGTCATCCACACTAGAATAACATTTACGAAAGCTGCCACACTAGGGAGTGTAACGGAAAACCACCCCACTTCATCTTCCCAGACATTCCCATGTAGCGGTAAATATCCCCACAGTAATTCTGACCCGGGTAAGGAGATTGTAGAAACAGAAGTAGAATTACAAAGAATTTCGACATTGCTTAAAATATGATAAACAAATCAGTGCGTCAAAACACGTTCAAATATGTTGTCTGGTAGGACATACACTGATCAGCCAAAATATTACGACCACCAGTTTCTTAGTGTGTTGGTCCATCTTTGGAGTGCAATACAGCAGCGATTCAGCGTGGCATGGATTCAGAGTGCCCTCGTTAGGTTTCCGGAGTTGTCTGGCACCTGATGTCCACCAACAGGTCACGGAATTCCCTTAAATTACTGGACGGTGGTTTGTTGGCTCGACACCTGGCAACGAGCATCTCGGAAACGGCGAGGCTGGTTGGCTGTTCGCGTGCTACTGTAGTGATCATCTATGAAGAGTGGTTGAAGGACGGCGAAACCACTACTAGTCGACAAGCTGGTGGACGTCCACGCTTCGTCACAGAACGTGTAGGTCGGAGGCTTGCCCGTTCTGTAAAGCGGAGTAGGCGGCGATCTGTGGCAGATCTGACAGCAGAGTACAAAGTGGTGCAGGCACAAGTGTTTCGGAGCACACACTGCTGTTAGATCTGCCACAGATCGCTTTTAATTCGGCTTTACAGAGCGGTAAATCCTCCGACCTCCACGTTCTGTCATGAGGCGTGGACATCCACCACCTTGTCGCTCAGTGGTGATTTCATCGTCCTTTAAACCACTCTGCATAGATGCGCACTACAGTAGCACGCGAACAGCCCGCCAGCCTCGCCGTTTCCGAGATGTTCGTTCCCACCGCTCCCAAAAACCATCGTCCCGTAATTTAAGGGAATTGCGTGACCTGTGCGTAGACATCTGTTGCCATACAACTCCGGAAACCTAACAAGGACCACGCCGAATTGCTGCTGTATTGTGTTCCAAAGTTGGACAAACACACTAATAAGTTGATGGTAATAATGTTTTGGCTGATTAGTGTTCTTTAAATTAAAATGTCAAGTATGGAAATTTTAATGTACGCACAAAGGCTGACACTCTTTTATAACAGTTTCACTTAATATACGGAACAAAATACAACATATATAGGCCTACCAACCAGTCTCCTTTGATTACAATAAATAAAACGTTTACTTTCTTTTACAAATATATAACTTGTTTGCTGGAGAGTAATGTAGAGAAAACTAAGGTTCTAGTTATATTTGAACACTTTCTGCGTTGCAATAGTCAACATAAATTATAGATGGATGTTTGATTGGTATTCCAGCCATCGAATGTTATGATATAGAGAAAATTGATGGAAATCATGTGACGGTAGGATTTTTCATTGTAATTTATAGGTATTCAGTTAAAGATTCTTTTGTGTTTGCTTTCACAGCTAAGCACGTTGAAAATATACGGTTTCTCATTATTTTAAATTATCTTTAATCACAAACTATGTCATTTACTTAATGAAGAAGAGTGTGCATTACCGTTATTCAATTCAATGACAGGAAGTGCCTTCCATACGGCAGGAAAACAGTGAAACTCTAAACCATTGTTTCGCAGGTATTTAAATTAAATAACTCTATTTAGAAAAGGGCGTGTTTGAAGCCAGAGACACACGCCCATCCAGAATAAAGTTCCTGGCCGGCGAGATCCAAGAACAATACGATTACGACGCCAGTTTATCAATTTTTATGTTAATACGACTGCGTGTCGCTGCATTGTCTTCTGAATGGCTTGAATTATACGTACTCGACTGCAAATTGCTGTTATTGTCGTCCCATACCTCGTATTAGGAGGCAGTGTATGTTGAGTCCTCTTCTCTCTTTGGAAAATGTTTCTTGGAACGTGGCTTCCGTCATAACGTTAAAAAAGGGCTGCCTTAACCTTAACAGACAGGTCACCAATTTGGCTGATCCCTGGAATTAATCAGCCTTGCTCTGTAACAACATCTTTTTTTCTTATAATTTTAATCGAGTGATTTTTTCAGGAAGGTCTCATTTTCAGTTAATTTGAATGAAGATACAAGTGATAAATCACAGCAATGTATGATGGGCGACGGGTTATGGGATGATGGTAGTACGATTCCCGATTCCACGGTATACAGGAATTACTTAAGAAGTTCCTTTCATAGAGACCAAGACCGACTTCCTCCCGATTTCTTGTCCACAATCACACGCTGTTTCTGAAAGACGAACTATCGATGAAATGTAGGCCTAATTAACATAAACTTATAGGTTTGAGCGACGATATTTAAGTAACTAACACTGCTCTGTCAACATTTGATGTCTTAGAACGACGAATGACTGACTTCTGATTTCGCATTTTCCTCACCCTCTCTACATAGGTTCAACGATGTAATCGAATTTGTTCTTTTTCTCACACAAATAAATGGCCACGTTTTAGGTGCTGTAAAAAATCCAAGCAATAGATGTGGAATGAGTGATCAGAATTGCAAATAATTATATTGAAATAAATATTGTATTTTTATTTCCAGTTTCATGGTTGCAGGATAAAGAGCGCGATTATAATATTTCAAAATATGCGAACTGTCACTAGGTTCATTCCCCTTAAACAATATATGAACTGATTTTGCACTAAATATACACTTGGATTCAAAAGATTTCTCTTTTCGGAATATCTCTTTCTGAACAATAAGAGCGAATATATTACCTTAAGAATAACACCCTGAAATACTAATATTCTTTATTGCTATCATATTTCTTTTATGTCTTTATTGATGAGCTTCTTTCCAGCGCTATTTAGCATGTATGTATAGTAATTTAATAGTGAGATATTAATAAATTACGTAATTTTTATATTTGTATTTCACGTTGATTATAATAAAAATTTATCAATATCCTGGTTAAGCTGAAAGAGGACTTAACAGCTCTATCCATAAAAAAAAACGAAACGTTCAAACAGACGACATATAAAGATTCTATCGCATTTTATGCACATCTACGTAGCACCGGCTAATATACTTTTCGCTGTGGACCTGAAAGCACCACGTTTAACTGCGCTGTCGTCTGCATATGGGAGCTGAGGTCACTTTCTAAAGGCTCCTCATTCACAGTGACAGTAAACACCTTGCTGATGCCATTTAGATAGTATCTAACATGCAATAAATACTCTGCAGAGATACATTAAAACTCTCTTCCACAGACTGGAAATGGAAGTACAGTGATTCAGAATAAACTAGCCAACTGATATGGAAACAGAACTAGCTTCATGATGGAAAGAGGAAAATACTGCGCATTTGCCTATCTTCTAGCTGGATGAAATTAATACAACAAAATAATCAGTAACGCGCCAGACCGGGTGTCCGCATTAAAACGTCGCCATATTGCCGTCCGAGTTTTTCAATCGGTTCAGTCTAAAATCCCGATGTGTACGCCGTCATGGTCACTGTTTTAGGCGTTTTAGTAATCAGATAAGTGAATTTTGTAGCAGCGTTTAGGTTCTACCTAGAAAAAAAAATACATAATACACAAAAGTATTAACACTTTTTTTGACATTTTTAGTTTACATTACCCACGGAGAGATGGCAGCACACGTGTTTAACCCTTCTCCAGGATATCACCAGGAAAGTGGACGCCAGCATTCATCGAATCTGATCTTCTTCTACTTCATTATGTTTGCGGTCGGCTATCTTTGATGAGTTTTACTAATCTTTGGTATGGCCAAATTTGGAGCTTTGGTTTCACAACCGCATGTCCTTGCTGAAGCCAAGCATAGCCAGGTCGTGGGGGAAGTGAAGTGTTGTCACCTGTTTTTGAATGGTGTAAGTAAGTGTATTTTTTGGATGTGTGGCTGAAATTAGGATCATCCTGGCATTCGCTCTGATGACTGCGGAAAACAGTCAGGACGGCCAGTACACGTGCTCCATTTTTTTTTTTTTTTTTTTTTTTTAGCTGCTTAACGTTTCCTATAACAACTAGGTCTTTAGAGACGGGAAAGGATGGGGGGCAAGGAATGGGAAGGTATTCGGCCATGGCCTTTTGAAGGAAGCATCCCGGCATTCACCTGGAGTGATTTGGGGAAACCATGGAAAACCGAAATCTGGATGCCCGGACGGGGATTCGAACCGCCGTCCTCCCGACACGTGTTCCACTTCACCTGCGTTCATGTCGATCATCACTTTGCCACAGACAGAATCGAGACTCGTCTCTAAACACAAATGTAGTGTACGTATCCACTTGCATTTTGCATTCCATCAGGTTAGGCGATGCTGGTAATGAAATCAGATTAATGGACCACATTGAAGAGGAGTCAGAGAGTGTAACCCACCTTCAAGCAAGTGGATTACAATCGAAACGGGGGTGACTCTCTCTGTAAGCACTGCTTGGATCTGACCTGCAGTCATCCGCCAGCAACTGCCACCCACACAACTGGCGATCTCCACGTGCTGTTGTCCTTCTGTTTGTGTCTGCTCTGGGAGTACTAGAACCTTATTTCATCCACTATGTAACAAATATCTATACTGACATTCCACTACGGCCAGTAATTTGGGAGATTTCATGATATGATGGATCAATTTCAAACACGTCTCACAGTTAGACAATTAGGTGTAAGGAGTAATCACTCTTCGTTTTGGCATACTTGCTCAACAAGAACTTGTGGACAAAAAGGCGTCATGTTACACCACACTACACAGCACTTATACTCTAAGAAACATATTAAATGTGCATAGTAAATAGCCATGTAATCCACAAATTATTACATGTAAAACTTTCAATTTTTAATCGTTTGATACCTTTGGGGCCAAATTTCATTCATTTATCCCATCTCCTTCTGGGTGTTGAACTTTCAGTTTCCGCCAGTGTATAACAACGTAATAAATGTTAAATTTGTTTGATCCAATTATTTATCCGATCTAACGTTTAGTAATAGTGTAAAAATTGTAAAATAATATGCAACTTTTGGTGAAAAATATTTTAGCTGTTCTTTATCATTTCGGCTGTTATTACTTCATTCCCTGATATTTTTAAAAGGTTTAACAGTGCAGCTCCTTCTTAAAAACTAAAACGTTATCGTCATTCATCCTGAGAAACAGAAGTAAATCTTTTAAAGTAAATATAAACGAATCGTAATTGGATAGCTGAAATATGGAACAAAACAATATTAATATTAAGAATAATATTTAGAAGATGTTCTAGGGTTGAGCACCCTTCATCTAGACTATAGAGCATCGCCACCAATCTTACTGCTATATCAAGATGTACTGCAATATTCTACAGTGCAATTAAAAACACCACATTAATAGCATTTTTTTAACGTTAGTGAAATTGTTGACGTGGTTATAAATTTTTCACAACTTTAGATAAACTGATAGGCTTTGGGCAAGATGGAAAGGGTTTGCGGGCCGCAGATTGAGTACCAACGCTATAGAGCAGGGTTTCTGGAACTTTTAGCACCATTGTGTGTGTTATACGCTTGAGATACCCTGCTCTAGAGGATATAGCGGTAACAAGTGGGCCCAGAAACAACTGCGATGTTTTCCACACCTGCCGAATTCATCAGTTGTGGGGCTTAGTAGTCCTGCGACGTGGTGACAGAGTTTCGATCTGTCGCGCATTGTACCTTTCTCGTGGCTGAAACTACAGTTTTACGTGGAATGAGAACCTGGCGTGGCTCATACGATCAAACACCACTCTTTAAATTCCAGGCCCCACCGGGAATTGAACTCGGAACCGGATCCTAAACTTTTGAAAGCAAACGCCGTAACCACTCAGGAACCTTACAGTATTTTAGTGGAGGTAACGATGAATTTTTGTCCATTTCACCAGCACAAGTGGAGCTGAGATAGATAAGCATTTCAGTGTCAAGAATTGTGACGGCAGTCGGAGTAAAACCGGGACCCTTCAGAGAGATATCACAGAAGGAGATTGTCAGTCCGTGTAGTGATGTGAAGCTGGGCGGATCTAGCGACCTCCTGGTATAACGAGCGGCAGCAGCTGTCACGACGTAAGGGCAGCGAGTGCTGAGATACCGTCGCGAGGATGCAGCCTTGCGCAAGACTCGCTCCCTTACTTGTGGGTGCAACCAGCGGCGTGGGCCGGCTCGCCAAAATTAGTGTCCTCATTCCGGGGCCGTGATATATGCCCTCGGCGCACCGGGCCGGTTATTACAAAGAGGGTGAAACAGTTTGTCCACCTACGCTCTCGTTGTCAGGCTGATTTATCCCGCCTTTTATCCCCGGACGTTTTCAGCGCACGATATATAAAAGCAGGTTGCGGTAATGCCGACCTGCGTTGATTTACAGACGGCGTGTAATTTTAATGAATCCGCGCGCTATTGTCTCGGGATCGATATTGTAATGCGGAGGGGAGGAGCGTGCCGGGTGCGTGTGCGTGGGCGGATGGCTATGGGCCGTGATTCAGAGCCGCCGGCGGGACAGGTAAACGGCGTTCATTAGAGCCCACGCGCGCGGCGGCAGGTACCGGAAGTACTGTGCGTATTGCGACACCTCGCTGACGCAATTCACAACTCCTGTATCTGAAGCCTGGTTATTAAGAAAAGCAGAAGGGAATAAAAGAGATAGAACTCCACGAAATGTCGTCTATCGAGCAATATCCATTGGACAGCTTGATGTCTTTTTAACAGCAGATTGAGTGCTTAGAAGATGCTTCGACAAACTATACGCCAAGTTGGAATATAACTACCGATACACGAGACTGCATTTTTTTTTTTTTTTTTTTAAAGTTGAATGATAATTTTCTGAAATAGATATTTTTGGTGCTAATTTTAGAAATAACCTAAAATTTCGTCGTCAGCTTTTAACACAAATTGTAATTAAAATTTTAACTGCAAACATAATTTCATGTCTTTCGTTTACCATTGGGAAAGCTTGGAATCACCCAAATGTAGAAATAATATTTTATTGAACACTGAAAAAAATTGTATTGAAATTTTGTCATAGAGGAATTATAGTGGAAGAAACAACACTTTCAGGTGAAACTAATGTATGGAATTTTACCATTTTGTTTTTGGTTACACACTTGTTTGCAACTATTTGTATTCACTTTTAAAAATTTCCGGTAAGCTGGTTTGAACTTTCTTGAATTTTTCTTCACATTACAGGTTTTTTTTAAAAAATATAAATCATTTGTATGCCATCGTATTTACTTTCATCTCCCCGGATACCTTTTTCCATGCCCTAATGTTCTTGTTATTCACTGTCATAACTTAAATTTTAAGGAAAAAGTGAAGTTGCAAGTGGAGAAAATCAGTTTTAAATCACATACTACAACAGAACAACTTAAAGTTTCATAACGAAGTTTTATTTTATTTTTATTTATTATTATTATTATTATATATTATTATTATTATTATTATTATTATTATTATTGGCCTTTCTCTTCCTGCATATAGTTTTGAGAAACGGTTTAGAATCAGATCCAAACCTCTACTACAAGAGAGATAGTAGCGTTTGTATACGCTTCATTTTTCATAAGTCCAAAAATTTTAAGGTAAACAGAGAATACTTTTTCTCAATTGTTCGTGAGTCACTGTAGAAAACAAATCTTGTGATATTCTATTTCTGTTTGGCAATAGAATAGTTCCCAAAAGTGCAACAAAATAGTTTTGGGTTCCTTTGGCACTTGCTATACCAATGCTTTTTCCCCGATTGAAAGCAATCCTTCAGTTCACTACTAGTTTGTTGGAGTTGTAGTAATTTTGCAGGATTTCTGTGGGGTCTTCACAGCTACCGTATCGGTCCCGTGATGTGAGTGTTGTGTGAAACTGGGTTTGGAAAGAACATTATTGTTCAGATTAGACAACAAGCTCAGGTAGGGAAATGCTCTACCCCTGCTTCTAAACACTGTCGTTATGGGTCAAATAGTAAAGAAGGTGACTATTAAGATCAGGGAGGAAAAATGAAAGCCATGGTGTTTGTAGATGATGTAGTGGTTTGGGGAATCTGCCAGTCAGAAATGCCAGAACAGCTGGATGCGTGGCAAAAGTAGTAAAATATTACAGAATTCAATTCCCTGCAATAAAAAAGTAGTAATTGCAACTCGAAAGAAGGGTAGAAGTAACCGGAATGTTATACGTGAAGCTGAGAAACTGAAGGATGTAGAAGATTACATGTATCTGGCAAGTGTGATGGAAGAGAATAAAAGAAACGAAATAAAAGAACGACGTAGAAGAGTCCAAGAATTCTACAGTGGTGTGAGAGACTTGATTTGGATCAAGAAAGTTTTACGAAAGTTCGAACGGATTTTCATAGGAATTACTTTGTGGCAATATTAGTATCTGGTTTTGAAGAATGGGCTACGAAAGAAATAGATATTAACAGAATTCACGTTAAGAGATCAGACTACAGAGGAGGTAAGACTGAATGAGTATGTGAGAAAGACAGAAAAACAAGACTCTGTACAGGATAGAATTGAAAGATCAAGATTCCAGAGTTATTGTTAGTGGTCAATCTTTTTTTTATATAGTACGTTATGTAGTTTGCTTTGAAGTCACACAACCGACTCTTAGCGAAGATCCGAGCGTACGGTATATCTGATCAGATTTGCGAATGGATACGCGATTTTCTAACTGGTCGGTCACAGTATGTCGTTGTAGACGGGGAAGCCTCTTCTAAACTAGATGTTACTTCGGGCGTTCCTCTAGGAAGTGTAATAGGACCACTTCTTTTCTTAATCTTTATAAACGATCTCGGTGACAACGTTAATTGCAGGATGCGATTTTTTGCTGATGATGCACTTATTTATAGGGAAGTGAGGTGCTCCGACGATTGCTTAGAAATTCAGCGCGATCTGGATGTTATTTCGGAATGGTGCCGTGAATGGCAGCTTACACTTAACTGTAAAAAGTTCAAGGCAATGCACATAAGTAATAAAAAGACCCCGCTTGCTCTGGAGTACAAAGTTAACAATTCAGTTGTTGACACTGTAGATTCCCTGAAGTATCTAGGCGTAACAGTACAAAGAAACATGAAATGGGACTTGCACATAACTTCCGTTGTAGGAAAAGCTAATTCCAAACTACGATTCATAGGACGTATTTTGAGAAGTTGTAATGCTCATACAAAGGAAATAGCGTACAAAACACTAGTGCGTCCGCATTTGGAATACTGTTGTGGAATTTGGGATCCTTATCGCAAGGGATTGATTGACACATTAGAGAAAGTACAGAGAAGAGCCGCTCGATTCGTGACTGCTAGTTACAGTCCTTACGTAAGTGTCACAGAGCTAATTCGTGGGTTGGGCTGGGATTGTTTGGCGGACAGACGACGTCGTTTTCGTTTGAATTTGCTGGAGAATATGCGAAAATCTTTAAGTTACGAGTGCAACGAAATACTTCTTCCGCCAACCTATTTAGGTCGCAATGACAGGAGGGATAAGATTAGAGAAATGAGATGCCGTACTGATTCATTTATGTATTCCTTCTTTCCTCGATCTGTTCGGGATTGGAATGCGCAGAATTAGGATTGGTGCTTAGCACCCTCTGCCACCCACAGTATTTGTGATTTGCAGAGTATAGATGTAGATGTAGAAGTCATTGTCTTGAAAACAATGTACTCCACATAAAACAACTCGCCTCACGTTTTTAATTATTGAACATTTATTTCAAACATTGCATGAATCATTTACAAATCCTATTCTCTTTTTCTTTACGCATTAATCAAAACATTCTTCAGACCTCAGAGTCAAGTCTTTACGCTAAAACAATACTAATATCTCTGCTAAGGTCAGTGTTATCCATCATATTACAGTCCAGTTTGCAGGCTAGCTTAGTTATCTATACTCTTACGCTCTAGCCGTCCACCGCGTACATTAACATGTTATTTTATGTACATTACTTCATATTTATTAGTTCTATGGTTGTTACCTGACAGTATGAACGAATGGAAAGGATGAGTGGTGAAAGAATGCCAAAGAGAAATAATTTGGAGCTGCAATGGAAGAGGTCTTGAGGTCTATCTACGGATCGATGTATTAAGGAATAGAAAAGACAAATAAGAAAATTGGGCCGTATGGGAAGGGAAGGAATGATGGAAGAGCATGAGACACTGAAAGGATTGTATTCTTGAGAGACCTGGCAAGAGGCTAGAAACCGTCAACGATAATGCTACTAGTAAGCTCATATTGTAATTTGGTAAAAAATCCTCGAATACTGCTTGTTAATATACGAGCTGAACAATAAGCAAGGAGATCCATAAATTGGGAAGGTGATACTTGGGGTGAGTTTTTATCTTTAAAACAGCAAATCCTGATTAGTTTTCTGTTTCCAGTTCAGGCGTACCTAATCAGTCACAGTTTATTCTCGCAGTCAAAGGGTAAACATCTCCTATTATATTTATCCTATTCATAATTTGATTAGAATGTCTGCCTCCGCAATATATACGAGATTAACCTCTGGTTAAAACAGAGCTTAACTACTGTAGCTGATTTTCGGTAGCAATTATAGGTGGAGTGCATGTACATACCTTGATCAGGTCATTAGAACGAGAGTTGTTCGTTTCTCTGATTTGGTGGCTGAGCCTTGGCCCACGCTTGAGATGCTGGGCGCTTCCTCTGAAGTCGCGACCTCTGACAGGAGATGTCGAACCGTAGGCGGCGCTCTGGCTAGTGGGCGTTGCGCGCACCTGCAGCCTGGGGCTATTTCTCCTACCTGCAACTTCTGTTAGTGTTACAAGGTTATTCTGAAATCTCGTTTAACCGAAAATAATCTTTGGAACCACACGAGAATTAACCATCTGTTCTTCCTACAATATCACAGGAAATACTTTTCTTCGCAATAATAAGAAAATAAAAGAGGTTAATCCTTTGAGAACAAGATAACTGAATCAGTTTTCCTCCTTAAAACCATGAAAAATAAAATTATTTAAGTTAACAATATCAGATCAAGCATCTTTACGGATATCGTGGTATTGCTGAATGAACTTACTCTAAGTTTGAATGCAGTATTTTTTAAGTGAAACTTCTGTAGGCTTGGGGTAAATCTGTGAATTCACGTCAATGACATGCTATGACGTGTTGGACTCTTTTTGGAACACACAGTTTTTTTATCCGTTTTTGATGAAACTTTGCATTCGTATACTTTAAAACAAATAGAAAAATACTGTTTATGTTTGATTTATAAAAACTTAAAGCCTTTCCTCCCTCAACTTAATTTCTGTCAACGTTGTTCATACAAACACACAGTTTTTGTCCGATTTTGACAGTACTTACAACACATATAGGCCTATGTAATCTTGGTTGTCCGGGTTGAACCGCGTCAATTTGTTGAAAACTTAACGTTTCGGCCATCATTTTGTGACCTTCTTCAGAGTACCCACATATAGGCCTACTTCAATCCAAGGCGGTCTGGTAGCTCAGCGGTTAAGGCGCTTACTTCCAAAAATTTCTCTTCACCCTCGCGGGTTCAAATCACGTGGTGAGCAGGAATTATTACAAGTTGTGTTTGATTATATGAGCTACGCTGGGACGATCCGTGGTTCTGATTCCACGTCAAACTGTAGGCCCCTTGAGGAAAGGAATTAACCTTCCTGTCTCTGACACAGTAGGTTGGTGCATCTCCTTCGGCAAGATTCGACCAACCTTCGGGTTGTCGACTAAGTTAGATTTTTAGTGTTTGAGGTGAAAACTTCTTTAGGCGGGTTGGACGATTTTTGGATCTTATGGGTTCGCGTCACCGACATACTAAAGTTAACAGTATTCCTGTAGTGGTCGGGTGGCTCAGTGGTTAAGATTTCTGACTGGGAACGAAAGATCCTCCGTTAGAATTCCTGTCTCGGTGGGATTTTAAATAGACCCATAACCCTGATTTCCCCTCTGGCAAAGGTTGCCAGAACGCTTCCGTGATTCGGACTCCATGTTAAACTGTAGGTCCCCTGTAACTGGTAGGGTTATCGACATGGAATAATTTTTATTTACTATATCAATAGCTACAAGTATGATATTCATAGTTTTCACTTATGTCGGCTATCCCCACTGTCCCAAAGTGCCAACAGTATTTTTTTTGCTTCGGGCTTTATTCATCGCCAATATCGAGCTGGGTGAGGTAGAGGGGGCAGGAGGAAAGGAACGGGAAAAACGATATCTGGATGACCGAAATGAGATTTCAACCCGCGTTCCCTCCCCCCCTCCCCCCCCCACCCCACCCTCCCTGCCCACCCCTAAATGACAGACCCAAGCGTTACCATTCACCCAACAGACTGGTTTTGTGGTAAAGCGGTAGGTGTGGCCAATGGCTTTCCACCGAATATCAAAGTTTTCTCATGCGCGTATAGATGACAGCTATGATTGGCGATAAGATTATGTGTTGCGTATGTGACGATCATATAAGAGAGAGAGAGAAACTCCAACGTTGGTCTATTTAGGCCTGCTGTTCCTAAGATAACTAAGATTCCATCATGTTTTACGCCCCCATCCCACGGACGAATCACCATTAACAGTTTCGTATGTTTCCTCATTCCTTATACACTGAGGAAAGATTTTCAATTTAACCTAGGGATCCAGCATACACTCGGGTGATATGAATTTTGCATCATAATCTCTCATAACCATATCGCCAGGTACAAAATGATGAAAAATTTCTACCACGACTACTGCTCGAAATAGCTAATAGCCTCACTTTACTTTTCTATTTCATTTATGCAGATAGTTCGGTTCTTTACAAAATAACTGTGTGTGAATGTTGAAAAGTGTATTTGTCTTATGTTTGTTCCTGGTTAACTTTTATAGCGGAAATCAGTAAATGCTTTTTCTATAAGCAAAAGTAGGATTTCTAAACAACTTTATTCGAGCGCCAGACACAGTATTTAAGAAAAATTAGAGACGAGATGGGCACAAACTCGTAATACCAGATTAATGCTAAGAGACTTGAATAACAATTATAATAGTGAATGCAAGTACAGTAAAAACTACATAATATTAGAAGCACATTTTGCTACTAACCGAACTTCAAGGAAGTGGAAATTTATTTTCAGTTTTAATTATTTTCTATATTTAAGCCGAGCGTGGTGGGTGAGCGGTTAGCGCTCTCGCCTCGAATTCGTGAGGACGCCAGTTCGAATCCCCGTCCGGGTATCCAGATTTGGGTTTTCCATGGTTTTCCCAAATCACTCAAGGCGAATGTCGGGATGCTTCGTTTAAAAGGCCATGGCCCAATTCCTTCCCGTTCCTTGTCCCCAGTCACATCCCGCCTCTAATGACCTTGACGTCGACGAGGCGTAAAGTCATAAGTAAAAAAAAAAGTCTATGTTTAAGTTCACAAAACTCAATTTATACACTTGTGTGTGGATTCTCAGCATCCTACGGTTCCGTGAGTTAAGCAGAAGTGATTATTTTTATCCACAGTTTTTATTACCACTCCATGTTTCGCCGTAGATGTGTTAACGAAATTATTCAGAACTATAAAATCTTATAAATCTTCCTAAGAATTATGTCCTTTTCTAAAACTTATTGCCTGTACGAATCTTTAACTGTTGATAGAAAGTCGGTATGTCAAAACTGGACAAAAAATCCTTGGGTAGAAGGAGGGTGGAAAGTAATCTGTTACTCGGATAGGCAAATACCACAAAATTCAAATGAATACGTATCTTTCAGTATGTAGTTGGGAAATTATTTCTTAAAAAGACAATTCATTTAATTGCTCTTCTTCATTTTCTGATATTTGTCGATTAAAAATATGCAAGTATTTCATCTCTAAAGTTAAATATTTCTACAAATTTTCCATACAACGGTAGAACTTGATTGAGTACAAAGGCGGATGGACATGTTTTGAAGTTGTCTCATTACAGACATTAAATTATGTGTGCAGTCTGAAGATATGCGAAGTACTAACGCTGAAAATTAAGGCGTGTCTCCTGAATGGCTGCTCAGAAGACACGCCTTAATAACATGTTGCTACTCAGCTAACGAGTCATAAAATCCTAAAATTAAAATAAAAAAATATTACTTCAACATTACAGCTGAGATGTTAATTGCTTATGATTCATATTTCCTTGAAATACAGCATCTAGATTTAGAGAAATTATTTCTTTTTTGTCTTGGGATTCCTGGAAGTTATTTCTCACATTTACAAAAAAGTTTTATCCTTTCTGGGAGATTGCTTGCTCCCGCAAAAGTTTCTCTCACAGAAAGCTTAGCAAAATATTTTTAAAGCTATAATTATCATAATATTGTATCAAGAATGATAACGCAGATACTATACCAGTCACTTACTTTTATTCCGACTTTAACTTGAGTTTCTTATTAGTTGGAAATACTGATATCAAAACATTGATTGAGGTATCAAGGCGCATATGAGATGAGACTATAAAGTTCCAGGTAAGAATGTCCATGTCATCTAATTATTGATGGTACATTTTAATTACCTTGGCTGTATTCAGAATCTAACAGAATTGAATTTGCAGTGGGTAGCCTACTAATATTTAACCCCCTGCAAATACCTTTATCGACATAGCGTGTAATAATTACGTAAACTGCGACTTTATAGTTCGTGTCTCAAGATAGATGTTACTGGAGTGCAGCTTCTTATTATTTGCTACTTCTAATGAAGGAACAAATGTTTTGCTTTGAACAAGAATCAGTGTATGGAAGAGTTACAATAATTTGTATGAATCGATAATTTTAGATAGGCCTGTACACTTGACAGTTGATGTTTCTACTTGAGTTAATGACAAAATTTCACGGCAGTCGAACCATTAATATTTGATTTAGTTTAACATTCGCCGTCATTAACCAGAGTAGTACCTCTAATTATATCGTGCTTGTTTTCACTTGATTCGGTTGTTTTATTTATTAGCATTTGTTAGCCAAACATTACTAGGATATCTTTAAAAGAATCACATAGCAGAAGAACTGAAATAAAGGTCCAAAATTGAAATACAACAATATTTTAGGGCTTTACGCCTCGTCGATGACGAGGTAACGTCATTGACTTTTAATGAAACAGCCGTCATTCCGTTCTCCTGGCGGGAAATCTATGTGACGAGACAGGGTTCGAACCCACGTCTTCCTGAATGTCAGGCTAAACGAATAACATAACCAAAAACAAACAAAAAATCGTACTTATATAGACGCAAATACGGAAAGTACTGCTCGTTTTGGTACAGAGTTTTACAATTAGCATACTGCACAATAGTGTTTAATAATGTGTGGATTCATGATTTCTAACAGACCTTTATAAAATTGGACAAATCGACTGATTTCTACGAGTAAATAATTCTTCGATTAGTTTTAGGGCACTGAACATCAGTGGATAAAGGAATAAAGACATGGAACAGTAATTCTATAAAACATATGCTGCTTTCTTGTTTATACATCAAAGAAGTACATGAGGAGTATATGTATGAAGAATTTAAGGAGTAAATAACTATTATGAAATATAAAGGAAAATGTAAAATAAAGCTGGAAAAAAGTAAAATTTCAATAAATTTTTATAATTCTTTACTGCGAAAAACTATTAATTCAGGCAGTAGATTGTTTGGTTATGGGTACAAAACGACTGAGCACGCTTGCCAATTTAGGGCAAAGGAATAAACCATCCAATTGCAAAGAAAGATACGAACCAGTAGACGAGTTATAAACGGTGAGACGCTGACAAATATTCGTTTTTGCTTCTACCCACATTAACTGCTTTTTCGTAGCAGATGTTTAAAACACTTCCCCCATTGTTTAGTGTACCGTCTACCGTAGTCAATGACGTTAGTGGGAAGACAACTCAATTCCCCGAATGGATCGATGAAAAACGCCACGCCATGCAAAGCAGCAATTATAAAAGCAAACACACGTTTAGTGCGATCGTAAATAACGGGAGAGGTCTGTTTGGCTTTATGTGCGCTTCTCATGCTATGGTCGCTACCGCTGCCGAGTTGGCAATTTAATACTCACCGCGGGTGGTATACGGAACTAATTAACTAAACAGCGGTAACGATCGACGGAAAAGGAACAACGAACCAGAGGTATTAGTATTCACTGAATGTTCTACTAGGTAGCAGAGATAATGCGGTCCTCCAGTTACTCCAGAAACGTAGAAAATATACCTTCATCTATGTGGCAACTGAGCATGCGGAAATAGCTGTCTTTCTCATTAGGTTGCGTTTGGTAACAAGTAAACAGAATTATTGTGATACTGTTCACGTTCATGTTATTGAAAAACTTACTTCAAAATCAGTATGTATATTAGTCAAATCAAGTAATATGCAAGCAGAAAGAGTGATAAAGCTTATGGTTTGTAAAATAAACGAAATTCGTCTTACAACAAAACATAAGCTAATGATTAATTATGGCGGAGAAAGACGCAACTCACTATACCATATCGGGGTTTAGGATTGACATTTTTATAAATCCTAGGATCGCCTCAATAAATACCAAGATCTGATTTTAAATTCAGAATTGCCTTGGCAGTCGAGTGTTTTCTACGTATCTTTTAACTTTAAATTTATACAAATTATTAGTTGGAATGGGTTAGAATTTGGATTGTATTGAAATAGAATGTCGATAAATCAATCCAAGTTAAATACAGGAAAAACTGTGTATCTAATACAACAGTGGTAAAACTTATCTAAGTTCAAGTACAATGATGCTGAATATTCATAATCAGATATCGCTAATCAAGTGCAAACAGCACATAGATGGCTGAAGTCACTTGGACACTTTGACAATGAAATTGTAACACCTTTGCTTGAAATTTTTTATTATTTCCGGTCAATTTTGTGTGATATGAATTCATCTTACTGTTGCAATAGTTAATGTGGTGCCTCATCAGAGTTTTAAATCTAAAATTCTTTGTATTCCACCTTTCTTCTTAAAATTGTTAATTACGTATGGTCTTAGTGTCCTAATGACACTGTAGCCTATCCGTATAATACTACCGAAGCAAGAGGACCTACAGCTTAACGTGGAATCCAAAACAAAGAGTGTCCTAGCATAATTCGCATTACCAAGGCACAACTTTTTCACAAGTGCCGGTCATTTTTAAGGGCCGTAAAATTTCAAGCCAAGACCGGAATTCGAACCGGGCCCTACAACTCCCTTGTTGCATACCTGGTCCAATTGAGCCCACCAGACCACTCATTTTGTTTTTTTGAAGGAGCATCCAGCAAAATTAACTTCAGTTTTTTCTGTCACCCCGTTGATTTGCTGATTCCACTTCACGTTATTCACTGCCGTTTTTTAAGTTATGGAAGAATTAAATCACTTGAACTTGATACTAAACGTTTATGGCTTTTCCTTTTTTACTACACGCATTGGTTTGGAGTTATTACTGTATCTGTAATCGAACTGTCGAATACTACGCAAAAAAAACTACAGAACCAATTTAATTGGGGTTTTCACAGTATAAAAGTTTATTGTCCACCTTAAAATCTGCAGTGTACAGGTGAACAAAGCAAGACATTATAATTCGTTTGTATCGAGAACATAGAGGCGCCACATGGAATATCAAATTAATACTCAGTACGGTACAATTTGCTGATGACATTGTCACGGTAGCATATCAGGCTGAGGATATTGAGAAGATACAGACTGTCACAACAAAATACTGAAGGTAACTTTTGAACTAACTGTAAATCAAAGTAACACAAAAGTGAAGAAATTTATCAGAAATGATACCAATAATCTTATATATTTAGAAAAATAAACGTGTGTCTTCCTATATTTCACTTTTCAGCCACCACTACCTAGCACAGATCACTGAAGTTTGTGTGTGGAAGTAATATGGAGTTTCCTGTCGTGCACAAACGTTGACCGAATGCCGATAGCTGTGGGGATGTGGAAGATATGATGATTAAAGTTGGTCAATGCAGAGCGTTTTCATATTTCGACCAAAAATTTTTGTCTCCTTATACTTCTCTTTCCTGCCACAACTACATAGCATAGACCATTGGTGTTTGTGTGAGGTAGTAGAATCGTGTCTCCTGTCGTGTACTATGGTTGTTAGATGTCGGTAGCTATGGGGGTTGAAAGTGGTCGATCTGCGGCAATTTCATATTTCTATCAAAGACGCATATGTCTAGGGTGTATCACTTTTCAGCGAAAACTATCTATCGCAGATCACTGGCGCTTGTGTGTGGTAGTAACACAGAGTCACCTTTCGATAACAACGTCGGCCGAATTTCAGTAACTGTGGTATTATGGGAGAAATGGTGGTTGAAAAATGCCGATCAAGGATATTTTCGTATTTCTACGAAAGACATGTGTCTCCGAATATGTCACTTTTCTGCCACAAGTACATAGCATAGACCATTGGTGTTTGTGTGTGGTAGTAGAATCCTATCCCCTGTCATGCACTATGGTTGTTAGATGTCGATAGTTATGGGGGTGTGGGAGAAATGAGGGTTGAATACGGTCGACCTGCGGCAATTTCATATTTCTGTCAAAAACGCATGTGTCTTGGTGTATCACTTTTCAGCGAAAACTATCTATCGCAGATCACTGGCGTTTGTGTGTGGTAGTAACACAGAGTCACCTTTCGATAACAACGTCGGCCGAATTTCAGTAACTGTGGTATTGTGGGGAGATATGGTGGTTGAAAATAGCCGATCAAGGATATTTTCGTATTTCTACAAAAGACATGTGTCTCCGCACATGTCACTTTTCTGCAACAATTACATAGCATGGATCATTGGTGTTTATGTGTGTTAATAGAATCGAGTCTCCTGTCGTGCACTATGGTTGTTAGATGTCGGCAGCTACGTGGGTGTGGGAGATATGTGGGTTGAAAATGGTCGACCTGCGTCAATTCCATATTTCGTGGCCGAGCAAGGATATTTTCGTATTTCGATGAAAGACATGTGTTTCCACATATATTACTTTTCTGTCACAACTACTTAGCATAGACCATTGGTGTTTGTGTGTGGTAGTAGAATCCTGTCCCCTGTCGTGCACTATGGTTGTTAGATGTCGGTAGTTATGGGGGTGTGGGAGATATGGGGGTTGAAAGTGGTCGACCTGCGGTACTTTCAAATTTCTACCAAAAACTTATGTGTCCATGTTGTAACGAAACGCTTCTTGTGACCGCTAGTTACATTAATAAACTATATGTTTATTATTTAAAATGTGGAATATTTTAGTGGTCGTTTGGGCGCAGTGTACATTGTACGAGTGTGGAGCGGCAGATCTGAGGAATGCCAGCAGGCCGGTTCCTAGAATTAGCGAGGGAGGAATAGTGAGTGCCTAATGGAGGGGAGATTTGTGCGTGCCAGGTAGACAAACAGGGTGATCGGCGAAAGTTTTCTGTTTTGCATGTGGGCACGACGAACGAGTGAAGAGATTCGATGCCGGCCGGCCAGCACGTTCGGACGATGTGATTTCTGGACTGTCCATTCGTGAGTGGGACTGTTGCTGCTGCCTGGATCCGGACACCCGCTATTTTGTTTGAGCAGATGAGCTCAGGCAAAGGACGACATCTGAGGAACTGTGCTACACTGGTCCATAGCAGAGAAGACCGTCATCCAATGTGTGGCGGCAGACATGTACATTCGGTAATTATACATCGCAATGAAGGACACTGTGCTAGCTAGGACTTTCAAGTTCATAGTATTGCCCAGCTACGACCCTGCAGATAAGAACTCTCATAGCCCGGAGCAAACATCTCTTTCAGAAGTGAAGTCAAAATGTTGGCTTCGTTTACTGTTTAATTTTGTGTATTTTATATAAATACCCTGGCGCCCACAAAAAGGACAACTGATTATTTTTAACTAATTTGTGATATATGTCACGTGATTAATTGAAATAAAACCATTTGTGATTTCTCGTATAAAAGTATTCACGCAAGTTCTACCTTTCATGATAATAAAAATAAAATAATAAAATTAATTATAATTTTAAATCAGGTAATGAGGTCAGAACGTTACAATGGCGAACCAAGTGGGGCTTTTCGATTATTAATTGCAAAAATTAATTATGCTATGAACGAAAGACAGCACTATGTCCTTGGCAACTTTCTTATTTTGTAGATAGAAAGTAGTTTGTATTACTTTGCGTAGGTTAATGCATGTATAAATTCATGTTGTACTTGTTGATCTTAGATGCAAGTTGGCTCTGCAATAAGATCAGATAAATTTATTTTGTGTGCATTGCGTATGTTAAATAATAATTATCTTCTGTGACATGGGAATGTGCAATGGGTTTTGTCCAAACGCACTCAAATTCTGTTGTATTACGGCGTTGATAATTGTTGTGATGCTTTCTTTATGGCAATTGCAAGTAGTTGTCGAAATTTGTGTGGATTTCGAGCCATATGTCCAGGGTAACGATATCCTTTCATATTTAAACCATTTTTCCGCGAAGGTATTTGATGAGTAAATTCTTCTTGTAATTTTTCCATTGAAATTATAGAATGTGTTGTGGAATGTTCTTTGGGTTTGATTTTATTGTGCAATCGCGGATTTTATTGAGGCATTTTATTTGCAGATTAGTGTAAAGTCTTTCTGATGGTGTTGCAATCCTTATTTCTTTTCTTGTTGTTGTGTATTGGAATATTCTTTGTGTGTCAACGAAATAGTTGAAAATAGCGTGAAGTTTTAAAGTAATGCGCTTGAGATCCAGTACCATTATTAACATGTCGAAAGAAATCATGGAAGGGTCAAATTTATTATCACAGGAGCCAGTACCCACTGATTCAAATACGGATCATATCGGGGAAGACAATAATCGCAGAAATAGCGTATTCCACCAATCACCCGTTGAATTAAGGCAGGAAAATTTGGAAATTTTCAGATACCTCCAACATGAGTGCGAAAAAGTCTCGGTGATTCCTGCATTGCAGACTCAGCAACACCAGATGAACGATATAGCGGCTTTATTAATGGAGAAATTTTCACAATTATCTGCTCAATTTACAACACAATTTCAAGAATCCAATGAAAAATTGTCTGAACTCTCAGTGCAAATGTCTAGTAAAATCGAGAGTCTTGAAAGAAAACAAGAAATGGCTCACAAAAGAATTGAAGAGCAATTTGCTACTTTTCGCGGAGAAATTGGCCGAGAAATAAATGATTTTAAAAAGGAAATTAGCTCTGAGATCACTCTTTTAAGCAAAGTCCAGACGGAGTTAAAGTCTTCTTGCAATGTACTTGAGACGACTAACAATGAAATTTGCCGTAAGTAGAAGCGAATAAAAGTTCAATTGAACAAATGCGCACAGAAAACAGTGAACATTTAGGTCAGATTTCTGAGTTGCTCATTCAATAAAAGATGGGTGTTGATGAAAATTTAGGTAAAATAAGATCCGAAGTTGGAGATCTTAAGAATTCCGTGGGAAGAAATGGAGAAAAGTCAAAAGAATCTAGAAACATCACTGCGTAACCTTGCTGCCGAAACGGAGGTAAAATTACGTAATTTGGAAAGTAAAATAACCGAAAGAATAACTCTGCTAGCAACAATGAACAATGTCAAGCTAGTTGTGCTCAGCTGTTTTCGGGAAATATAGAGTTAAAGCTGCCTAGATTTGGTTCCAAGGGGGGAATAAATCCGAAAGCTTACCTCGAAGACCTTGAAAGATACTTTCAAATTAAAGCTGTTCCGGACTCGGCAAAACTTTTAATCATTAGCCAGTCATTTTTTGAACAGGATCGTTCATGGCTAAAGGTAGATATGTCGTACACACAATTTAAGGAATTGTTTTTGAGTGCTTTCTGGTCAGCAAAAATTCAAAACCAAGCGAGGACGCGATTTTACCAAGGAAAATACGAGCCTAAACCTGGTGATTCAATGGAAAGGTATGTGGAACGGTTAGTCGTAAAAAGTCGTTATTTTGACACAGTGATGCCGGACGCCGAGTTCATTGATATAATAAGCTCACATTTCAGCCCGGGGGTTCAAGAACACATCTCGCCTGTATATGTAAAGAATATCACTGATTTATTAGAAACACTGCGGAATCTAGATGCCATAGGACAACGAGCGAGCCGTGAACAGTGCGCGGAAAATGTGCAGGACAATCGCTCTAATTCTCATGGATACTTCCGGCCAAATAATCAGAATAACGGGCAAAGTTTCAAGGGAGGTAAAAATTGGAAGCAAGCCCAATCTGGCGATAAGAAACCTTGGAAGACTGATGGTCAGCGGGATGGTCACGGGCAAACACGCGGGGGTTCGCCGGAGGTAATGCTATTCTAACCGTCGCTCCCGACAATAGCATTCAGAACGAAAAGTGAATATTAATTGAGAGTTGGTGCCGCCACGCGAAACATCGCAGGGTGACCAATTAAAACAATGAGATTTCGCCGGGGATGCTGAGGGCTCTCCACAGTTTTGCCTTATTAATTTAACATACTGGCGAAATGGTGGTGTGGAGGATGAGGAGAATGATGCGGATATAGCAAGACCAAAGCATAATCAAACTTTCACTGTAGGGCAACGAGTATTATTACGCACCAGTCCACAATCATACACCAATAAGAAGCTTTGCAAAGTTTATTATAATATATATATTCCATGCATGGTGAAAAGGATAATCTCAGTTAACGGCTACTTATTCACTGATGGAACCAATGACTTTAACCCCATAATTCACGAAACTTGAAAGAGTATTCTGATGATCACAAAGTTTTGGTACAGTCGCGCGAGGATCATTTAGTGCAACTTGTTTCTCTTGATAGTGACGATGGGCATATATGTGCCGGAAAAGGATAAAAACTTGCCGAGATGATATGTTGGGACTTGATTTCTGGCAGACAGAAGGATTCCAAAACGTTGGGGTACATTTACAGATAAATTTCTGGAACTTCACAGATGTTGTGTGGCATATCAAATCACCAAGTAGCCAAGGGAAAAGGATCTCCAAGGTACTAGGTAGATAATATTTTATTTTGTGTTGTTCATAAGGAATTACGCGAATCAGCATTCCATCAACAAAATTCTTTTATGCCATAGAGCAAATGTACTTATAACGTTGTCTTGGGAAATCGGGAAGTATACTGGAGCGGCATCCGCGTACACTTGATCGAGATCATGTTAATTTAAAAATCACGCGAGGTCTGTAACGAATGGAGATAAAAGGGGATGTAATTGTCATTTCTATACTAAAAGGATGGTAGCGGAAATCCATTACAAATACTTTGCTTCGCGGTGACATAGTAACAAAATATTTGGAACAATCTTGCATTGCTTTGGACAACCCTGCACTTCATGGATGATGACTTCACTGCTTAAAAGTTTTATTATTATTATTCAGATAGGATATGTTCTCTACCAGTTTTATTCATTCATTATATATTAAGATTGTGTTATCCTATGTGTTGAATATCTATGATGATCACAACTTACGATGTATTGCGCTATATTTATTAAGAATGGTGTCTAAGTTAAATTTTCAATTTGATATAAAATGTTATTGTGTTAGAACATTTATATCACTACAATAATTTGTTACTTATAAGGTTACATTTGAAATGGTTATATTATGTATTTAAGGCTTGCACAAATCTACCCACCATCAGGGAGGGATGGAGTAAGAGAAGTATATGTACAAAGTAGCCAAGGGACATATGTTCGGTTGAATATTCATGTCGGTGGAACTTGTGATGGAATAGGTTAGAATAGGTTACCAGATTTATAATTACTGTTAAATTAATGGACGAGGAAGGAAAATTTGTATATTTCTTATTGTACTAGTTTTATTTAAATTTTCCGAACCAGGGGGGAATATGTAACGAACGCGTCTTGTGACCGCTAGTTACATTAATAAACTATATGTTTATTATTTAAAATGTGGAATATTTTAGTGGTCGTTTGGGCGCAGTGTACATTGTACGAGTGTGGAGCGGCAGATCTGAGGAATGCCAGCAGGCCGGTTCCTAGAATTAGCGAGGGGAGAATAGTGAGTGCCTAATGGAGGGGAGATTTGTGCGTGCCAGGTAGACAAACAGGGTGATCGGCGAGTTTTTCTGTTTTGCATGTGGCACGACGAACGAGTGAAGAGATTCGATGCCGGCCGGCCAGCACGTTCGGACGATGTGATTTCTGGACTGTCTATTCGTGAGTGGGACTGTTGCTGCTACCTGGATCCGGACACCCGCTATTTTGTTTGAGCAGATGAGCTCAGGCAAAGGACGACATCTGAGGAACTGTGCTACACTGGTCCATAGCAGAGAAGACCGTCATCCAATGTGTGGCGGCAGACATGTACATTCGGTAATTATACATCGCCAATGAAGGACACTGTGCTAGCTAGACTTTCAAGTTCATAGTATTGCCCAGCTACGACCCTGCAGATAAGAACTCTCATAGCCCGGAGCAAACATCTCTTTCAGAAGTGAAGTCAAAATGTTGGCTTCGTTTACTGTTTAATTTTTGTGTATTTTATATAAAATACTCTGGCGCCCACAAAAAGGACAACTGATTATTTTTAACTAATTTGTTATATATGTCACGTGATTAATTGAAATAAAACCATTTGTGATTTCTCGTATAAAGTATTCACGCAAGTTCTACCTTTCATGATAATAAAATAAAATAATAAAATTAATTATAATTTTAAATCAGGTAATGAGGTCAGAACGTTACAATGTGTATCAATTTTCAGCCAAAACTATGAAGCGAAGATCACTGGTGTTTGTATTTATTAATAATTTTGAAGGTTTTTATATTTTTTTGTGTGGAACCATAAATATTTACAGGATAAAAAAGTAGCCTATGTTACTCCCTGCCATGTCAGCAACCCGCCAATGAAGGTCCTATCAAAATCGGTTCACACACTAAATAAGCTGCATACAAATTATTTATGTTTATTAGTAAGCTGAAAAATGTGTCGAATTCTGGAACATTATTCAAGTACACTTTAGTACATTGAAAAACATTCTAGTAGATTCTAAAAGATTCCAAAATGCCCGAGGACGACCACTTTCAACCACCATATCTCCCATGTTCCCACAGTAACGGACATGCAACCACCATAATGCAGGATGGGAGACTCCAGGCTACTAGCATATACAAACACCAGTGGTCTATGCTAGATAGTTGTGGTTACATAGTGAAACATAGGGACACGTATGTCTTTGGTTGAAATATGGAAATGCCCTAAGTCGATCACTTTCAACCACCGTATCTCCCACATCCCTATAGCTACCGACATGCAACCACCATAGTGCGCGATGGGAAACTCGAGTGGTCTGCGCTAGGTAGTTGTGGCAGCAAAGTGAAATATAGGGACACACATCTATTTTTATATGAATACTATCTGTTACTAGCGACTTCGTACGCGTGTATTTAGAATTTGATTGCTAGAATTGGATACACAAAACTGAAAGTTACCTAAGATATGTCGGTATGATATGACGGGAATGCTATCGATATACCTCTCTACCGTCGAACCTGTCTCATTTTTTCATATTGGAAAATAGTATCCTATTTCTTTCCTAATGATACAAAGTATTTCGGTATATAGGTGTACGAAAAAAAAAAAAGACGTTGACTTACTTTTGCATATATAATATTACTAGTTTATATCACACAAAAACTGCCTGTAGAACCAGAATACCCTGAATAAAGTAAACGCTTGGGGCACTATTCTATCGCCTAAGATTTGCCAGAACATGGTATCCTTACTGCAAAATCCTAGGCTTGGCTCAAACTATGGAACACAATTTATAAAAAATTTTGCTCCCAGTGTGGTTTGAACCCAAAGCCACACGGGAGTTTTCTTAAAGAAGCAAGTACGTTACCACTACGCTACGCTGCCATTACTCAGTAACGTTACGCATTACAAAAACATATAGATATTATGCGTTTGTCTTTCACAGTTCAGATAGTTTTCATTATTTAATGACAATATGTTCGTATATATACAGAATATGGTATCCATTGTCCATCCTAAAATCAAATAGCATCTCCTTGTCAAATTTCATCACGATTGGAGTAGCCGTTTTGCCCAAGAAACGTAACAAACAGACAGAGTTACTTTCGCATTTGTAATATCAGTATAGATAAGATTGCAACAAGCTTGCTTAATATCAGATGAGGGAAGTAGGGAGTGCCAAAAGCGCAGTGGCGCCTGGTGCGTCGACGGAGTGGGCGCCGCTAGACGCTCCTCTCTTAGAACAATGGCGAGCAGCGGCGTATTGTAATGAGCGAGGATCTCTGGTTCCGCGTGGCTCACGCCCTCAGCCTGTCACACTCCTCTCCGGCCCACTGCGATCCTCGCTCCCAAACACTTCTCAAATTCAACACAATGCTTCACTAGCATTCAAGAAATAAAGTTTATCAAACAAAACGAATAGAGGAATGTAGCTAAAGCACCACATTAATTGATATAAAGGGGTATCACCCAATCAGATTCATTGCGAGCAAGAAAAGAAATCGCACTGCACCGTTCATTTTCGATGGTTGGTAGCATTATCACAACTGTGGCGCCGCAATTTGATGATGAGTTCTTATGTAAATCGACGAGAAAAATCGAAAGAATAAATTTTTTGAGATATCAGCTGTCAAAAAATAGTTTCTGTGCCTTTGGCAGTGTCGGATAAAAAAAAGGGGAACATACCGGGGCGATTGCTACGGTTGGTAGGTTCAGGGGGGCGGCAAAATCATGTTTGAAAGGGCGATAAATGGCAAATTCATGTGGCGGTGACTTTTGTTTTTATTATTATTTCTACTGTCCCGAGCGGCAATCTTAGTGGGACAGCGAATCAAAGAACAGTTCTGTACTGCCCTTGGCGGAAAATTCGTGTTTGAAGGTGGAAGCAATCTCAAGTTTTTTGCCTGGCTGGGAAAAATCGTTGATCCGCCATTGGCCTTTTCTGGTCAGGATGCATTTCATCTAAGAGAACAAAACACCGATTTTGAATGTCCTGCATGAAGTTCCACGTTGCTTTGGCGAAATTTTTTGGTCCAGGCCGCATTCAACCTAACCACCTTAATTTTAAGACATTATATCTCAAGAACTAAGTGATATCAACAAATTTTATTCTTTACTTTCGATTTGTCTCGTCCAGTTACACAAGAATCCACAACGAAACTTTGACTTTCGATAAGTTTTTCTTCTGGTCATGACCGTATTTCAAACTAACCACTTCACATTTGAGCAATTTATCTCTAGGAACTAAGTGAGATTTCAAACAATTTTTTCCCATACTTTCGATTTATCTCGTCGAGTTATATATGAAACCATGATCAAATTGCCGCGCCACTGTTATCTTAGAATCCTCCATTAATTCTATCGATTTAACAATTCACTCCTGTAACTGCACCACGATAACATACAAATTTATATTAACATGTCTTTAAATCCGTTACGAGTCATTTTAATAACGTTTTTGCTCGTGCTGTGTCAAAATTCGTGAATACGTCAGATTTTCTTTCCACAACTGATCACTCAAAATTCCACCATATGTTTTATATTTTTGTCTCTCATAGGTTCTCCAGCGAACTTCTTAATGCGAGACTCCTTGCTCCAGAGATATTCTTAATATAGATGAAATGTACATGAATTGATGAAAGTGAAATGTAAACAATCTTTAGTATCTCCCACGTGCCATATACCGACCAACAAAACTTATCACCGTATCTAGCTGATTTACCATACTTTTATAAGGAAAACTCAAGGCAATCTTCAATTTGCAGCTAAAACTAAAACCAAAACTACTATCATCATACTGCAGCAGTGTAGAAATTACTCGCTTGTCTTCTAAAACGTAAACCACCTTTAATGACTTTAGGTGCACGAACTTAAACTGTAAAAACAAAATGAAATAAATACAAGATAACTAATTTTTATCTATAAATCAGTTAGTTTTACTGTAGTTCTGATACTAATAGCATCTCCCTACATCATTATTTTTTCGTTCAGTCAGAATTCCGAATGTTCTCAACGCAATACTATGACCCGAACATAGTTTTGTTTTCATTGATTGTGTTAAGATTCTGTTGCTGAAAGTTGGAGGTGAATAAATTGAAGAAAAATTGAATCTAAGGAACGAAAAATTTATTTAATTACAGCGTAGATGGAATAATTCCATTGAAAATTCCTTCTCAAGATGGGGGTAATCAACCCTACTGAAGGTTCCTTCGATCATGCGAACGCCTAGTAAATATTGCTTTCTCAGTAGAGCACAGTTCACTGGATTTAATCCGCGATAGCGAAAGTCAGGTTCACTGCAGGGAAATTCACAAACTGTAGAACAAAGACAGGGATGAATTATGCCGGGAGAGCAGGGAGCGTAATGAATCACAGAAATGCTGCGTAGGACTTGGAAACTTTAAGACCGACAGAAAGAGCGTCCGGCTTCTGTCACTAGGTCTGATTGTCTCCGACTAGCGCTCTCTGCAGACAGAAACGAAAATCTTGCACATGCACAAAATGCCCTACACCTATCCACCGGAGGATAACTCTATCACTTTATTTATTTCGCCCATATTAATATCATATACATTGTCCAACAAAACTTTTACTTTCCATACCTGAGAACAGTTTCTGGTTCGCCCACAAACATCGTTTTTGTGTTCATACATGAGTTCTCACTTTCACAAGTCAGTGGGACGAAAAATATTTCTTTAATCAGATACTTCTTTCAGATTTAAAATATTTAATAGAATATACAAGTTATTAACTCTTCATGGTTTCCAACACTACAGATTGTACGTAGAGGATGATTGCATATTCCCCACTTTGCAAATATCCCTTATCAGTGAACCATTCCTCAATATTCTGTGCGATGTAATTCCATTTGTAAAATCTGTAGCCGTGTGCAGCAGCGAAAGTAATTAGGAAATAAATTATGTGAGTGTGAAACTGAAAAATACGTATACTCAGAGATGCGTATGCCCCACTGACATGTTGCTTTCCTTTTTTTAATGACATACAGCTCAGTAGCCGTTCAAACAGCTACAGCGTTTTATGCGATTATCGTGAGTAAAAATGTATTTGCAAGTGCTTTTCCGATTATATAATCCATAAACAACAGAAATGACACACAACACTTACCTTGGCCGGATTCGAACCAGTGACCCTCAGCATGTGGAACTAGCACTCTAGTGTCCACAAAAAAGAGTGATCGATGCCAACCTTCCTCAGAAGTTGTAGTTGTTACAATTAACGGCGGACAAACAAACGGCAGTAAGAAGATTAAATTCAGCAATGTAACTTATGGCTGTAGACTATGGCTTACGATGAAACGATTTGCATAGGCATGATCTCTCACCAACGACAACTGAGTGAAAGCCTCTTGCAACAGTCAATCACTCCCAATAGTCTTATTCTCGACATTCAACATGAGGAACCTACAGAGATGCTTATTACTTAACACCTCTTCAACGGGGGGATTATTAGGGGCGGGAAAGACCTTGGGTCATGGAACGGGAAGGAATTCGGCCATGGCCATTTCAAGGAATCACCACGGAAATCACCTGTAGTTATTTTCGGAAACTATGTAAAATCTTAATCTGGACACCCGGACGGTGATTCGAGCCAGCGTCCTCCATAATGGGAGGCCGGAGCGTTACCTCTCAACCATCACGCTCGGTAACCTACAGAGACCAGCAGAAGCAATGGCGTAACTAAACTGGTTGGGGTCCGTGGCAAATACATCAGATGGGGTCCTCCCTCAGACCAGACCACTCAATTTATAGCCGACCTTTATTTTATTTATTTATTTGATCTATTACTGTACTACAACGACCGGGGCCTCTGCGGCCGGTCATCGAGGCCCCCCTCCAGCTGGGGGCCCGAGGAATTTTGCCCGTCCTGCCACCCTATTGTTGCGCAGCCGAGCAGGAACTTCGACTAGCAAATAGATGAAGATTACTGTAAGGCCGGGCAGCACTGTGTAGGTTAGGAATAATTTGAGTTTAGTCTGGATTAGCTAGCCACTAAGACAACATGATTGCTTGCTTGCCGCTTATCATACGGGTTTTAAGTTTACATTGCAGTAGCTTGAGCGCCTGTATTTCAACAATTGAAAATTACTTATATTGTATAATGCTCTGATGATAATTTTATTCACTCCGAGATTTGTTAATAAACTTATAATCTTAAACGACAAACGGCCATTTCTCCTTGAAGAGCCTATCGTGAGTGATTAAATCCGATCCATGGTCATCCTATCAGCGATACTCCTTAGAGAACTCCCAGAGTCAACATTTGCCAAAAAGGTCTTTGTTTTCGTACCGTTGTTTCAAAATGGCTAATCGTTCTGTGATTTTTTTGACGTTGTCGCATTTTTCTCACGGTATAACGTACTTTTTGAAAACATGGCGTGAGAAGAGTAGGTGAATCAAGGAGCCCTGGACCGAAAATGGCTGCTCAAAACATATAAACCTAAATTATTTTAGAATACCTATGAAAGTGAGATCTTATGAATCATTGTACATACACTAAATCATTTTATTTATCTTCACTACTTTCACAAGCTGAGGATAATTTACAATCGTTGTTCAAAATGCTTCCATTAGTTTTGATCTACAATTCGGGAGTCGATCTAACGATGTCGCGGGCAGCGAAAATATTTTCTAGGCGATCGTCATTGTATACAGGTGTCTGATACCCAAAACATTTCACCTAAAAAAATCATTTGGTATCAGAACATGTGAACGAGGTAACCACTTAACAGGACCTCCTCTTCATATACACATCTCTGGGAACTTCTAACCAACGTGTTCACGAACACCATGTGAAATGCAAGTTGGGGCTCCGTCGGTTGAAACACACACCAACTGGTTTGCAAGGCATATACCAGTAAACTTGCGACTGAGGTCTTTTACATTGCGGGATCCACTATCTCAAATAAATAATACTTTTGACTGTGTGCATCATTCATCGATATTTGTATAGTAACTATGGTTCGGATCTTTATGACAGGTAATATTTTTTCCCTGCCTTCTTTTTGAACTGTACTGCTGATTTAATCACTGATTAAACGTTTCTGATTGTATTTAAATATATTTTACATGGCATGTAATTGCATATTCAAGCCTTTTTATAGTTTTTGTCATATTATGATAATAATCATATTTATATATTGAGGAAAAATCTGGTTTTATTTCGAATAACACCTGGAATTCACTAGAAGTTATTGATGAGAATAAATTAAGATAATTAGTCACGGAATGGTACTCCTATAAAATATTCGAGAAAAAAACAAAACTAATGTTACTGAATTAGTCAGAATACACCAGCCAAGAATTAAAGTTAGACATCATTGCCACTCTTTAAATGTTAATGTTCCGCCCTCTTTTAATCTCAACAACGCAGCAGCAGCATAACTGTGTCAATCCGCGTCAATCAATGGCTCATTCCGACAATACTTTTGAAAATAATCCTCAGTCATTGTTGAATCTGCAGTGGTACCTCCATGAAAAAAAAAATAAAAATAAAAAATGAAAAAAAATGTTTATTAAAAAATCTTTTTAAATAAAAAAATTCTCCCTGAAGTGCGAAGTTATGGATTTACGTAAAGGAATTTGGAGAGGAGTATTTTATTACAGACAGAAGAGTTTTTTCTGTAAATTAAGCCAAATTAAAGTGATTTAAACAAAACTGTTTAAAATTTAATTTTCCAATGGTGCAGAGAGTACACGGAAGCAAATTATGTTGTTCACATGAAAGCAACACTACTAGGTAAAATAAATGATGTATAATTTTTTTTTACTTATGGCATTGCGCCTCGTCGAAATAGAGGTCATTAGAGCCGCGATGCGACTGGGCACTAGTAATTCGGAAATGGCGTTTTGAAGGAAGCATCCCGGCATTCGTTTGGAGTTATCTGGGGAAACTATGTAAAACCCAAATCTGGATGCCCGGATGAGGATTCGAACCAGCGTCCTCGGGAATGCTAGGCCAGAGCGTTAACCGCTCACCCACCACGCTCTGTGATGTATAATTGAACATGTTTTGATGTATAGTAAATCTAAATGTTTTGTCATAATTTGTTATTTTTGTCATATTTGCAGGAATATTTCTTTAGTTTTTTGGTCATAAAGATAACCATTGAAACATCGAGCATTAGTAGGGGATAATCGGTTGTATAAAATTTTAAGTAGGCCTGTTGATTTTGGCCACGTGTCCTGCGAGAGGGAGATGAGCTAGTTTCACACGGTCTGACCACATTAATGCAGAAGCGCGGGGAGATGACAGCCACGTGCGGATGTGCGCTTGCTCCACAAAGCACGCGTGTCCTTGGACTGCTTGCAGTTTGGTCTGCACAAAAGCGCATCATCACGCGTGGGAGAGCCGGGAGCTGGTGGTATGCGAAGTGCAGTGCTCACTAAACAGGCGATACCACCTCTCCCGAAACTCTCAAGCACGCTCTATGGACATCACGAGAACCGTCCACGTGGCATGAAAACAAATCATTATGATTACATGCAACTGGGAATAACGACACAGTAAATGAAATTATCTAACAATTTATTAGTAATTTTTGCTTCGACTTTTACATCTCGTTGACTTCTGAACCATTAGTGCCGGAGGCAATGGGGGCACGAACCGGGAAGGAATTTGGCCATGGCCTTTTGTAGGAACCATCCTGGAATTCTCCGGGAGTGATTTCGGGAAACCAGGCTAGACGAAAATCTGGATAGCTGGGCGGGGAATTGAAGCCACATTACCCGGAAAGCCAGGCCCGAGCGTTACAGCGCACTCACCATGCTCTGTAAGATTATAGGGTAAAGAGTAAGTTCGCAGAAGATTTTTCATTGTGCCTTCGAATTGTGGTGTGATTTGCTGTTGTGGTCATCTCACTTACCAAATCTCTGTTTCAATAAGAAATCCGTGGACTAAAGCGTTTAAAACGTTGTTATTAAAGTCTTATGTCCATCAGACTAAAATGACCCTCTTTCAAACGACAAAACATTTTCTTTCCTGAATTCCCAAGATGGAATACTTCCTCTCTCAACGCAATGATGAGATAAAATATGCAGGAAGTGCGTTTTATTCTTCTCTTGATACTCTATTTTCCTTAGCTCATGAAAAGCATTACTTCCAACCTGCCATGACAGAAATAAACGCATGTAGATTTAATTGTTTTTATAAGGTGATTGAAAACAACGCTTAATATGTTGTGCTGGACGGCAAACTGATCATCTTTCAGGTGGAGGCTAGTGTCCACAAAAGTATGGTTTGCGCGCTGTAGAACGTCAACGTTCAGATAATATGAGAGGAGTGCCTTCCTCATTTCGTCAAAAACCTAACTAGATCATCACATTTTTCAGTAAATTACAAAAGTGGTTCAAAAATTTGATCTCATACTTCGATATAGAGCCTATATCCGCGATACAGGGATTCACATACACTATATGGTCAAATATGTGCTGTCAGATTGCAAACCATGGTCAATGGAGGGATTTAGGCCTATAGCGTTCACAGGGCGGTTGTTACTGTCGGTTCGACCATCGATCCTACGCTAATGGCTAATTGGTTGCATAACTACTAGGACACCATGAACAAGAGCTTTTGACACCCAACAGCGCCCAAACCATGCTTTTCCTGACATCACTTCCGTCCTTAAACAACATCAGTTACCCGTCCTGCACAACATACTAATGGTTTGTTACGGAACAATATTAAAATTTTGAAATGATATTTTTGTCAAAACGTGGAAAACGAATTATTTTAAAGTATTTATTTCTGGGGCATTTTATCTAAATCTAAAGTTTATAGGAGTAATATAGGGCTCTGCAGCAAGACGTTATACACAGACGGAAAAAAAAATCCCAACACCAAGAAAAAATTATTGTAGAGTAATGAAATTTGGACAATGCATTTGTCAAGTTAACATGTTTAATTGATTAAATTTTCAAGATCACAGGTTAATTTAAGCTCAAGAAAATGCATTTCAAATGTGAAATACTGTTAAATTAATAGCCGGTGTAACCTCCAGAATTTTGAATGCAAGCCTGCAAACGTGAATGCATTGTGTCATACAGGTTTCGAATGTCACTTTGTGGTATGGAGTTCCATGCTTGTTGTACTTGTGCTGTCAATACTGGGACGGTCAGTGCTGGCTGTGGATGATGCTGGAGTTGTCGTCCAATGATATCCCATACGTGTTCAATTGGAGACAGATCTGGTGATCTCGCAGGCCAAGGTAACATGTCGACACTCTGTAGAGCACGTTGCGAGACAACAGCGGTATGAGGGCGAGCGTTATCCTGTTGAAAAACTCCCCCTTGAATGCTGTTCATGAATGGCAGCACTACAGGTTGAATTACCAGACTGACGTACAAATTTGCAGTCAGTGTGTTTGGTATAACCACAAGAGTGCTCCTGCTGTCATAGGAAATTGCTCCCCAGACCATGACTCCAGGTGTAGGTCCAGTGTGTCTAGGCCGCAGACAGTTTGGTTGCAGGCGTTCCCCTGGCCTCCTTCTGACCAACACTCGGCCATCACTGGCACCAAGGCAGAACCTGCTTTCATCAGAAAACACAACAGATCTCCACTCCGTCCTCCAATGAGCTCTGGCTTGACACCACTGGAGTCGCGAACGGCGATGGCTTGTAGTCAGTGGAATGCACGCTACAGGGCGCCTGGCTCGGAGCTGTCCTTGAAGTAACCGATTTCTAACAGTTCGTTGTGTCACTGTGGTACCAACTGCAGCTCGAATTTCTGCCGCAGACGCAGTACGATGCGCCACAGCTGTACGCCGAATACGGCGGTCTTCCCTCTCAGTAGTGCCACGTGGCCTCCCGGAACCCGGTCTTCTTGAGGCAGTACCATCCCTTGACCACTGCACCCAACAATCATGCACAGTGGATACATTCCGGCCAAGTCTTTCTGCAATATCGCGAAAAGAAAATCCACCTTCTCGTAGCCCTATTACACGACCTCGTTCAAACTCGGTGAGCTGTTGATAATGGCTTCTTCGTCTTCTTAAAGACATTCTTGGCTAACATCAACTCACTATGTCAAATCTCAGCGGTAAATAACGTTCACAAACTTTACAGCGCGTATTTAAAGCAAACCTGATTTGCAAGCTCTGAGTAGCGCTACTAGCGCCACACTTATGCGCGAAGCGCGAAATTTGAATCGATGTCATCTTTCAGATGTATAAACACGCCTACCAAATTTCGTTTATCTAACACAAGTCTTTCTTGGTGTTGGGATTTTTTTTTTCCGTCTGTGTATAACAGCAAGGCTTTGCAGAAACGATAAAATCTAATAAAGGATGTCCATGGTTTGCCCTTTACATACAACATACTAAGGGTTATCGATGCTCTTTTCAATCACCTCATGTATCTGACAGAGACAGCATTTGAGGACGCGGTGTTAGTGTCTGTTTACTTTGGTAGTGTTGTGAGTCTTTCTTATGTGATTAGGCCGAAATTTTCCTTTTATTTTCATTCTGTTAAATCTTAACGGTACATACTCTCCAGCTTTAATCTGCTGGTTCCGGCCCACAGTTCTCATTACCCTCTGTTCACAGAGCTTACTGGCCTTCGAACAATTACTATCTCCATGGTAACGAGGTTAAAGCTGCTCGGCAGGCGCCAGGGCGCCAGACATACTGTTATTCCTCAGTACTTTAGGTTCTCGAAACACTTTCCTTGTTCCATGCACCGAACATTTAGAGAACGAAGTAACAGAATTTTCTCCAGTTTATGACTTTTCAGCTCTACTTTTTAATTCAGGGGCACCAAGCATGTATGTTAGACATGACTCAGAGGGTTGTGGGTTGTTCTTTGGTGGTGGGTAGCTTTCACTTCTACTTTGTCTGCTGTTGATCCAATATCATCACGTTCGGTACAAAAATAATTCACTAAAACTGAAGAAGTAATAAAGTGGTTGTAAATTATGTGGATTTCACTCAAATGCGCTTTCTTAAAACAAAAAAATAATGACTTACTGTTTTTTGGCAGCATAATAACTCTCGTTCTTTGCTGGTGTGAAACGAAATATATGAGCTGGAAATTTTCTTGGTTCTTCTTTTATGGACGTTTTAACTGTTGATATCTATCAACATTTTAAAATTTAATTTTTTTCTTTTCTATTTTTCTTTCTTTTTTGTAATTTTCATATAAAATATGCTAGAAAGATGGATAAAAGAAATCCCTTCCAGAATTTGCATATTCGCTAATTAGAGCGATTGAATACGAACAAGACTATCGGTCATCGAATCATCATGAAGCTGACGATTTATCTTTCAGATTTGCACGTACGATATGGTTAGTTAAGCGCTTTCATTCTGTCGTTCTGGGTGAAATTATTCGTACGAATAGTTTCCCTGATCACCTCACTATAATCTGGTGCCAAGCTCTTGATGAAGTATACGGAGTTCTACCTCCACTAGTCACACAAATCATACAAGCTACAGGCTCTGGACAGGGAAAGGCTGACTTCTTTATTGTCGATCAAACAGAGGACAGGAGTAGTTACTTTTGCCATAGTTATAAAGAAAGAGATTTAACTCCTAGAGACGGAAGAGACCAAAAATGAAGTTACTTCAAAAACTTTGCTACCACTTCTTTCAAGATTTTAAAAGTAATCCAAAGAATTCCCTGCGTATTGTCAGTAATTTAGTGGAAACTGTACTGTTACCATTGTGCTTGGTATTTTAATTTGTGTTCAGATCAAGGACTAAGCAGTTTAATTGAACTTACTTTTAGATTATATATCTGCTCGACCGAATGGTAAGCATTGCTGTCTCCTATAAATGGCATAATTTAAAACACGCTTAAAAATATTATTTGCTTGAGGAAAATTATTTGAAGTTTGAATGGAAAATCTAACGGTTAAGTTTTTATTAATTTATCAAACAAAATGATATTAGAAACTGACAGTCTCAATCAATTTAATTCACATAAACAAAGTATGCAAAACATTTCTTTGTTTGCTCCGATTGAGCAAGAAATAAATATCTTTGATGGCGTTATATTGTCCGCGATTGCCACTATGACATTTCTTCGTGGAGTTAATGACGTCGAACAGCTCGCTTCTGTTTCTCTTATAAGGAAGCATATTGTATCTGGTGTTAATTCAAACTGAACTTGAATAATTCTTGTTCATCTTCTTTTTCTTTCTTTGGGTTGATGGCAATAAAAGATGTCCATCGAGTCAGAGAGTGAGATTGGCGTTACCAGCTTGTGTAAAAAATAATCGTTACCTCTGCGACAGAAAGAAAAGTTGCGTACATTGAAAGGCAGTAAAAATCAAAGAAAGAATTTGTAGGATTGTGAAACGAGTGTGATAAGTTTTTTTACTGGTTTATAATTTGATTTTAGGAAAAGTAATGGGAACTGTGCCACTTTCGGAACCCACGGGAAACTAGTTCTAACTTGTCGAAATTTGGTTAATTGCTTCGTCAATACGTTTTTCGCTCTTGTTTTGCAGAAAAGTCCCTAGAAATTAAATTAAAAATGCTGAAATATGATAGGCTGCGCAACTGCGAAATGCTATCAGCACTGCAAAAATAACAAAAATTATCAATATAGGCATCATATCAATCTAAACAGTTTCATTTTGTCATAGAGTTCGTGATTAGGTAGAAAACTTTTTTATGAATTTTTGTTCTGCGGCATCCATCACGGAAATGGCGTACTTGTTTACAATGAAAGCAGTCAATTATCTCTGATTGCTCGTTTCGATATAAGATGGTGGTATTACAACTCGTATAAATATTTATTTCTCAATTTTGTGCGACTATTTACATCGGAGAAAAGCTGAAACGGCGAGAAAACATTACAACAAAGGATTAAACCAACATTTTAAGAGACTGTCAATGATTTTTCAACGATGGTGGCATCTAATTGCTGTGCGTCGTTGGCACATTTTGGCATTTTTAATTTAATTTCTGTAGACGTTTGCGCAAAGAAGCGTATTGAAGAGAACGTATTGACGAAGCAATTAAACCAAATTTCAACAGGTTAGTACCAATTTCGCATGGGTTCAGAAAGTTGTGCAGTCCCTAAAATAATTGTATAATGCGCAGTGCAAATTACTAGAAGAGTAATACAGTTAAATAAAAGAAGTTGTTGTTTATAAAGGAAAATATGAATTTCTTACATTTAATGTAAGTAAATAAAGATACACTCTTATGACGTGTAAGAGTCTTCCCATATGATAACGTGATGTGTGGCTGATCGCACGATCGGAAGAGACATGTGTGAAAATTCCGAATGATCCGTCGGCTCGTTCACCTGTTCTGCGTCACTGGATACTCAATTAAGACACCGGACATTGGTTACATGCGTTTGACGCTGTTGGAGCACCCTTGAGATAGCAAGTACGTATCTGCTGGAAACTGTTCGAATATGAATAAAGATTGAGCTATCAGTTGCGAACGTTTGCGAACCTCCGCACGTGAAACGAATGTCTGTCATTTACAACGCTTAACCAACGAGATCGCTTGGTCAGCAACCCTCAGTGTGAGGGTTGGAGTGGGTAGATCCGTCCCTCGCATATCCCCATATTTGAATGGACTCAGGAATTCAACAAACGAGAAGATCTATGGGAATCTGGCTGCCTATTTAAATACGTTGTATGCAACTTGTGTTTAACATCGCAGTAAAGCGACAACCTGCCAGATCATAAGAAGAGGAAATATTAGCGAGGAAAAACCTCGCTTGGAACTTATTCGTTTTGCTTAATACTCGTACAGTCAACCAAACAATATTTTCAGCAACCAACGTCTTAGTTAAACACTTAGCAGGTGGAAACTTTATTACCTGTAAGTACAGCAGGCGCCTACGTGAGAAGGCAGCTTGTCGATAGTGGTTCACCTTAAATACGTAACGTCTTGATGACCAGGTCCTACCCATAAGGCGCCGCGCGAGCTGCAATATCGCACTGCTACCTGCACTCCCACTCGCAACCACGAGACGTAACAAAGTATGTTTACAGCTGCCTGTACAACTTACTGTCGTTTATGCCCCTCTGGAACAGTCAGGGAGTGACACTATATTACGCACTACGTTTTCACTAACTGGAACACATCCGTGTTTCAGTTGTCCCGTCCTAATTGATTCCTTAAATCTGTGCCACAGTCACATGCATTATACCTCGTGGGCTCTTTCTTTTAACTTGTTACTACCTGTCAGCGACGTGTTTTTCTTTTTCTTCATTTTTCTCTTTTTCGTCTCTGTTACGGTTGCCATTGAGAAATATCACATTTGTTTTTTCGGTACCAATAGAACACGATAATTAACTGTTAGAATGACTGATACAACAGGTTGGTCTCAGAATCAGTAGACGCAATTAGTATCTTAATTATTCGATTAATAGAACAAGAATTGTCAGCCCAAAATAAAATGCTCGGCTCTAACAGTAGTTTGTTTTAACAGCGAGTTGTTGGCAAACGCTTACTGAGAAAATAAAACTAAATTCATTTCCATTGACGTAAATATCGATTATTCATACAAACTATTATTTTTTGTTTCTATTAATGTGAAAAGATTAAAATCAGTTTGATTAAAACGTTTAATCTAAGTTATACACACCAGGAAAATTATTGTAGAATATCAGCAGTCAATATTATATTAAATGAAATACCTTCATGATGGGAGATTGGCTGTGATTCGCGCTTATCCGAAATTTGTGTAGGTAAAAATACAGACGAACGAATTAATTACTCTGAAGCTCTAGAACACGTTTTATGGAGCATTTTTTTTTTTTTTTTTTTTTCCTGAACTGCATTATAAATAATTTTCTCTCAAAAAACATTGCAGCTGTTCCTTCAGATATTAAATAACTAAAAATCAGAAGTACAGTTCCCAATGTGGCTGCACCCACTATAGTGACACCATACTGGTTAGGGGACGTAAAAGATTTATAAATAGCCAGTAGTTTCATGGCAGTGATGTTATTAAAGATGGCTGTGTACTGGGAACATATTTGTAATTGAATATATTTATAAAGCAAATTCGTTGTTTATAGTTGCGAGTAGTTAGATTAAAATCTTACAACTGTACTGTGCATCAGGAATAAAAAATATGTTCTAAGTAACTTCCGTTTAATAGTAAATAGTTATGGGTTCCATATGGTACTATTTAGGTAATTACTGTGTCAGAAATGGGAAATAGCATGATGCAAGTAGCATTACCAATTTTTATTTTACTCATAGTGTATTCCAAAGTGTAGCGTACTTGGTTTTATCCTCCACATGTTTTAAGAGAGATAGGTTTTCCATTTCAAACATTCTTATTCATAACTCCGAAATGTAGGGAAATTGTTTGACATTTTCAATGACATACGTTTGAAAACATCTATAACAGTCAGTCGTGTTGAAGTGTCGTTCGTATAGTTCATATTATATAGTAAGTGTAATTTTTAGCTAACGCAATAACCGTACGGTTTCTATTCTGATTGCGTTTTACCATTTGCAGTTGCACTTTGTCCCTAGTTTTCTAACACTGGTTTATTTTAATTGGTAATATGTAATAATACTGATCGTGGTACAAATAATTCATTTTTCCTAACTAAAGACTTTTTTTAATGTACTGTTTTCCCTCATTGCTGTAAAGTGTTTTTCTTCTCTGACAGCCAACTTCCGACCATGACAAAAGAAAGCGTCGGAGCCTTTGTTGGCGGACTCTGTAGCTACCGTTTGCGGCGTTAGCCAGAGAGATTTTGGGCGTTGTCTTCAGGTGTAAATTGTCCAACAAGAGAAAACTCGGTGTAGACAAATTTGGTAGCGTACACCTCGGCCGAAACGTTGCTGTTGCTTCCTAAATTATAAGCCTACTGCTTCATCTGCCCCTCGTAAAGTACCTCTGCTTAGTGGCGCGCCTATTATCCGGTGTCACACACCGCGTTCACCTACACGGTCACGTGGGTGTTCAGATATTGTTAGACGACTAATGTAATTTGCTTCGGAATGTATTCTTCCGGAGGATGCATTTGCATGCAGTCGCTGCCGGAGGTGTCCCGGCTTAAGTGAGCGTAAATCAACCGAAATCGGGGAAATTTATTTAAATCAGATAGTATTCCGCGCTCCCCGTCTAAGTCGCCCAACCAACATACCCGAGTTATTAAGTAGGCAACAGGCTCGGCCAGCTTAAGTTATATTACGGTTTTTCATCCACTTTACGCTGACCAAACACAGATCACATCGTAAACAAGAGGGCTGGACGATAACCGTAAATATCTGGCGACGCCTTACAAATTGACTGCGCTCCTTTCGGCGTACCGCCCGCTTCACACCCTCACTCATTACGCTGACGTCATAACGGGCCATCGATACTAGTGAACTACGTCTTGGGAAAGCTTTATTGTAGCGGACGTTGGCTTATTTACGTGTTTTCATAAGTCGTGATAATGTTTCCTGCCCCCAGGTATTATTTCCGAGGCTTCATAGCTGATCGATAAAGTATTATCAAAACTGTTACCCTTTACCATTTATGAAGTTTGTAGTATTGTAGTAATGCACATGAAGTGTTAGCTGTTGAATAAAGTAACCGCTATTTGCCAATTTTATTTCATTGTTCTCCCGCATGGGCCTCTATTCGTATTTGACTTATGGTTATCTCCTTCCTTATATTCCTCCATTACCTTACACCAATCATCATGAAGAATCATTACTCCATAGAAAGAATGAGCTCATGTTGTAATGACCACTGATGTAACGTGGAATATTCAAATGTGTAAAATTTTATAACAGTAAACTATTGCGCAGTTGGTATATCTGCTATGATGATCTGAGAGTTTGAGTGTTGCCTGGTTTATAAGATAATCAAAGAAAAGTTTTGGTATGTTCATGTAAGTACGTCAACGTGTTCCATGCTTCGTATTCGACCATAAATGTAGTTCCTATTTACCTGGCATAGTTACCAGGTTAGGTTAGGTGGCTCCAATGGAGATGGTTTGCTCAGCCGATAAGAAATTCTATAACTAGGTGTTCGAACCTCATTATTCTACCCTACATTTGGAAACCAGTTCTTTCCCTTTAATACTACTACATCTCTTCTATCGCATATTTTATCAAACTCATCTTTTTAAATTGTGGCCACCCAGTTCATCTTTCTGTTCTTAATCTACGCTGGCATTTCTTTTGTTTCGTGTACGGTTCCGAGTACCGTCTTCTTTTTTTCTATTGGGTTTTATGTATTGTCGACGTCGGGGCATTAGGGGCGGAAAAGAATTAAGTGACCAGGAATTGGAAAGAAATCGGCCATGCACTTCTGAAAAAACAATACCGGTATTCGCCTGGAGTGGTTTCAGCGAACCATGGAAAACCGAAATCTGGATTTTTGCCTACACAGTGCAATAGTCAATCTGAAACACAAGTCTGTTCCTCAAGTCCTTGTCTTGCATTTTTGACTGAATGCCTCTATCGCCATAGCAACTTTTATTTTTGATCATCAAAGCACAATTGTTACTTCTCTAATATTTAAATCTTTACACCTGTTTCATCTCTTCTTCTACTGTCACGTCTTTTTCTTTTTTTACCTCCTACTAACATCCTATTTGTTTTTCTCTTATTCTTATTCCTCATGCATCACAGTTGTGAAGACGTCTTTTAGTATCTCTCATAGTACCTTCTTATCCTCTGCCAACAACGCTATGTCATCCGCTGATCTTAAACGGTTTGTTCTTCAAGCGACAAAAACATATATTTTTTTTCATAGTTCACTTTTTTTTTTTTTTTTTTGCTGTTTTCTCTATTGGTTCGATGGAATCCTCGTTCTAAAATTTTGCAAGAGCTCTGTTTTAATCCTTCTTGTGACTGCAATACATCGTACTGACGAATCACCACTGGAACATCCCTGTTGAAGAGTTTAGTAATTCGCTTACAGTGTCTGATGACAAAACTGCCACTCGTTTGATTACTGGCTTTCAGACACATTCAAACGCACCGGATGTACTACGAATTTGTTGCATACCACGTTAATCACTGAAATATCCGTCATGAGTGTAGCATAAACGATGAATCTGAATGGATGAATACATATTGGGAAACCAGCGGATCAGTGACTCACGGTTTAAGCTCGGAGAAACAAACGGATGTCAACCTTGGTTTGGAAATGAGAAGGGATTTAAAGGAAGAGCTGACCATAACTAATACGTCATAGCATTGTGCTCATATTTAAAAAAAAATTTCTGAAACAAAGTGATTCAATAACAAGGTTTACTATAATCTTGAGGCAAATAGTGCAATAGTGTCAGTTGGTAGAGTTGGACACAGGCGACTGATAGTTGGTTTAAAGGAGGAGATTGATTATCGCTAGAACTGCTCAACTGATTAACTAGAGAAACAACCAGACACACGTGATCAGATGTCTTCTTCTTTGGCACCTTGCTAACAGCTCTGACTAGCGCCAATTTCTGCTTCCTAGATGCATGAAAACTGTGTCTCAAGATTGCGGGCAACGTAGCTCATGCAAATTTTTCTGCTTAAACCTCCCACCACCTTTCCAGGAGTAATGGCATTAGACAGTCTTGGGACTAATCAATTCAGTTACTGCACGCCATTGGGAGTTGAACATCACGACATTTTAACCCCAAATCCCTACTAACTTTTTTAATTCTGGCTACCTATTGCTTTTTTCCAAGTCTACACTAAATTTAGCATCATAACTTATGTTTGGTTAGTAATATTCTCACGAAACTACTGTTTCTATTTCTGTATCCAAAAACATTAGTCAGTAAAGCAAACGTTTTAACATTACCTTTATTCTTTCTCAAAGCTCTTCGCGGTGGATCTTTAGGTGCCCTAGTAGAGTGTAGCTCAACATGTGTCTCTCCACAACCTCTCCACATCTCCCGGAAACTTTCAAACACGTGGGATGTGACAACCCAACAGAAATTTCAGTTTTTCCGGTAATCTTTGATTGTATTACGTCTCGTTCATAAGCAGGCCTCCATTCACACACTGCACCTATCAGGGTGGTTGAAAATTCCAGGGAAAGATTGCAAATACTGACCGAGTCAAGTCAGTGGGCGGAACGCTCAGGCCTGACATTCGGGAGGACACGCATTCAACTCCCCGTCCGGTCATATTGATTGCACATGGTTTGCCGAAATTACTGCAGAGGAATGCCGGGATGGTTTCTTCAAAAGGCCATGACTGAATTATTTCCCGTTCTTCGTCACCCATCTGCTACTGGTTGTATTAACCATGATGTCGAAAAGACGTAAGCCCAAAGCATAAAAAAGGAAATACTCCTTCAGTCGGTTGTATGGAATTTAAAAGAAGTCAATACACACCAACGGAAATAATGCTCCATGTTGCATTAATCGTGAATATTCTCACACTGAGAAGACAAAAATCAGAAAAATCAATCTGAAGTTATTATGGTCTTAATGCAGGGTCAAGTGAAGAATAAATGTGGTAAATGACTTAGATAACAGGAAGCGCAGCAACATTCAGCAGTAGACATCTCAGAGAATACAGTAACGAGAATTAATTTTTGTTTTAAAGTTAACTCAGGCATAATTGCTACTTGTTGCTTTTTGTAGCACCAATTTTATTATTAATAAAAATATAAGGTTGTATTTTTTAAAAATAAAGATGTTTAGTGGATGGATATAAGATTCAATTTTTAATCTCTTCTGATTTTAGGAAATTGTAATAGTCGTAATGTAAAACTAAAAAGATCTAATTTTCCCAGCTCACTTTGAATGCCAAACAATAACTGGTATTTAGAAACATTTTGCAACAAATCATGGAGCCTGGCAGCTGAGCGATAAAGCTCTGCATTTGGAAGAAAGTGGGTTCGAATCCCCACCCGGCCATACAGATTTCCGTTTTGCATGGTTTCTCCAAATCAGTACTGGCGAATGCCGGGATAGTTCATTCAAAATACCATGGCCAAATAACTTCCCATTCCTTTATCCTTGGTGCTTTCCCGCATGTAATGACGACGTAGAGCCCTAAGAAATTTATATATTCGTGTATATATATATATAGCTATTGCGTTATTTGTCAAGATGCTTTGCAAGTAGGAATAATGTTGCTAGGAAATTTGTTGAAAAAAAATTCCGAAGTGCAAGTTACTGTCCAATTTGACTGGGGAAGTTAGATCCCTTTAGCGATGCATCTCCACGATTACAATTCCCTAAAATAAGGAAAGATTAAAACTTTTGTTTATATATATATATATATATAATATATGTACTGGTCCAATTTCATTTCTTTAGTTACAGTGAATGCCGTACATAATATTCTCTAGGTATCTGATAACTTCTAGAAACACAGGGTGCATACATGTGCTTGTTTTATTGTGTATTGTAAAGGTTCAAAGTGACACATGACAAATATTTAACAGCATCAAAGAAGAATGGGCTTTTACAGCCCAAAAGAGAAAGTGAAAGAAGGAAGCATCCTGGCATTCGCCTGTAGTGAGTTGGGAAATCCATGCAAAATCCAAAACTGGATGCCCGGACGGGGATTTGAATCCGCTTCCTCCCGAATGCGAGTAGGGGATCACTTACATTCAAGAACAACCTTTTTCTGCTACTTTGAGATAGGCTCAGCGGTGTAGTATTGTGCTCAATAGCTTCGTAGAGCGAGAGAGGTGCCGAAGACCAGATACCTCACAACCATCAGCATACCACCCGGAGCTGACAGTGTGAGATGCAACGCAGAGATATTTCCTTTCTAAACCTTTCTGCATCTACCGTGCGACCAAATGGAGTAGGTGAACGGTCGCAAACGCTTCGCTTTTACGCCCTTCACCGACAGAGCCCGCGCAAAGCGGTATCATAACAGCACTGTAAACACTAATAATTTTCCGGTGAGACGTGGGCCGAGGACTTATGCTCGGTAGTCCTCTCGCAGACCGGTCTTCCGTGCGGGCAGTAATTCACGTCAGGCATAAGTACGTGCAGCGGCGAGATGGGGCCAGGATAAAGCAGGGTGGGGCAGCCTCCTCGCTCGGTTCTGCAATCGCATCCACCGCTGTCAGCGCACTCGTCTCGTGTCCAATTCAATTACAGCCTCACACTCGACTCTGCGAATCGTTTCCTCCACACTGTGAGTCATATCGGTCGAGATGGTCGACTTCCTGGATGCGTCACTGCTGTCTCATGTATAAATCGCCCGTTTAATAAGGCATTCGGCTTGAAGTATTGCAGCACAACTTGCGTACTGTTGGAAAACAGCCAGGAATACTTGTCATACACATCTTTTACTGCCTACGGTCACTCTTACATTCGCTTGCTATCTGCGAATATACATTAGATCCATTATATAAAAACAGGAACTCTTGACTGTTTCCTTGACAACCGTCCATAGTTCATTTAGTCCCCATTTGATTTATTGTCCTACGTTTTTTGCTACACTAAGTACATGACGGATGATTGTTCAGATCAGATCTACTCCTTGAGAACCATAAAAATCTTACAAAACTCGACTTCAACGTTTTGTCGATATGTCATAAAAACAAATGAACAGATGTCTCTGTACGGCCCGAGCGTGGTGGGTGAGCGATAACGCCGAGTCCTGGCGTTCGGAAGGCCGCGGGTTCAAATCCTTATCCGCCATCCCGATTTTGTTTTTTGATGGTTTCTCGAAATCACTCCAGGCGAATGCCTGGATGGTCCTTCAAAAGGTCAATGCATAATTCCTCCCTGTTCTTTCTTTCCGGTCCTGTTCCACCTCTGACCGAGTATGATGGATGAGAGATAACACTAAGGTCTTGCATTTGGGAGGACGTGGGTTCGAATCTTCATTCGGTCATCAAGATTTCGGTTTTCCATAGTTTCTCGAAAGCACTCTCCAGGCTAATGCCGGGATGGATCCTTCATAAGGCCATCCCTTACAACCTCTAATGACCTTGATGTCGACGAGACGTAAAGCCATGAGCTAAAAAAATCTTCCATCTCTAATGACCTAAAAGTCAACTGAAAATCATATTGCTGACAGGTTGTTGCTTGACTGCTACATTACAAAATTTGAAAGTAGGCCATATGTAAAATATGATTGGAATAATGTTATTTATGGCAGTACAATAATAACTGGTACTGTTGATAACCAGCATGTACTAGAAATACACAAAAAAAAAACCTGATGATGCACCGTACCCGACGGGGAAAACTCGTGTTTAATTAAACACTTTCATACAAAAATAATTCCTACGGCGCCTTTAATTTAAAATCTGTAAAACCACCCGCGGAAGAATGATCTTAATGATTGAAAACGAAGAGAAAGCAGTTTGGAGACATTCAGAATTGGTCAGTTTGTTATCAGAGGACGTAGTGAAAAGTTAATTCTACTAGAGGAACACAAACGTCTGAATTCTAATATTGTGGGTAGCTTGAAACCAAGAAAGAAAGAATTGGAGAAATGTAACTAGACAATTTGACATATGTTCTAAAATTATGGTTTAGTTTAGCAAACTTTCAGCAGATCAAGTTTATTTTTTTGCTGATGATATTACATTTAAGCACAAAACGTGAAGGACTAAGATTTACCATCTACTGTTCAGTTGTTGTTTTAGGGACTTGAGGACACGTCGACAGCTTGATCGTCAGTGCCCTAACATCAAACTGATATGGCCAGGTAAACAAATTACTGTCTGTATGGTCGACTGTAAAGTGTTTGGCCACACAGACAGCAAAATCGTGTAGAATACTAAAACAATGGCTGTAAAGAGGAGAAAAAACCTTTAAAAGTTACAAACAATAACAGTTTGGCTGTAAAGGCCAAAATTTAAAACAACAAAACGTTTGGCTGGCTACAAAAGGGACAGCGAGATACGTAAAAACAAACTAAACAAAAAAACTACAAACGGTAAAAATACAGCACTAGGCTACTGTTCAGATTTCTGACAGCTCTGTTATGGAAGTCTAAAGATTATTATTCAAACTCAGGTCTGGTCTGGAGTGTGGTCCTTAACACCACCTTACCCTTGTCAAAGAGTGTTTGTGTATTTGAATCACGTAGAACGCTTAATTGTTAGTCCTGTAGGAAAGAAACTGGCAGTTATATCTTTGATACACTTACTGCGATAGGGTAAAAGCCAAACTTTCTAATGTGTTTGTTAACAGGTTTTTCTTTGAACAGGTAGTTATAGTCTGAGATTATTACTGTTTCAACAATAACTACTACTGTAAATACTGTACAGCGGTGGGTGTTGAAAGCATCATAGGGGGCTTTTCTGATGCAAGGAAACTTTAGGGGGCGTTACGGACCAACCACCACCACTCTGCTTTACAGTATTATATCTGGCTTTAGGGGTTGCATCAAACAAGTTTTTAATTGCATTCCCATGATCATATGCAGCCAAACGTAGATTTAGTGTAGTAAGCATTTTATTCGTTAAGATAAGGGAGCGTTCATAAACTGCGACTCGTCTAGGGGGGAGGGGTTGGGTAGAAAGTTACGCTGAACTTCATGGAGAGAGGAGGGGGGGGGGGGGTTCCGAGCCAAGCCACGTATCTTTTCATTCATATTATTTGCAACAGTTAAAGTAAGGTATAGAATACACAACAGCATGTGAATATTTATTTCTGTCCTTTAATTGTATCCGTATGTTATTTAGAATAGTCTGACTAGAGAAAACAGTACAAAAAATCTTTTGGAATCAATAGGGAAAAAAGTTACGTGCCAAGCAGGATAGGGGAGAGGGGGGGAGAGGAAAAAGCCACGCTTATGAATGTGCGGGGGGAGGGGGAGTTCACATGAGGTCAAACTGGAGCTACGTAGTTTATGAACCCCTAAAAACAGAACGTCAATAGTGGAACGCGGTAAGTTAAGATTACTGATGAGAAATAAGGCACTAAATACCGAAAAATTAGTGTCATTACATCGAGTTCTGCCCTCTAATTAATAATATTATTTTTTTCATAATATGTATTAGTTAATCAAAAAGTTAACAATAGTCAAATATCGTTAAAATGTTTAAATAAAGTAATTTTAGAAATAAGTATATTACGAGCCAGAAATGCTGGAGCTCTGTGGATTACTTTATCTATTACAAGAAGAGCAGTCTGTGTTTTTTTTTTTTTTTTTTTTTTGGTAAAGGGGGGGGGGGGATGGGGAAGGAGGCCTTGATAAATATTTTGTTCGAAAAGAGAGGTTGAGTATCTAAGTTGTACATAAGTTGTACAGTATACACGAAGGGCTTATCTTGAAGTGCATCTCTTAGGCTGACCAGTTGGTAACGAAAGTTGTCACCTGAAACCGACCTCGAGTGAGGCCTTCAGAAGCTGACATCCCACTCGCGGACAGCTGACGGTGCCGTCTTTATAGAGCCACAGACAGCGCGTATAGGAGCCCCGTGGGCGGACTTATTAAGCGGATTTATCGTAAAACAGCGAGGGACGCGGGGCGCCCCCCGCTGCGGCCGCGTGACAAACGGCGCTCATTACAGCCTCAAACAGCGGCGCCCGGCGTAATGCCCGCCGCGGCGCCACAACTCATCGCCGGCCGGGTCCATCAGCTCCCTGGACGCTTGCGCCTGTATTTACATTGCTGCTTGAGGTGAAACCTTCTTGGGCGCGGTAGGGAGATATTTGTGATCGCTATGCGTAAGTGCGCATGCACTGCAACGTTCTCCGCATGCGCACTTAACGTTCTGTTCATGCGCACTAAAAATGATAAAGCTTAAATTAATTTAAAACTCAATGAAAATAACACGGCGATGTCAGACGGTATATTTACATCCGGAGGAGTCGCTATATACACTGATACAAGCACCGGTATTTTTAGTTGTTTTTTTGTTTGTTTATTAGTCGCTTTTTGTTTATTTACATTCTTTCGATGTAGAAGATTTCGTTACATTCTCTGACCGCTGTTGTAGTAAGAAAAGAAATATGGAATCACGTTTATTCCGCGATGCAACGAATGCTTTAATGGGATATTGTTTATTTATGTTCGATCGGTGTAGATGGTTTCATTATATTCTCTGATCGCTGTTACAACAAACAAGAAATAAGAAATCACGTATATATCGCCATATAGTGAATACATTAATGTGCGTCCGATAAGGCTTTCATTTTCATACTTATATATTTTTACGGCAAAGGGAATGAGTTAATTTTCCAGCTCATATGACTCTCCATCATATTTAGAACGCCTCATCTATCCACCTTTCCACTCATTTTATTCTACTCCTCTCATTACTTTTTTCGACAGTTCTTCCCTAAATATTAGCCTCTCGCCTCATTGATTGTCATTCTATGCCATCTCACCTGTAAGATACGCCAGACATGTCAACCAGACATACCAACCAGTGCCTCTCTATGTCTTCAGTTACTGTTCGATTTTCTTAAGTAATCATAAAAGATCCCAGCTTACGTCTGCAGTCAGCTTGGTACTGATATGATTCAGTACGGATATGTCAACGATTCAGATGCCTTTAGCTACGTACAGATTTTTCAGTCTAAAATTAATAATAAATAAAACTATTTAGCGTATATCAGTATGTGCACGTTTAAGAAATGATACTTCTATGTATTATTATTCTGGATGCTTTTCCCGTGTATTTTTTATGTCTCTTTCTTAACGTGTCTTTCCCACTGGAACGGACGAACGACACAATCTTTACTGCTTTTGTTCCGTAAATAGGGTCTTTGTCTAAGTTACACTCGCACAACAAATGAAACGATTATAAACAAACAAAAATCAACTAAAAAAAAACAAAAATACTGGTACTTGTATCTGTGTATAATAATGGCGACTCCACCGGATGTGAATGTCGTCTGATGTCATCACGTGATTTTCAGTGAGCCTTAAATCAATTTAAGCTTTAAAATTTTTGATACAGTTTAGGTATACTCAATAGACTCATGTATCAACACTTATATATACATGCATGGAAAACGCAACGCATAACACAAACTAACTCAAAACGAATATTCACTGCTTAACATGAGCATAAGTGACAGCGAACACTAGCGTGGCTGATTACATCAAAGTATCGTTAAAATCTTTAAATGCGCATGCGCAGAATGTTAAATTCTCATGCGCAGAACGTTGATGCGTATGCGCGATTAATTCCTAATGCTAAAATATTTGTCTCTACTGTGTTTCACTACAAAAAACGCTATTATGAACTTAAAATTTTATACCTGCCGTCAAATTTAAATTAATGACATATATATTTAACCAAAATGTTATATTAATTAAAATTTGAGTAAACATTCGTTACAAAACTGTAAAAGTAAGTCTAAGGTAATTTGTGGAAGAAGTAAACACAGGAAAAAAGATCTCTGGCAAACACTTTCATAATAAAACTGTATAAACAGCGCGTATCGGCTGGCAGTTGGATATGGGATAAAGCATAAAGTTCTGGCTGTCAACCAGAGATGGCTACAACACAGGCATTTATATCGCAGTGCACGATTCCTTCAGGTAACTTAGATTAAATCATAAACATTAATGTAACTTTCTTGTTTCCGATAAAATAACAGTTATAACCTTCATGAATTTACTTTCTTAAGACGTTTAAATAAAGTATCATTAATAAGGACATCATCGTAAAAACAATCACACATGAAAAAAGAAAAAAACTACATATGGGTATTAGGGTATTGCCTAGAAATAGTGGTTGCATCGTTACATAGTGTGCACTAGCGTGGTGGATGAACGATAACGCTCGGGCCTCAAATACGGGAGGACGCAAGTTCGAATTCCTGTCTGAGCACCCAGATCTGTCACTCCAAGTGATCCTACAAATGATCACAGCCGAATTTATTTCTGTTCCTTCCCCCCCTCCTTTCACTCACCTCTGTCCTCTCCCCTCTCTATGACCTCAACGTGGCGTAAAGCCAGAAGGTAAAAAATAAATAAATAGTCTACACTTCCAACTGACAAACTGCTATCCGTTTGTTTTTTTTTTTTTTTTTTGGCATTCGGCTACTGGGCATACAGCCAGCTCAATGTGATTTGTTGCTATCAAGTATTGACACAAGGACACTACAACAGGGACAAGATATTCACAGACACAACACTAAACACCCATGCCCTAGGCCGGACTCGAACCGGCGACCTTCGGTACGCTAGCACTCTAGCCCCTACGCTACCGAGGCCGGCATCCGTCCTCTTGACGAAGATTGCGTGATGAGCATGTGCATACATTGATACTGAAAACAAATGGAAACTTCATACAAGCATCGGAGATGCCAGTATAAGCATTCACCGCTGATACACAATTCTTGAGAAGAGCACGAGTCATAATATTTTGTGTGCCATGTTGGACCGTCGCAGATGAAAGACTTTTACGATCAGGTAACCCCAGGGGGCATCCATTAATTACGTGATTTGTTTTTCCGGAATTCAGAAACCCCCCCCTCCCTCCCCCGTTGTGAGATCTGGTTGGACCCCGCTCCCCCTGTATGAAGAAGTGAGACCATGAGGGAAAACCCCCCTCCCCCAGCTGACGAAACACGTAGTTTTTTTTGTAGCCCTCCTTCTTCCTAGGGACGTCGTTTGAAGACTTTTTTATTTTAGCTCTATTGTTCTTCAAGAAATTAAACGGTTAACGTTCTGACCTCGTATTTGGGAGGACGCGGTTTCAAATCCCCGTCTGGGCATCCAGATTTGGGTTTTCCGTGGTTTCCCCAAATCACTCCAGGCGAATGCCGGGATGCTTCCTTCAAAAAAGCCATGGCCGAATTCCTTCCCGTTACTTGTCCCCAGTCCCCTCCCACCTCTAATGACCTAAGCCGTCGACGAGGCGTAAAGCAATAAGTAAAAAAATAAAAAAAAAAAGAGATTTCCGTAGACCTCCCTTCCCTATTTCACCTCACGTAATTAATGGACCCCCTTCGCCCCCCTCCCCCCCCCCCCCCCCCCCCGCCTATTGAAAAAAATATTCTTTTACATTGCGTTTTAGGTGCACTCTAACTATAAACTGAATGTAAAATAAGCGTCTTTTCCTCTGTATTTAATCTTTTACCATTTTTCCAAAAGAAACCTGTTTCTTCTTAATTATGAATCAAAAATTCGCATCTGTCACCTTACTGACTCGGTGCTATTTTCCTTCTGTGGTATCCGGCACCTGTTGAACACAATTCTTCGTCCGAGCCAAACATGTGTCATAAAATTCAGAGTAATGTTAATATAGGAAGCCGGTGCGTGGTGCGTTGAATTTCGATGGCTGTATTAATGCAGGTGTCGTGCATTGGATTCCCACGTTGTCCTCTTGCAGCATAATAACGTCGTAAACTGCACGGCCTGCCCGCGCTGACAGATCGCTTGTGCGTGAAATAGCAGCAGAGACAGACTGCTAGAATTACGATTGCCCCGCTGTCCGCTGTCAGTTGAATTGAGTCTTCAATCATCTCTTTCTCGCGTAGTAGAACCCATTCAGGAACTGTCATTGTTTGAGGGTGTTTGCCATATGTTTACATTTAGTTTGCGAGTGTTTCACCAAGCGTGGTGGGTGAGTGGGTATCGCTCTGGTCTCGTATTTTGGATGACACCGGTTCGAATCCCCGTCCAGGCATCCAGATTTTGGTTTTCCATGGTTTCCCCAAATCACTCCGGGCAAATGCAGGGATGCTTCCTACTAAAGGCCTTCCATTCCCAGTCCTAGCCCAAGAGCAAGTATAGTCTTAAATCTGGTCATCCTGTTGGGACTTGCTGTAGTTATGTTTGATGGTTCGTAGTTAAGTGAGAGTGGTTAGCACTCGGCCCTGGCTCTCGGAAGAACGAGAGTTCGGTACTCGCTCCGGTCTTACTGAATTTATTTGTCCATCATCGTCCGAAATAATTCCAATCAATTTTTTGGATCTTCTCTCGTCCCAAAATCGCCTATCGACTTTAATGACCTTGTCACCGACGAGTGGTAAGGCTTTAAGTAAAAAAAGGAAAGTCTAGTTCACCTTCTCGGGTGGATATTTTATTTGTAAGTTGTTGTCGTGTCCATACTGCATGAGAAAGTTTTTTAGTTTTCCATATTTAATTCAGGTGAAAACCGAGCTGGTCCGTTCAGATAAGGGAAAACCATGATTATTAGGCAGGTGGTAGAAGCACTTTCCGCTTAACCATAAAACTGTCTTAATGATCCCGGAGACAGAATATTTATTCCCATTAAACATCAATATTGTAGCGTAGAAGCATTGAATAAAAATTCACATAATGGAATAGACGATAATTTTGTCTGCTGAAAACATGTAAGCAATAGTCTGAAGAGAGACGTGCGTTATATTGGACAACGAATCCTTGTGAGGACAAAAAATTATGATGAATGCAATTTTTTCAGGTTCAGACATTTCTGCGTTAATGTAAGGCAAGATTTGGATTTATCCATATATGCAACCTACCCAGTCTGAAGTATTTACGCCAGATTTTGAATCTTTATAATTTATAGGTGAGTTTGAGAACTATGCAATGAGTAAAAAAAAGAAAAAAAGTTTCTGTACATAGTAAATCCCGTTTACAAAATTTCTATTAGTTCCTAAGAACGAAATTACTACCAACAATACTAATTACCACATATAAAATTAGAAATGCGTTATTATGATGGTATTATTACGATTTTTCGAAAATGGGGTTAAAATATTATTAGCAGAACGAAAACACAACTAATTTTACGAGTTCCCGACCTAACGAATTCAAATTTGTGTCTTCAACCTTTTCAGAAGAGAAAGAGTTCTTATAGGTTTCAATTACAAATAGAAAACCATTTTTTATCATCTCTAAGAACTCCTTTTACTTATCGAAACTTGTCAGTAATTTCAATGGGTTTTGAGCGGAAATAGTGAAAGTTAATATAGGCTACTATATCTTCTTGGAATATTTGTGGAATACAGTATTAAAGCACAATTAAGAATGGTGTGTAAGTATTTCATTGGACGTAGGGCACAGGAATTTCCCTTTTGGGGGCCTTACGGGGCATATAAAAGAAATGCGCTGGGTTATAGGACCGTATTTCCTTCCAAGGACACGGCATTTTAATGGAGGCGGACCTTAAACCGATACTAACACACTATTACAGAGGAAACTCAGCGCATTTTTTGGCGACTGAACTGCAGCCATACGGTCCTCAGTGTTACCTCTACTGACCGACACAGTCAGCAGTTCGTTGGTGTACTGCGTATTTTCTTTCGGTGTGTTGTGCATGGTATGATAATTTTATTGTATCCCGACTCAGTTGCATCCACCTGTTACCACGCCGCATATTACAGGAGAGTGGTGTGTCAATAATATACGAGAGGCGTCACTCTAGTTGTGTCTGGCGACTGTAGCGACGCCTCCTAGCTCGGCCGCACAGAGCTAATTAGCTGTCTCCGCGCTGTCTGCTGAGGCCCAGGACAGCTGACAGCAGGACTTCAGCGGCACGTGTGCTCGCTTACCGCCATACATGGGAACCAGTGGTAAAACCGAGTGACTCGACAACTTCGGTGTGTTATCTCTCTACTACTTCTAATTCTTGCTACCAAACTGTCGTAGTTGTACTGAATGTACTGTCATTGTCTCTATTTAATGTAATGTTCTCTGGAAACTACTCTTGACAACATATTTCGGCGATGAAAAACTCCGTCGCCATCTTAAAGTAAAGCGTTGATCGGGTCGGAATTCGAATCCCCATCCGGGCATCAAGATTTGGGTTTTCCATGGTTTCCCAAATCACTCCAGGCAAATGCCGGGATGCTTCCTTCAAAAGGCCATGGCCGAATTACTTCGAATTTCTTGCCCCCCATCCTTTCCCGTATCTGAAGACCTCACTGTTGAGAGACGTTAAGCAGTTAAAAAAAAGGACCTTTAATATTTGATAATTGCTTCTCCATTAATACATTTCGTAATTTTTCATTGTATTTTTGGTTTCAACATCAATTACCAATAGCTGCAGCCGGTTTTCATAAAATATTGTTCCCATGGCACATATTCAGGCTTAGACCATTAAGTTTTCAAGAAATTTCCGATTGGTTTTCCACGCACGACCGAAACAAAGAAATTTTCGGACGACTCTCACTCACGATTTTCATGGAAATATTTTTCAGACAGTTCATATTTTTCCTAACCCTTATAAATGTTTTTGATTAAGTTATTCACTGTTAGAACTGACAGCTTAGCGTATGAAACTGCTCTACTTTACACATCGAAGTTTGTAGAGATTACAGAATTTAAAGTTTTAAAGTAAGCACTGTCTATTAACTACTGTTTATTAATGTTTTTCACTGGTTACTTTTCGTCCTTGTGCGTTAGGGCATTGGCAGTGGCTGTAAATATTCACAGTGTTATTTTAATAATTAATTATCTGTATATATCATCAAGTGTTATATAGATTTACTTTACTTATTTTTATGCCGAATTTCAACATTTCGACTCTAATTTTTCCATGTGCTGATGACATATGATAGCTACCACTACGTTCTCAGGTAGATTGAATCTACGTAATACTTTGTGAATTATACATATTTTATAGTGTTCCAATAACAATATGAATATTTGCAACCACTGACAATGTCCCATTCCATAACGGCGAAACGCGGATGGTGTGACCGAGCGTGGTGGGTGAGCGGATAACGCATTCGGGAAGACGCGCTTTCGAATCCCGGTCTGTCATACAGATTTGGGTTTTCCATGGTGTACCCAAATTACTTCAGACAAATACAGGGATGTTTCCTTCAAAAGGCCATAGCCGAATTCCTGCCCGTTCCTCGCTCCCAGTCGTTTCCCATCTCTAATGACCTCGCCATCGACGAGGCGTAAACCCATAAATAAAAAAAGCGGATGGCTAAAAAAATTAACATTATAGTTGTTATTAGACGGAGTTTAAATTAAAACATTCACGAAATAACTGTGAAAAATGACCACTAACCAACTTATTAACTGAGATGAAGATAACTAAAACAAATTAGAAATTTTTGAATTCTGTAGCTACGAGCTAAAGAATCGACCTTAGAATATTTTCTAAGGGAAACGTTATAAAATAAAATAAAAAAATCTAATTTCCTTTTTAAAACAGTACTAAATAGAGGGACTTTATTTCTTCCAATTTAATTTTTTTGGGGGGGAGAGGGGGGAAGTGGGAGGGGGGAAGGGGGAAGTAGTTTGTGATTTTAAATTGTTTTTCTGAGATATGTAGTTTAGATAGCAGTTTTTTATTGGTTGGTTCAGACGAGTTTTCCGTATAATAACAATTTGATAACAGTTTTCAGCAAATAACATTATCAGTACCGAAACACACTTTTCCAAATGTCGGCATTTAAAACGATGAGCGTACAATGCTGGATGTGTTGAGTTTGAGGTATGCCGTAGCACCTACTGACTCAAAGTGCCCCACTGACATAACAATAGTTCGTGTGGAGTGCAGGACATCCTCTTTCCGGACTACGACCCGCGGACGGCTTCATTCAGCGCTGTGACTGCGCCGCGACAGAACTTGGCGTTTCCTTATCCGGTGGAGCAGTCAGGAGCTCACAACAAGTCCTGTACATATGGCGATGCAGGGAAATAAGTGTCGTATCAGATCATAACAAGACTGTTGGAAAATGCACGATATAACACAAGCAGCTTTGCTAGCCTAGAATCAGTCTACTAGAACATGGGTGCGGATTTCATGCAATCGTAGAGATTGTGTTTACACTTCTTGATTGTTGAAATTGTTATTTTTCAAAATTGAATTAAAGGTATAAAATACCTAGCTGTCAATAAAGCTTTCGTTAAATAATCTTTTTATGCTTCGTCGGTATCAAGTTATTATAGGCGGCTGAGGGCAAGGAACGGGAAGGAATTCGGCCATCGTCTTTTGAAGGAACCAACTCGTCTGAAGTTATTTGAGTAAACCATGGGAAACCCAAATCTGGATGAGTGAACCGGGATTCGAGCCCTCGTCCTCCCGAATGCGAGGCCAGAGCGTTAAATGAATGGATGTTTGTGAAATGAACTAACCTTAACATTTAAGCACCACGACATTTTATAGGTACTTGTGGATTACTAAATTTAAAAATATGTAGCTTCTACACTTTGCCTTTAATCGTTCGTGCGTTAGTAGTTTTCCATTCAACATCAAAACTTTTTTCTGGATTTTTGCCTCGTTGAGGAGGAGTAAGGCGGGAGGAATAAGGGGCCAGGAACGAGAAAAAATTCGGCTACGGCCTTTTGAAGGAACTATCACGGCATTCGCCTGGAGTGATTTGAAGAAACCATGGAAAACCGAAATCTGTATGCCTGAGCGGCGATTTGAACTCACGTTCTCCAGAATCGGTATCATCAACTTTGTAAAACTATTTAACTCCAGCTATAGGCCTCACACACGTGTTTGCACTTTCTACTAGCTAGTATTGAATATGTCCTGCTTACCACAAATCGTTCTGTTCTTTAATCGATTGAAACATATTTATATCAAGTGCTGTTGTTTGTGTATCGTATTCAACACGATAGCACCAACGTACAAACTGTTGATTGTCTACTACTATGAGAAGAGTGTTTACCCAGATCCCACATAGACAACATTATCTGAATAGGAATTATAACCATAGATACTCGTATATCTCTATCGCCTAATTTTCTGAGGGACAGAAAAATTGTGTTAGCGTCTAGTTCTGTCGTCTGTTTTTTGTTTGATGGAGGAGGAGGAAGCTTCATGTCTTTTATGCATAAAGTTTTTAAGTGTAGAAATTTTTTGGACAGTTAATATTGAACGTAGATAGTACGGTTAGTTTTCCAAACTAACTTAGGATGTTAATACCTTGGTTCGTATGTTGGGGAAACGGACCACAATAGTGAAAATGAACAAACGATAAACATTACATCTATACTATACTAATTGAATCGAGGGAAGAATAAAATTTGCTTGGCAATTATTTTCCTTACGAAATTATGAATTATGGTTTCTCTTTAGTTATTTTCGTATTTTCACATACATGTAAGTGCTGTGAAACATTGAACGGCCGTCTCAATAGCCCAAGTGCTTAGCGAAGATATTAATGTTTTAAATGAATGCCATGTTTCTTATACTTTGAACACTGGATATTTTATACACAAAAGTTCACGGTACGTAACAAGTATGTTCTGATACATGAGCTGTTTTTTGTTTTAAAAAAAAAAAAAAAAACCTTGCTTTATGTATGCCAATTATGCGATTAACGCTCTGTTGTTTGTTTCGCGGTGAGGTTAAAGAGTAGGCCCGGTTACTTGCTAGCATCATAGGAAAGATTAAGTCACCACAGAGGTGGAATTTGCGATCAATTGAAACACTGTCAGCCATACGGCCGAACAACTGTTAACAAGTCAGCGACATCATACTTCTATTTCTGAATGTCAAGACGAATGCACTACAGGTATCTAATCGCCTATAGCATGCATTTCTACAATGAACCAGGTAACATCAAACTCAACCGCGAGCTGCTTAATAACTTCGTACTGCTGTGACGTGTATACATGCCTAGAACAGTTATTTCTACCAGTATTCTCTCGTTCAGTATGTTGCAAGATTTCCGCAGCATTGAACAATAACATTGAAAGACTAATCAGCGTGTTCTGTCTATTGAAGTTAAATCATAAATGCAACCACAGACAATTATCTTTGCAAACATAACCATACGATCATGGAATAAAAATATGATTTTTAATCAAAAAAGTTTAAAAGTTTCTGTTTTTGAGTAAATACGAGTATGTATTATACTATAAGAGAAAACAATTTACTATTAAACCTAGCCGTGAAATAATATTCGCCTATTCCATATGTTCTGCTGTAATGGTCTAGCATTCATCTCCGCTGGCAACTCATCCTGATGAACATGGTTCGTTTCCCACCACAGAACTCAGCTGTTACCATAAAACCACACATGATCCACTCCACTGCTAACTACGTTTTTCATTTAAGGGTGACTGCAGAGCAATTAAATAAAAAAAGTCGAAAACTTAAACTTTTTCCCCATTCAGAACAGAATTTATCATGTTTGTATTAATGAAGTGTCTCCGTGCCATACCATGTAACATAAAACATCGTTCCAATAATATAATCTTCTCGGGTGTCGAGCCACATAGTGTTGTAGAAACAAAATATTTCCACAGCTGGATCTGTTGTCTTCATCAGATGTCAAGTAGATTCTGGATGTTATAAGTTATATGTGACTGCCTAGATTGGTTTATCCTCATATCATGCTTCCTTTTGTATAAAATATTCGATTATTAATTTTCAATATTAGTTTTTGTTGTGTTATGAAATTGAGCGAAACGATGTTTATGGACGATATTAAACATTCGTTGCATGAAAATAATGGTTCAACAAAAGCCATGACCTGAGGTGGTTGTTCCGTGGGTACACTGTCACACTCTGTTGAATAATTGTGTATGTGAGAGAGATATATCCCGAGGGGCATTGTTCCAGCTTTTCAGCACCTGTCCAAACTTTTTATTTGCGCACCAAGCATAAGAAATACGAAACGAAACAAAAACATCTGGTTACCGTTAAAGTGTACTATACCGCAAAGCGTTGTTGGATCACATACTTTGTGAGAGTATCTTTGCGAGCAGTTGTGCACTTTTAAAACTAGTTAAATTACAATTATGAGATTAGTTTCCAGGTACAGGGTTAATCTGTTCTATCAAGGAAGCCCTGAAATTACACTTGTTATCTGAAGCAGTATCGATATCTTCAAGAAACCTAAGAATATTTTTTATCGTCTTCTTGTGCTACCGCTCACCACTAAATCATCTGCTTCATTTTAATATACTATCGATTTACTTGGCTGAAAATATCTCAAATTTTGCTGCGAAAATTTTAATTCCGTTAAAAAAAAAAATAGCTGAAGTATTACCTATTTGTAACATTTGTTGTAAACAGTTAATAAGAAAAGAAACATAGAAATAAGTCAAGACATGGACAGAAAAACTGAAAGCATTATGCTACTTCCCTACTTCGCCTATCCAGTATGTCTTCACTTTTACTTCGCAGACTCTGCAAGGAGATTTTCTGTAAACAGCAACACAGATTTCAGCCTTAATCATGCTCACAAATAACGTCTGCTGTATCGATCGGATTGTGTACTTTTTTTTCTGTAAATTTGTCAGTCGTATTACTTTTACTGCACCATATATTCTGCCCACACCTCTGTTTTCAGAGAGTTTTACCAGCATTTCATCTGATCGCACATGTTCAGTCTATCTGAGAGTAACATCGAGACGGGGTCATTAATCAGGACCACTATTTCAATTTGCGGATCGAAGCCCGGTTTCTCGCGGGCAGTTCTTATTTAGCAGACGCAGTTCTTGTTGGCTGCACCCACTTCTCTCGCCATTTCGAGAGACCCTGCGCTGGGGCACTTACTATTCCCTCTGGTGGCTGACTTTTAAGACAGTAATAACAGTTCTGATCGCTAACATAAAATACCACGCAATAAGAACTAATAGAAAGAAATTGCTCACGCGTAGCTGTAATCAAACGAAACCAAATGGTTGTTAATGTTATTAATTGAAGCATTAAAAGAAAGATTCTACTAAATTATATTCCGAATTAACTCACGTTAATCGGAAACTTTTATCACCACCTACAATCAAACAATCGATTATTCGGTAACAATAAATGCCGAATTAATTTCGTAATATATGTGGCAATTTTTTCAGAATAAATAGAATAAGCGCCATAGTTAAATTTCTCCTGTTCTTGAGTAATTTATATCCCATTTAATCTGATTTTAAGTATCTAATGCTTCCTTTTGAATAGTTCGGAGCTTAGCTGCCAAAAATTTGGAAAAATGTTTGAAATTTCGGAGCGTCCATAAACTAAGTAGATCTATTTCGGGATCCTGCGAACCCTCCCCCCCCCTCTCTCCCTCCTCACCTAGCGTGAAGTAGCTTTTGCCTGTATAAACCCCCCCCCCCCACTCTCCCTCTAGCGTGGCACTTAGGATTTTTTCCTCTATTGATTCCAGAAGACATTTTGTAGGGTTTTCTCTTGCCAGACTGTCGTAAATTACATACGGAGATAATTAAATGACTGAAATAAATATTCCCATGTTGTGTGTTCTGTGCCTTCTTTTAACCGTGACGAATAATATGAATGAAAAGCTACTTGGCTTGGCTCGGAACCCCCCCCTTTTTTTCTCACGTACCCCAGCGTAGCTTTCTACCCAACCACTCCCCCACCTATAGCAAGCCACGCAGTTTATGGACGCTCCTTTTTGTAAGATATATTATTTACTTGATCTCCCTTAATTACCTAAATGTTTTTATTTTTATTTTTATTTTTTAACTGCTTTACGCCTCCTCTACGGCTAAGGTCATTAGAGGCGGGATGGGACTGGGTACAAGGAACGGGAAGGAATTCGGCCATGGACTTTTTGAAGGAAGCATCCCGGCATTCGCCTGGAGTGATTTGGGGAAACCATGGAAAAACCCCAACCTGGATGCCCGGACGGGGATTTGAACCCGCGTCCTCCCGAATGCGAGGCCAGAGCGTTAACCGTTCACCCACCACGCTCAGTACCTAAATGTTCTCCATAAGTCATCGGTTATAGTATTCTATTCTGCTTCTAAATAAAAGGGAAGGATTCCGAGCTAGTCGACGAGGGTAACGCCCAAAGCGATTGGCTGTCAAGCTGCCTCAACTTAGCCACGACATTAAACCCGTCACTCTTACATATGGCTTACAGCAGCCAGTCGGAAAGCTCGTAACTGCGCTTTAAATGTTCTCTCTGATATATATCCCATATCTCTGAGGTACTCCTTATGTGTCGCCTCGAGTATTTTAGACTCTATCTACTTTGTAAATTCGTTATGGTAGATCAAAACTTCGTACTTCAAACTGCACTTCAGCATTTTCCGTTTCTCAACCTTTTTCAACCCGAGTACCAGTAAGTTGACAATCATAATGTGTATATTAATAACATCTGTGACATACTGTATTGTACCATTATAACATAATAAATCTAAAAGCATGTCTTTAATTCATACCGAAACAGAGTTATGAAACTGGAAGTGAACTACTTCATAACTTAGATAATTGACGATAATCCTTTTACCACTTCATCGGGATGCCTGAAAATACAAAAATTATAACAGCTGCTACATTAAGTATCTATTGAGCTTGAGGCTGAAATAACCATGTGATAAATTAAAAGTATATTCAATACTATTTCTTTAATATAGAAATTACTGATAGTTACACAGTATACCGTACAATAGTAACCCACAGTTACTAATTACTATAACTTATGTTCTATTTTTTAGAAGGAACAATTCAAACGTTGTAATATCGGTCTGAATCACGGATAACAAAAACGAAAAGTGTAAAAACCTTTGATCAAATTTATATCGCGATGCATTATTGCCATTAAAATGCGATACAGTACACATATTAATATGGGTGAGATTCAAGTATTGTTTTTTTGGCGGCAAGTTTAGTGTAGTATGTGGTTAGGTTGAAATGCAACCTGGACCCGGATGGAAACCGAAACCTTTCGCTACAGCGGAAGGCACGAGGAATTACATTGAATTTTATTTTATAACAATTCTATTTAATTAAGCAATTGAAAAGAAATGAATTGTCAGAACACTGAAAAGAAATTATATATTTCGTTTAAATTGGAATATTAATTATTAGTTGCTTTTTTACAGAAATCATTACTTGGTTTAAATGAATGAAGTTCCAAATTAATCGCGTATTTTTTAGCCTAAACCACAATTAAAACTAATATTACTTGTCACTGCGTAAGTTGTTAAGATTTATTTTTAACATCCTTCGATTTCATTGGGGTCATTATTTTAGCCGATGTAAGCTGTCTCAGCCGTTAAAATATCGATCGATCTTCATCACAGGTAATAAGAAAGAAAGGTGTAAGAACCTATGAAGATTTGGGATCAAGTTTATATCGCGATGCATGATGACACTGACATGCGATAGAAAGAATGTATTAATTCGCGTTTGGTTGAAGCTTTGTTTTTCTAACAGCAATATTAGCGGAGATTGTGTTTAGACTGAAATGCATTTTGGACCAAGTTGACAACTGAAGCTTTATGCTACTGCACAAGGGGGAATAAAGTACAATGAGCTATATTTTATAACAATTCTATTTAATTACCAACTCCAGAGAAATAAATTACCATAACATTCCGTTTAACCCGTCATTTCTCTCTTTAATAAAACGTGTTGTCTGAGACTGCGCGCTCATTACGATGGATCGGCAAAGTTCGGCGAGTCCGATAATGCCCGAAGTCTTAGTTGCCTCGCCTACCACCACAGCGCTAATTGCCTAGTCAGAAAAGTTCAGCTGAATAAATGTACTGACTTTCTTTGCTATTATACTGTTAAAAGGATGTGTGAATTTCAAATAAGTAATTTTATTTCATTTTATTTATACTTATAGTGTTAAAAGAAAGTGTAAATGAGATGACAGATAAAACGTAATAGTCTATTGTGTAAGTAACTGAACAAACATACAGAGAGCTGGTATAAAAAAATTAAAATGCGAGGTAGTCATACGTTATAAGGTTACAATGGTACGTTCGTTTAAATTTACATGTTGCTTTTTTTATTTACGACAACTAGATGCAAAAATTCATGTAAGGAGAAGGGGATTTGATGTTTACGCTACATTATCTGTATCAGAGAGCTACTTTAAAACAAAACCTAAGAATTTTTTTGGCAGAAGATAAGAAACAATGAGGCTATTAAAAACTCTGAGAAAGTTTCCGCGAAACGTACGAATCGCGAAATGTATCACCCAAATAAATGACAGTTATCCGTTTTCGATATTATAGTTTCCATCATTTAAAGTAAATTGCATTTATTTTAAAAAAATCATAGCCAAATACTCTAAAAATCTAACCACAGAATAGTACTCATATCACGACAAACATAATTAAAAATGAACGTTATTCGCTTTTCCTTACAAGCTTTTCGAGAATAAATTCCTATTACCATCATAGGTGATACCCGTCGTTTTTTACGCTCGTTTAAACCAGTCCTCTTTCATAAAATGCGTTCTCTGGAGATTGCGCACTCACCTCCGTGGTTCGTTAACTTTCGGCAGGTGTCGATAATGGCCGAAGTGCTAATTAATCTGCCTGCCACAACAGCACTGCTTGGCTAATAAGCAAAATTCATTTCAATAAATGTACTGACTTGATTTGCCCTTATACTGTTAAAGGAGGTGTAAATTTCAAATGAATAATTGAATTTGATTTTTCTTGTACTTATAATGTTAAAAGAAAGTGTAATTGCGATATCAGACAAAAGATAATTGTCTTTTGAGGAAGTAAATGCACAAACATACGAAGAGCAGGGATAAAAAAAAATAATGCGAGGCAATCATACGTTACAAAGTTACAATCGTACGTTAGTTTAAATTTACATGTTGCACTTTGTTTATTTACGACAACTAAATGCATAAATTCCTGTAAGCATAAGGGTATTCGATGTTTACATTATATTATCTGTATCAGTTATAAGACCAGGTTAAAACGTAAGCTAAGAATTTTTTAGCATAATATAAGTAACAATGAAGATTATTAAAAACTCAGAGAAAGTTTGCAGGAAACGTACGTATCCGCGAAATGTATCAGTCTAATAAATAACAGTTACATTATACTTTACGTCATTTAAAGTAAAATGCATTTATTTTAAAAAAAATTCTAGCCAAATACTCCGATAATCTAACCAGAGTAAGGTACTGATATCACGAAAAATGATCGCTATTCGTCTTTCCTTACAAGCTTTCCCAGAATACAATAAATTCCTACTACCATCACTGATGACACCCCTCGTTTTTTGACGTGCGTTAAAACTAGTTAAGTAATATAATAATTATCAAAACCTGTATTAATTGAGTACCATACTGTCATTTTGCACAGCAAAGTGGTGAGTGTGCAAAATTGGTCAACGATAACAGAATCCTGTTATAACTTGACCTGTCGCAGAGAGTCTTCCTTCGAAATTCAATAACGAACTAAGGAATAGGAGTGGAATGATTCATAAGGTTTGTAGAGAATATACAATTCTTCCTTACTGCCTTTCATACGTAATAAGCCATTGCTCCAGTACAAATGTGTGACGACTAGAGCCATCTCACACGTAGCCAGTTTCCGTTTCCAAGCCGTTTACACAAAATACGTGTGGAGAAGTGTGTTTTTGGAACTGTAATAAAATATTGCTTGGCTATTGTAACCACGCGCTGTTCAGTGGGTGGAATGTGAACAAGAAAGTAAGATATTTTTTGAAAGAATAGCCAACGGTTACTCTTTCCTGCCCTCAGTGCTGCTTCTGTTTCTTGTCAACCGACATTATTCAGATCTGTACCTAACATCCATTTGCCGTTTCAACCACTCAGTCCATATATAACCTGACGAAGGAAAAATCATACTTCTCTCATATCCGCTACCTACAAGAAAACACTACTCTTACATACTTTCCACCTCTCTTTACATAATCAAAACCTTTTTAATGTTTCAATGCAACCTACCTAATAGATTTAATTTCTAAGGGAGACTCCTGTGAACTCCCCCCCCCCCCCTAAGAAAGGGAGACTTTGCTGGTTGAAACTGATTTTTCACGGTTAGATTATTATAGCAAAAATCTCATTCGGCTATACAGTGTTTTATGTTATCAATTTCATTTCTTCGTATTTAAAATTCTATCCTCTCGACTTTTATCATTTGAATTAATGCCCTTCGTGAGTACTTCAAATACCAGATCAAAACAATTGAATTGCTTGGAATGACGTTATGGAACTGCTGCAAGTTAGCGAAACTACCATCAGACAATTAATGTAAGTGAGAAATTACTTGGTTAGAATGGCTATCACAATTCTGCACTTCAGTAGCTTGGAATAGCTATCCTTCTATCCCTTCCTATCAGGCAACAGATTTTTGCTGTGCATGATTCTTCGAGAATAATGCGAAATGTATGTTGTTTCAGCTACTTAAAGAAACATCAATATTTACACCCAAAAGTAGGCTCTATTGCGATCACTAGAAACCATTTCAAGCGTGGAAAATCCATATTTTGACAAAGTAAAGGAGCGTTTTAGAGGGCCTGTTTAACAAGAATTGAATGATTAGCACAAAAAATATTACAGCAACCGTACTGTTCAAACACATACTACCAGAACACTAGACAAGATACGGAAGGGAAGAGATGATCATGATCACAAACTAGATGTTTGGAATGGAATAAGTAACCGATGAAAACGCTAAACAATTTACCTGAAACCGTGATGGAATTTAAGACTCGAAATGCGAACATAGGGGTATAGGGAGATTACCACCGAGGCTTGTGGTGTTCTGCATAACAATTAAATCAATTCTTATAAAACGCTTATTTGGTCAAGATATTCTGTCACGCCATGATGTCACACTATGGTGTCGGTCTATGGCGTCAAGCTTCTCCTTTGTTGTCCAACTTACGACCAGAGATGTTGTTCTAGTTAATGTACGTTGTTAAATTACAGTTGTATTTTGCTAAGCATCCGCGAATAAATTAACTGTCAGAACGCTGAAAGAAAAGTACGTATTCCATTTAAATTGATATAAAACTTCTGATATAAAAGATAACAATATTCCATACTTATTATTTTTTGTGGTTTTACAAGGTCATTAGAGACAGGAAAATAGTGGGAATAAAAAAAATAAAAAATGGAAGGAATTCAGGCATGGGCATTTAGAGAAACTATACCGGCATTCACCTGGATTGATTTGAGGAAACAATGTAAAACCGAAAGCTGGATGGGCCGGTCGGGGATTCGAACACGCGTGCTCACCCAGCACTTTCGGTTCTTTCTATTTTAATTTATGAGAACGAAATATAAACCGTAGAAGCATCTGTATATTATTTCCATTAATTCTAATTAGGGTTGGTGGATTCAGTTGCCATTTTTTAAACTAATTCAATAGGAAATACATATTATTTCTCTTTTTCAATATTATACCTACCTTTATCTGTATATGAAGCTATTATTATTTATTAAAATTAAGAGATATGGGTACTTATTCCGCTTGATGAGATTTTTAAGCACATTGTGCTCTTGACTCTCTCTATAGATTGATATTTTAAAGATTCAGGACTCCCGGATGAAGGTGTATCGAACTCATTACGGAAGCAATGAAGAGACCGCTGATTAGGCTGTTACTACCAGCACATAAATCAACGACGTCGCCTCAGGAAGCAGATTCTGCTGTCGACGAAAGTCGCTCCTGTTCTCTTTTCTAATCCGTATTTGGTTTGATTTGATGGTTGAGAATAATTTCCTAAGATTAATCTAAACTAATAGAATCGCTGTAACGTTCAATAATAATGTGGATTATTGTGAAATGTCAAATTGCGTAAAAATCCCTTCAATATATGGTTGGTGTCAAGCAGCCGTATTCTACTTTTGTTTGTTTCACTGGCGAGAAAGCTACAGTGGTAAAACACTTGTGGATTACTAACTGCCATACGTGGATTAGTTCACATGGACTATTTACCGACGGACTTCTCCCTTAAACAGTTTATTTGTGTGAAGGCTGATTCCTCTGACTAAATTAATGAAGTACGACCATGTGTGAGCAGGTGTATTATTATGATGCAAAAGCTATGACTTATTTTGCCAAAAATCCGGGTGTTTTCTTCGTACTGCTTCACGCAAGCGGCGTTGAACTTGAAGGTAGTATTCATTATTGATCGTTTGGCCTTGTGGCGAGAACTCAGGGTGCACTAAGCAATTAAAATCGAAGAACATAGTGAGCATAACCTTCACATTTGACAGACTTTTTTTCAGCTTTTTTCGATCTTGGCGATACAGAATTCCTCCACTGGGACGACTGAGCCTTAGTTTCGACGTCATACCCATAAACACATGTTTCATCACCTATTATGACACGTTTCAATAGTTCTGCATCGTTGTCGACCTCATTTATCTATTCCTAAGCAACTTCCATTCTCCACTCTTTTTGTTCGAAAATCAACATTTTTTGAACAAATTTTGCTGCAACACGTTTCATACCCAAAACAGATGAAAAACATTTCATGGCATGAGCCAATTTATGTGCCAAAATCATCAGCATTTCCTCTAATTGTGATTCAGCGATCGTTCACAATCATTTCTTTCACTTTTTCCACGTTTCCATCGGTTATTAATGTGCTAGGATGACCCGTTCCCTCGTTATCTTCAACCTCTTCACGGTCATCTTGAAAACGCTAATACTATTCATAAACCCTTGTCTTACTAATAGTAGGTTCACCAAAAGCAATATTTAACATTTCTAAAACTTTTTGTACTTAATTCTATTTTTATAGCAAAATTTAATACAGATTTTCTGATCCATGATTTATTACAGGGCGTTCGCCAGAAAACGCTACCCTCCCAGTCTGTTGCCGTCGGCAACTTGCTCGGTCAGTGGAGCCAGCAGTTTCCGCCACGCGGCACCGTGAATCACCGCACTGTTTAACACCTCCGCTGCCCCAACAGTGCAGTGCAGTGACCCTTACATTGTTAAGAACGGTTTCTTTGCATTGTAGATAGTTTGTGACTTCAGTCTCTTATTAATCAGTGTTGTGAATAAACGTTTCTTTGCGGTTTGGCTGGTTTGGGGCTTCATACTCTTATTAATCTGTACCGTGTTTGAGTGTGAGTAAAATTATGGTACGTTACAGTTTGCAACAAAGAATATTTCTCTACGATACATATGTGAAGAAGAAGTCGTTTAAAAAGTGTCGCAGTAAATTTCGTCGCGAATTTCCTGGCGCTTTACTGCCAGCTAAATCAACAATTCTGCGTCTGGTTAAAAAAGTAAGAGAAACGGGTTCATTTTTTAACAAAAAGAGACTGTCGGTCAACCGTATTCTCACAGAGGAGAAAATTGACGATATCGCTTTTCGACTAGAACAGTCACCCAAAAAATCATTAAGTCAGTTAGGGCAGCGTGTGTCTCGAAATATGTTCAGAAGATGTGAAATGTGCATTACACAAGAGGGTCAACACTTCCAGCATCTTTTATAAGGTAAGCTAATGAATTACGTCACATTTAAATGCTTAGCACACAAGTTTATGAAGTTTATGAAGCGTAATTATTTTGAAATAGTCCGCGGCCGACGGTCGAACAATGCCGGAAACTGAGCGCTCGCTCGCCGGGAGCAGTTTCTTCCTTGTAGCGCTAACAGTGGGTTGCGTTTCCCGGCGAACGCCCTGTACAAACGAAAAATCGCCGACTGTATCAAAACCCGTATTATCCTTTTATTAGCTGACAAGTAACTAAACATCCAATATAGCTTAAAATATATAGATACTTTTAAGACATCTTTGCCAAATAAACGACGAAAAAATCGATTTAATCTAACTTTTATAACCCGCAGTAATTTCAAAATTCCCGTTACTTTTTGAAGACACCTCGTATGTGCAAAACAACAAATATTTCAATACAGTGTACTTTTTACGGTTCGTATACAAAGTAATAAAATGTAGCAGATACCAAATACTGTTGTCGCTTATAAAGGAACAAGGTTACGATCTTACTCCAGGATCATAATTTAAATGTCATTTGCACTTCCGTAATTACATGCAGCATTCTATGGCGGTTTCCGTTTTGCGTGTAACTACAAAGTTTCACTCGCATGGTGAACTGGATTTTGTTTTATCGACTGAGAAAAACAAATTATTTTTACCGCCATATGATAAAAAATATAAAGTTGATACTATGCAACTATAAAATATACTTTCTCTTTTCTCTTTGTTTCTCAGTTTCTCGAAATTCCATCATGATAAAAACATATCTCATTTCGCTCTGTGTGAACTGAATACCACACTGTTACGTTGATCAACGAAGAGGCAGATGAGTGTGCAAACTTGGCCATTGCAAACAGAATCCTATGAAATCTTAACCTACAATACAGAGCCTTCCTTCGAAATTTGCTAACGAAGACACACGTAGAAGTAGCCTATGGCAGAATTCCTGGTTTGTGTATGTGAAGTTCGTTTTCCGCGTTAAAATAAGCTTCAAAGGTGGCATATGTAGCAAGTAGATAATATGACAGACGGTCGTTGAAATCACGCTTAATGTACTGGAATAATTTTTTTTTTTTAAGGAAAACAAAATCTCAACTTTCACTATTTTATTTACACAGGTGGTATAACGTTAGTGAGTTTGATGAGCCGTAAACAACGGAACTGATATAAACCAGAACTTCTAAGTGATTAGATTTAAAATGAAACCATAATCCTAATACGAATGTTATCCATTCAGAATTATTTTCATATGTATCACAGTTTCAGTAAAGCCAACATTACAAACCTTATGATATGAAGGATTTACAATATTCCGTCTTTTCGATTTCTTATGGGTTTATGCCTCGTAGACGGCAAGGTCATTGGAGGCAGAAGAGGAATCGGTGCAAGGAACGCTAGGGAATTCTGCCACGGCCTTTTGAAGGAACCAACCCAACATTCACCAGGAGCGATTTCGGGAAATCATGGATAGCCGAAAGCTCGATAACCGCACGGGAATTCGAACCCGCATCCTCGCGAATGCGAAACCCGAGTGATACCGCTCACCCACGCACTACATTTTCTATCCTAATTTACGATAATCAAGTATAAATCTTATCGGCATCTTGATATTAATACCGCAAATTCTGACTGTGATTGCTGGCTTCAGTAGCAGTTTTTAAATGAAAATAGATATTTTTCTCCATCTGCGTTATATCTGCCTTTGAACTTTTTTTTAAAATGAAATCAACGGATTTGGCGCATTGTTTCATTTTATTACTTCTTGAATTACATTCAGCTCTCGACTTTCTCTTAATATTGATCTTGTAAAGATTCAGGACTCGCACATGAAAGCGTAATGGAGTCAAGCTGATTGGTCTATTGCTACCGCACTCCTAACAGCACAAGGAACCAGCTCCTGTTCGTTTTCTTTTTCTTAACCCATACTTTGTTTGATCGTTGAAAATAATTGCGTAGCATTAATCGAAACCAATGGAAACCATTGCAAAGTTTAAACTTCCCCTGTCTAGTTGGTAATTGTGAACTGTCAAATTCCATAAAGTTTAATATCCTTTCAAGGTATGCTCGATGTATGTCAGATAGCCGACTTCTGTTATACTACTTTATTATTATTATTATTTTACTTATATCTTTACGCCTCGTCGACATCGAGGTAATTAGAGGCAGGATCGGAATGGGGACCAGGAATGGGAAGGAATGCGGCCATGGCAATTTATAGGAAGCTTTCCGGCATTCGCCTGGACGAGAATTCTACAATGGTTAAATGCTTATAGATTACTAACTGCCACATCTGACTATTTATGTACAGATCGCTCTCTTAAACAGATTCTTCAAACTAAATCACAGAAGTATGTGAAACAACAAAAATTTCAGTACCCTCTACTTCTTATCGTTCGCGTACAAAGCAAAAAATGTAGAAAACACCAGTTACCATTTTCACTTATGGGAGAAACCAGTTTCCTATCTTACGCCAAGAGCATACTCTAATTGAACTGTCATTTGTACTCGCATAATTACATGGTAGCATCCTAGGACGGTTTCCGGTTTTGCGAGGAACTAAAACCAAAAAGCGATGAATTTCCGTGTTGAACCTGAAGACGTTACAAGCATAGTGGATTGGACTTCGTTTTATCAACTGCGAGAAGGTATTTTATTTTTACCGGCAAGTAATAAACAATATCAAGTGGATACTATGAAACAATAAAACACTCTTTCTTTCTCTGACTACCGCAGTTCCACCAAGACAAAACATACCTCATTTCCCTCCTGCGACCCTGGTCAGCCCAGCCGCCGAAACTCAATGAAAATCTCGGTGAACGAAACAGAATTTACTTCTCGCAGAAAAAAAATCTCCAGCCAAATTATATAACAAATCTAATCGTATTGGTGGTTGCACCGAGATAAAAGGAGGCCGTTTTCGGCCTCCTACCTATCATTCGGGAGGACGAGGGTCAAACCTCGTTCGGCCATCCTGGTTGAGGTTTTCCGTGGTTTTCCTCAACCACTCTAGGTGAATGCTGGGATGGTTCCCTACAAGGCCACGGCCGATCTTCCATCCCCCCTCCCTCCCCGTAGTGTAGTTTGGCTGAAAAGAGTCTCCTGTGACTCTCCAGCAGCCAGCCTTCAGCTGGGAGGAATGAAATCGTAAAAAAATTGGTGGTTGTACATTAATTAATTATTAACAATAAAGGTGTGCATTTTTCCATCGTATTTGAAGTTATAACAATTTTTTAATAACAGGTATTTTTTAAATACAGGAAAGTAAGTATTATAGTTTGAAAATCATAAAGTTGATAGCAAAAATTCAAGATATCAACAGTCAACGTCAGTTTCGATGGTATGTGTGACCTGTTGGTTTTTCTCTCTATACTTATTAATGTTTGACGCATATTTTTATTACAGTTCAATGTTACATTATTGAACCATGTAGGCATGGTGTTTCCAGTTATTTAGAAAATACTTCCAAACATTCATTACAAAAGAAATAAAAATGTTCTCTTCACTTACGTAGGTGTAGATGTTGTTTACTACAATGCCGTAGTTTGTTACCTTGTAGTATAAACTACTGTAGTAAACCACAGCTCAAATGTCAAACACTCCATCACTGAGCCGTGATTATGCTGTCCGAATAAATATGTAAACTGGAAGCACCACACTTAGAAAATTTCGGAAAAGCTCCTAACAGTTTCAGATTCTTATTATTTTTTTTTTATTTGATTAATGGAAAATACTAAATAGTGAAAATCTCACAGCGAAGTATATTTCATGAACTATTCCATTATCTACAATATGTTATTTTTCTTAGCTTCCAAATAAGGCCCCTAGTGTGGCTACAAAAAATGTTGTCTTTCATTCACCTTGGAAGAGTTCTGTTTATGACTGCTACTCCTAAACGCATTTCATTTTTCTGACTTTGCTATCGTAACTCACACACAAAAAGAAACCTTAAGAAGCGTTAGCTACCAAAACTATACTAACATGAAATGCGATATTATGTCACAATATAGCTGAAATTTTAATAAATGATCTCTACTATTTGGAATTAACAATTTCTAAAAGAACAAAATTTCTCTAAGTTTTAGAAAACCGTACCGGCCTATATTTTGCCAAACATTTTCTGCTTTTTAATTTACTGATTTTCTGCACAATACACCAATTTTCTAAACATAATAAATTGGAAAGAAGTACTTTATAACACTGCTTGAAACGTATTCGTCTCGCAAGACTCAGGTTATAGCAAAATAAAATAGAAATTGTGTTGCGATGCTCTCTCAAGGAATAATCCTAACAGTAACTTCTCCCAAATTTTTATGTTTTCATACCTACTGAGTGAATAATGCAATACTGGGTGCAATTGTGGGTCAATTTTTCTGTCAGAATGCTTCATAACCCCTGTCTCATTTTGGAGAAATTAAGTTCATAAGTGTCCGAATATAATTTCTGAAGTATTGAGTAGGTGTCGAATAAACGAGGCAATAAATACCTTTAAGCGTTTGCGGTGACGTCACAGATAATTTACGGCGTAATATTTACAGAAGTATCGGTATAATGACTATTAGACATATCATAAAATATAAATCAGCATCGTTTCAAAACATTCCTTCATATTTCGTGCCAGTAATGGCTGTGTAACGATAAAATATGAGGTGTACAAAACGATACGAATCCGTAAATGTTGTCATAACATCCACAGTAAGATAGAAGATAACTCTTGTGGCACCGGATAGAATGTAACAGCTGGATAATCCGAGCCCGCGCTATTCATCACGCATTTGCATGGCTGATGGCGCTTTTGTCTGATATCGTAATAAAACCAATTTGTAAACCGTGAATCCTCACCAGCGTTCTGTTGCGACTTGTTCCACAGCGTATTCATTACCTGACGTACAGATAAATTAATCGGGTAAGCTTTCGTTTATAACGAGGATAGCGTTATTGAAATGGTGATTTATTGACGGCCATTAATCCGTCGTTAGACGAGGCCTCAAACAGTACTGTACGCTGCTGGCGTAGTCATCTGTTTATGCATTACAGCCGTAGAAAGGGACACGGTATCGAATAGAAGTATCGCTACTGTACTCATGAGTGGTATTGGGAAAAACATATCGTAATCATGATAATGTGATATTTTTTAAGTCATTTATTGGGACAGATAATTTTTGTTTTTTATTTTAAGGTTGAAGGGCTGCACCTGCACGTTAACTTCAAATTTTAAAACTGTTTTTAATGTTGCAGCCGAAGCTGCAAATATATATTTTATGATGATGAAATTTGCAGAGATAAATTACGTCCCTTTTTGTAGTCCTACTTTATATATATATAAAAAAAATGTAAACTCAACAAATTAAAACAACGTTAAACTTAGTCATACTCAATTTTTATTTCAGTTGTAAATCAAATCAACAGCAAAATGCTATGACTCATAAAACTGTGGCAATAAGTACTTAAAACGTTTACCAACATTATACTTCCCACTCTTCCTCCGCACAATAATTTAGCCATTCCTTTCGATGTTAATCTGTTTCTTGAAATTGCACTTCCTGCCTTCGAAAATAAAGTTATGCGGCGACTAACGTTGCTGGAACTCGACTTATTAGAATAAACCTGTGTTAAAATGTAATTTGGTTAACCAAAAGTAACATATAAAAATTTTATCTTCCTATCTTGAGCACTTTTTGAGAAAATTTTCTTTAAATTTCAAAATATTTAATTTACCGGAAATGGCTTCCAAAGTTTTAAGTACATTTCCCCGCTATAGGATGGCGCGTACAAAAATAATAATAACTCCACTTCTAGGACCACTATAACGCTAAATCAAAGTTTCCCTACGAGGGGAAGGTTTAAACTAATTTTTGGTACCAAACAAAAAAAAATCGATTTTTTGTTAGGATTTGACCACCTGTGGCTTCTCCTAAGAAAATATAGACAGCTGAAGAGCGAAAAAAGCTACCAAGAAATGGAGTGATTTTAGATCTTCCTGGACACTAATTTGGAGAGAGAATATTTGTTGGGCGTATCGATGAAGACTTATACACTGGTAGTAGTGTGGTAACGCGGTCTGAGTTACTTGCCACGCAGCAGCTGCCTACACGCACCCCGTACCTAATTGACACGTTAGGCGCAGTCAGCTAACTAGCCCGCTGGTATTCATGAGCACCCCGACACCGGACATTTAATTATCTCTCTTTCTTTAATTCAATTAACCGCACGCCGAGGACTTTTATCATGGTCGCCAGCAAACGAGCTCTCCACAGCGGACGTGTTCTAATAACATCCGAGGAAGGTGGACGCCGTTATACGTCGTGGCACAGAATCTTATCTGAACGGAGCCATCGAATCGCTGTTACTAAGTTAATTACAGATATATAATTATTATTACGGGCCGTGAGGCGTGTTAATTAAGGCTCGTAGTCCGAATTGGATCGATCCTAAATAACTGGCCCAATGAGTGCGACGCCCATTCACGTTGGCGGAGAATGTATGGAGGCATCATTGCTGGCTGCCCACTGAAAGAAACGTAGGCGCGATGCGGCATTCTGGAGCAGTGGAGAGAAATGTAGGAGCTCAGAATAACTGCTCAAAGCCGACCTGCTTCGTCAATCGAACTAATCACTACCTTCAAAGGTAATCTGTACGTATTTTAATCGTGATCACAGCACTAAATGAAGTCACTCAAGATATTAGAGCACTTAAGGTTGTTTAAGTAATTGTTAATGGTTTCGTGCGACAGTATCTGGCCAATTAACATTTAAATAAGACAACTGTGATTAAAACAGATCACTGCTATCTGAGAGAGGGAAGCTAAAAGGCTTCATAAATTTCTACAGTGTACGCAGGATGGTACTGATTCACGCGGAATTGAGGGAAAAACTTTTTGGAACTGAATTTATGCGTTGAATAACTACATACTTGTTCCAGACACTTCATACTTGTTCCAAAAGAAGCCAAATAATGTGATTATGGTAAAAATATCAGAAGTAAAAACAACAACAACATATTTCAAATTTTCAGAAATCGTACCACGTTGAATTCTCATAGCAATTTCCTATCGAGAAATGTGCAATGCTCGTACTGAAACCTTCGCTCTTTCTCTTATATTTTTAGTACATTAAAAAGACATAAAACGAAATTAGACACGCATTTCAAAGTTCCATACATTCCAAATTCATTAAATTACTATCCGTCGTTTTATTTTCTTTACTTTGTAGCTTTCGCCTCAATAATAGCTTATATCCAGTTCAAAGGTTTCTGCTTTAAATCTCTCTCCTAGTGTCATGACTCCAAGCTGTCTTCCTTTTCGGTGTTTTAATATGGCCTCAATCTATTTTATCTCTCCAGTTTCTAACATTTTGTGGATACATTCAAACCAACTTATTCATCGGGATTTTCGCTCCCAAACTAATTAATCCCACTTCGATCCTTATCTCCACATACGTTCATCTCTTTTTGCTTTGACCATTACAACTTGTGAGAAACGCCGTATTTCCACCTTGAATCCTGTACCATCCCTTCCTTAGCATTGTACAAAACTCCATTACCTATACTATTACAATGATATAATAGGATTTATATATTCCAATTTTGAACTTTGTAGTCACACTTTTGTTCAATAAATTTATAAAAATTTAGAAAGCACTCTTTCCTTCATTTTCTATTCTTCAATTATGTCGTAATGACTTATAAATTCTTTTGAAACTGTAAATCAGGATCCGTTATTTGCTAGCTCCGTGTGTTCATAACTTCGTTCATCTTATACTGCCTTGATGGGTGTGTTTGCCGCAGAAGAGCGCCCATAAACCACATGAAATATTATTGAACCATATCTCCCGTTATGTAACTTCACGTGGATTTTTCATTGACCGCTCCCCCCTGGGGCGGAACAGAGTTTTTTCCTTATTAGTTCCAGAAAACATTTTATGCTGTTTTATCTTACCAGACTTTCGTTAAAATTATTGATCGTGTAATGAACACGACTGTTATTGGTTTTATATATACTTTGCTCTCACCATTGGTCACACTAGCCTCTCCTGCAAATGGTCAGTTATTGGAAATACATCTCTCTCAGATATATCCACAAAATACTTTTAGTATCGAGGTATTCCCTCGTCTCATTCGTCATTGTTTTTTGATTGATAAAACAGAACAAACTAAACCTGCCGCATAAGAAAACTCATAATAGTTGCAACTTTTTTAGTTTTCTTTTGCTGCAGTTTTGTCACCTTTCCTTCCACAACACCAGGGAATGATTCTTTGTCATTCTTAAGATTCTTCCACTGACGCCGTTTTGGATACTGAACACTTGCTGGAAAAACGTTTCCGATAAGTCTCGTAACGTTTATTGTACAGCACCATTTCACATCACAATCACACTTTGAAATTGAAGTAACACTTCAGTTAGCACTAGAATTAAAGATTCACTAGATCTGACTTGAAGTAACAAAACTAGTTTTTTCTTTTTTTAACGAGTGGCGTGGTGACACGCGGTGCGTCCGAAGCAAAACAGCTTTGTTTGAAAACATCAAAACAATAATAAACTTAACCGGTGGAGAAAATACCCCGTGATACCTGCAAGCGAATTCGAGTCAACTTACCAAGTGCCTGATGTCGGCAGGTTTAAACGCGCCGCCCCTGTGTCACTTCAAGTCACACTCACGCACTGCAATGTAAGTATATAGCGTATATAAAACACGGTGGTGATAAAACTATGAAAAAAAATCCACATGTAGTTTTGTAATCTGTACCCTACTTTAATCATGCCAAATAAATAAACTGCAAACTACGTAGCTTGACTAGGACCTTCTCTTCACTCCACGTAGCCCAAAGTAGCTTTCTAGCAAAATCCTTCCCGTCCTGCCCTTCCCCTTTGATAGAGACACATAGTTTACGTTCGCTCCCTAACACATCTCATGGGATCAGTTATAGTCTATAGCTCAATATTATTCTTCCCCATTTCTTTGATAGTTCTTAAATTTCTCGTTTCGTCAGTGATTATCATTGGCTTTGGATAGCAGTCCACCACATCTCGCTTTACATTACATTTGTCAAAAAGCTGATTTGTCTAGCGGCTCAGTGGTTAAGGCATCTGACTGGAGATGAAAAGGCCAACAGTTTGAATACCGGCTTCGGCGGGGTTTCTCAAATGCTCTTAATCCATGAAGCAAAGAAAAGAGAGGAGACGACGCAAAGGACCTTCTCCACCCAGTGAAGTGAAGATGGGAAGTGTAAAGTGGGGTGGGGAGATCACCAAATTGAATTTCCCACGAAACAAGGGTAATGTATACGGGACAGTGTGCAACGGATAATTTCTTCCAGTTTTTAATTTGGCATTCATAATAATGAAGTCTTATGTCGTCACATTTATAAATACTTTAAATGGTTTTATCTACAGACATTATAACGTAATGAAACGAAGGTGTTATATAATTTTTGAAAGGGATTGTGTACACCGAAACAGGACTTGCCCCTTCCCCCCCCCCCCCCTCCTACAGTTCCAAAAAAAAAACTAAGGGTCATATTATTATTTTGAAAACAACAAAAATCTCTAGTAGTTGATTCAATAAAAAGTTACCTGCCTCAGACATTTTATTCTAGACGTATGTTCTGATGGAATCTTATCCTGTGTGCTTTATACTATGGTTAGAACTTTTTTTTAAAAAAAAAGATTGAACACTTCAAAAGAACTCACAGCTTCTTAGCTTACTCATAACATATTACACTGGTACTGGATAGGACTACATAAATTCGCCATCAGCATCAGAGCATTTTATCTTGCTAGTTGCTACCATACATCAAAAGTCAGAAGCTTAAATTAGACTTTGAAGCCTCGTTGAGAATAAGGCTAGCCTGTTATGTGCAAAATAGTAAGATATGCTGGTTGTCTACACTACACCAACAAATATTTGCGAATAACGTCATCCTACTGAGAGCTATGAATGTTTTAACAGGCATTGTAAATTTACTCTTTCATATACCATTTCAAGAACAATAATTACAATGTGATTTACTTATGACGTGGTATTACAGGTTATTTCCTGTCTGATCTGTTTATGCAACACAAGCTAACATTATTAAAAAAAACTTGAAGTATTGGAAAATGAAATATTCAGAACAGCAAACATGATGTAAACAACACCATGTTTTGGGAAAAGTAATATGTCCGCCGTGCATACGTAGAAGGATCCAAGAGTTCACAGCAGGCTTCACAGTTTTAGTGATATGTCGTCTTCTCTCTTTTTCTTCCTCCATATCTTAAACCGACCTTCATCTCCGGCACAGCTTGCTGTGTAATGTGAAGTACACCAGAACACTTCCGGGGTTCTGATTGCCCGGTAAGATTACAGTGTTAGGTTAGTTAGACATGAAAACTCTGTCACCTGGCGGCCGAACAATCCTTTCAGATCTCCCGGCCAACAATGCCATACGATGATTTAGTTTGATTTTTGTCGAACAGCTTGTAAAATGATCCAGAAATTAGAAGCTCAGATAAAATTTTTAAACGTGAACTTCGCCCAGTTACTGAATAGTATCGTGTGTGGCAAACAAGACTTTCGATTGCGTTCGTTCATTAAAAAAAAAAAAAAACGAGGTTTAAATTCATCCTACAACGATTCGGCACTAGCGCGTAGAAAGGAAGCCCTATATCCTTACTGCAATTCATTCTTCGACCCACTGGGTGCATAATATTGGACTCGCGTCTGCTCTAGAATCTCTGACTTCTCTCCAGTCCGTGTCTAACAGGTGCGGCCTGTAGACACCAGGCAGAATCATAAGTCTCCGGCGGGAGTGGCGCTCCACAACATTTCCATGCGTCATTGGAATCCTGTTCGCCGACCACCACCTACACAGAGGCACGGCTCTGTTATTTCACTAATTTTACTGTGTTCGCCACACACAGATATTAATCTTATAGAATTACAGTGCCCTAAGTATGTGATTTATTACCCACCCGTGTGGCTCACTACGCTGAGGTGCCTCACTTTGGATCTGGGAGACACGACCCCATGTCCCAGCATATCAGCCGTACTAAGTGTGGTTTTTAGGTGGATTTCCGCAGCCATGAAGATGGATGGTGGGACGGCTCCAATCTCCGGTTCGTAAACCACGCTTTTCACAAACAAAAACTACACTGAACTTAGTTACACGTTTAAAAACCAGGTGAGAACACTTCGCTTCCCCCTTTAGTACTGACGGTAGGTATAAAATGCTTGGCGCCAGCAAGGACATGCAGCCGTAAAACCATAGCTCCAAACTTGGTTGCAATTGTAACTCATTGAAGGCCCTACAAGGTTGGAAAAAGGTGGCGAAGAAGAAATATATGACAACAAATCTTCTCGGGTTTGCAACCGGATTTTATTAAAAAGCGACAAGCTTTCGGCAACTAGCTCAGCAGCCATCATCAGGTCAATTATATACTTGCCGTTACGAATACCAGGCGTTTACTACTGTCGCTTAGCAACCTCACGACGCTCGCAGTTCCGCTTCACTGTGATTGTTCGGAGGCGGCGGTCACCCATCCAAGTGCTAAGCACGCTCCTCGTTGCTTAACTGCCGGAGCCTGAGTCGTCGAGACCGCGTCCTGATTGGCCGATTGGTTTCCCCTCACCTGTCTGGTCCACACTCCACCGGATCGTCGCCAACCAGGGAATCTTATGATTCAACACTTACATCCTTCTGAAATTAAGGCCAGAAAAAAAATATTGAGGCACGCTCGACTGCACTGCAACTGATTCTTCATCACTGCTGCCTTGCACTAGATGTGTATATGGACCAGGCGCTGGTGCGGGAACTCTGCGAAGTTATAAGTTTCTAATTACCTTCCTATCCGTCTGTTATTAATCATACTAAATTCGTTATAAATACTCGGTTCGTAACCAAATCCTCAAGATCGTAGAAATGGGTTCGTCATTGCTGCATACGAAAATATTCTTCCGCAAATAAATATGAATCACCAATATTCTTCATAAAGTCCGAAACCACCGGTTGAAAGTAGGAAACAATATTCATAAAGTCTAATATGTTTCTTATTTCTTTGATTCATACTACCTGCCCTTGAAATTCTGACTATTGTTTCCACGTTTTCGGAAATTTTCCTCTGCAGCATAAAAAATCCTCCTCAAATTTTATGTAAACATCTTGTTGCGTGACTACCCTGTTCGATTGTCGTGGTTCCAAATAGTTTTGTAGATCAGGTTACAATTCTCTTGCTGTACTCAGTTTTTTTATACTTTATTCTAGAGAATGCAGACGGATTTTTGACTGTTTCAGGTTCACTAATTCGGAAATATCATTATTATTCTAAGTTTACTGAACGTTTTAATTAGCTGAGACCCAATAATTAACTCTCTCTGCACTGCAAACGAATGGCAAAATTTCTGAAGTACCTGCCTCAAGCAGTTAATTTGCGCTTCTTTGTAGGTGCGATTACTAACTTTGTTCTACGATTCCGTCGTAGTCCCCAGTAATAATAAGACATTTTGTACAAGACACCCTCAGTCCGGGCATCAGCGCGGTTTCCCGCAATCACCTAGGTTAGAACGTTTCACAACCTCCACCTCATAAAATACACATATCACGAACAAAAATCCATTTACTATACAAAACATATAAAGTTACACGTTTCGGCAACACAGACGTTCTTATAATAGGAAAGTGCGGCGTGTCTAACAAACCTAGTTTGAATTTGGGTAGAACACAAGTCCTTACAACCCCTCCTCATGACTCACGCTAGCCACCTGTGTAAAACAGGAGATCGCTGGCACGTGACCCTTAGATGTCCGAATCGTGGGGGAAAAAAGGAGTAGCTGAACTATTACTAAACCAACAAAACTAAGTTGTCTATGGGATATTGGAAGGGCAATTTCTTTTAGAACGATGTTGAAATTCCAGGATGCTTTCTTATGTCAACACCTTCCAGCTGACAGATATGTACAACTTGTGGTTGAATCTAACCGTCCGAAAAGATACAAACATGACACTGATATGAAAACACGTAAGACATGCGAGAGATGTAACCTTGTAAGCTGAGGCAGGAGGTCCAGTTAATTGCGAATGTGTACTGCAATTTGTCGGCAGTCATGTCTACCGTCCGATAATGCACAGTACAGTATCAAGGCGGTAGGTTCGTAATGGCTGCAGAGGTCAAACTTAATCGACACTTAAGAGCAGTAATGTGTGGTCGCGCCGTCTTCTACCCACCCGCCTGTTGTGGGAGGACATTGCGAAAACCACCTGTCACAGCGACTCCACTCTGCACTTTGCATATTATTGATCACACAAGAGAGGAAAAGTGTTAGACAGTGAAGCTGTATGGAGTAGAGAGTAGGCGGCAGCTATACTTAAAATACACGCAGACCAGAAACAACTAAAAGTTTTTTGATTAAGCTCATCATCAGCTAAAAAATGGCGCCGTCCAGTGATGACTTGTTTCATACTCCGTCATGCTTTCCGCACGAGTTTGACGCTCATGTTTATGTGTCGGCATGTATAACGCAGGGAAATACAGGGTTTTTCATAAAGAAGGATCAGATTTGGCATTTTTGCTTATCACAAAATATAAAAGATAGATATACATCACAGGATAGAGGAATCTTTGAAGCTTTACTGTATACATTCGACATGAGTACCCTTTTCGGGAGCTCAACATTTTCTTTGGACGTTCGAGAACCAGTAGTGCTTTTCTATTTGCATGTGCGTTGTGCACCAATCTTCTGCGAATTTCTTGTGCGAATCATAAATTCATTTATGGCGAGGTGGCACTTCATTCAACTTACATCAACAATGGATTCACTTTTTGAATACTGAACTTCTCCCGTGGCATCGCCATTTCCACATAGGAAGACAACAGCGCCGTTGGTGGCGCCGAATGGAACTAATAGGCGGGGGTTACAAACAGCGAACCTTCCTCTATCCAGTTACGTGTGGCACATATTCGTGTCTTTTATATTTTATAAGAAATAAAAATGCAGATTCTGTTCCTTCTTTTTGAATAACTCTGTACATCTTCCTTAAAGATTCAAAGAGCTTTACTGTTTTTACCCTGGCGTATGCTGGAGCAGACCACCTTACCCGTTTCTATTAACATTCTAACGTGGCATTCGCGGGTAGAGGCTCTACCAATCTCCCTTAGCTCTTAGGTTAAGGGAATCTTGTCAGACCGAGCGTGGTGGTGTAGCGGTTAGCGTTCTGGCTTCGCATTCGGGAGGACGGCGGTTCGAATCTCCATCCGGGCAACCAGATTTGGGTTTTCCATGGTTTCCCAAATCACTCTAGGCAAATGCCGGGATGCTTCCTTCAAAAGGCCATGGCCGAATTCCTTCCCATTCCTTGCCCCCCATCCTTTCCCATCTCTAAAGACCTCGCCATTAGGAGACGTTAAGCAGTTAAAAAAAAAACTCTTGTCAGAAGTGCTTGCCGGCTTGGCATTGCTTTCTTTTATTTGCTGTTTCCGTATAAGCGTTTGTTTTGCTCTTATATATATATATATACAGGGCGAGTCAAAAGTCCTTGAACACCTTCATAAGTTGGAAGAGTGTTCTCTGTTCCCATCATCACTTTTCAGTTTTCCCTTCACTCTTAAAACTAATGAATGTGCCCAAGGACTTTTGACTCGCCCTGTATATTTAATTTAGCAGTGTAAGTTATTTTCCTCTCGCATTGTGGATATTTGCAGTTTTCTCACTGGTTTTCTTGTGTCAACAGCTGGAGTGGTCTTCTATGTCCTCGTGTATGTCATACTGTGCTAGAGGCGAATAAGGTGGTTGTCGCTCTCCTCAGTTTTTTGGTAAACATGTCTTGCTTTTTTTTTATACCGATCCCGAAGTCTCGGGATCCCCACTGTCTCGTGTAGGATGTCTGTCGGGAATCTCATTGGCAGGTGGAGTGCTCTCTTAAGCGCCTTGTTTTGCATTCTCTGCAGCTTTACAGCGTGGCATTCGCGGGATCGAGGGTTCCGTCCAAATTTCACTGATTTTAGAAATCACTTCATGAAGAAACCCGGATAACTCCTCAAAAAGACCATGACGGAATTCCTTCCAATTCCTTCCGCCTTTAACGACTCGATGAGTAGCAAAGCATTCAGAGAGAGAAAAAACGAAAGTGCACCATCTCAAAAACTACAAGTTACACTAATAAAGCAGCACAAACCACTTGTTCATACGATTCGTGTAGACTGATGCAGCACTCAGTATCCCCCTTTGTGTAGCGCGTATGTGGGGCGACGTTAAAAGCAGAAGAGCAGTCACGCCGCGTGACGAATCCATTCCGCTCGCCGTCCAGCAATGAAGCACGGCTCCCACTAGCGCGCGGCGGCCGTCCCCAGAGATTTATGGTAACGTGTCTGTGTTTCAGCGCTGGCTGCGGCTGAAATGGATGAATGGCACTGCAACAGACGTTTTCTGTTATAAATCTTCACTTTCTTTTTGAGTTTTCCAACCGCTTTAACCTCTATTACAATTTATCATTACAGTAAACACCCCATTCGCTCTGAAATAGTAACTGACGACACAGTGATAGAACAGGTAATGAATTTTAACTACCTACGCTGTGAAGTCAGTTATGGCATATGTTATAGAGAAAAACATCAACAAATTTGAATCAGTATGGGACAATAAAGAGAACTTCAGGACAAAACAAGAAGACACAAAAATGAAATTCTATAAGACGATGGCTGCCTTGACACTGCTATATGGAATTGAATCTTGGATAACTAAAGCAAGAGACAGGAATAAAATTCAGATGACAGAAAGATAAAAGGCTACACTAAACAACACCATATAAGAAATAAAGAAATTCTGGAAGTACTTGGTATGTACAATATAAACAAAAGGATTGATGAATACAGAAAATCGTGGAGGCAGCAAATTGAAAGAATGGATGAAGAAAGGATTCCATTTCTGGCAATGAAGTACAAACCATTGGGACTCAGAGACGTTGGTAAACCTAGTAAGACATGGTGCAAAAGTACAAAGTGAAGGCGGAACAGGCATTAATACCTAAGCCTGGAAGTGAAGAAGAAGAAGGCAGTTTGAGGTTTATCTTCATCATTACAAAATCTCAGCGTCTTTAGTTTTGCTTCTCAAGGTAGTGCCGCATCTCTTTATTGAAAGCTGTATATTCAGTCATTTTTTTTCTTCATCAAGCGAAGGTCACAGCAGATTGCCTGAAATGTCATGTTCCAAGAAATCGAAACCGTTCCACGCTGGGAACCAAAAAAAAGTACTGAACTACGATGTCTATGCAGTCAGTTTTAGAGATGTTTTTATGATCTTACTTAGTAGATACCGTCATATTGGTCTCTTAACATAAGTTTATAGGCAATGACTGTGGTATTTTTTCAACAAATTTGGCAAATCAATAAATTTTCTAGACTTTCTGCTAAAACGTATTTTATAACAAGCAGAAACGTATTTTATAACAAACATATTTGAATGAACTCGTTTTCAATAATCGCTCTTCTCTTTAATCACTGACAAAGCTAACTGAATGTAACCATAAAAGCCTTCATACTCTAATGGCTGTGATGGCGACACGCACTGTAATCATAAAAAATCTCACATTTTGGAGGAGAAAAACCGAATGGATAATTCGAACAATGTCTGATCGTGTCCCTGCTCTTCACGGTCCAGGGCTGTTGAGCTAAAATAACTTTCATCAGTAAAATTCAAGAATGCACACGATTTAACTGCTAGTCAGTTTTCAGGTACAACACAGATATAGTTCGTAACGTATTTCAACTCTTTTAAACTTCTACATCCAAACTCTGCAATTCACAAATATTGTGTTTGGCAGAAGGTGCCGCCAATCAGTGCATTAATTCTTACCTCGGGCTACTCGTGACTGGAATGCTCAGAGTTAGTTTTGGTGCAAAGCACTCTCTGCCAACCACAATATTTGTGAATTGTAATTTTTTTTACTTATAGGTTTACACCTCGTCGATGTCGAGGTCATTAGAGGCGGGATGGGACTGGGGACAAGGAACGGGAAGGGATTCGGCCTTGGCCATTTGAAGGAAGTATCCCAACATTCGCCTGGAATGATTTGGGGAAACCATGGAAAACCCAAATCTGGATGCCCAGACGGGGATTCGAACCGATGACCTCCCGAATGCGAGACCAGAGTGTTAACCGCTCACCCACCATGCTCGGTGTGAATTGCAGAGTATGGACGTAGCTGTAGAAGTTAAAAAGTGTTGAAATACGTAATGAAGTACATCTATGTCGTACTTGCAAATCGACTAGCAGTTATATCGCGTGCATTCTTGAATTTTCCACTTGGAAGTTGTAATAAAGGGTTATACAAAAGATCTAAAGTACGATTTGCCGTATACGAGAAGACAAGTATATCAGAAATCCATCAGAATTTGTTGGTTAATACTGCTTGTATGTTTACTAAAGTTTTCTTGTTAATCTAAAACATTTATTAAGGGATAGGTCACCAGATGGTACTGGCATTCAGTTCTTTTCTTTGTAATATTTTCCGGTATTAATACCAAATCCTGTTTAACTGCCAGTTTTAAGAAATAGATTATGTCTTTTTTGTATATCTGCGTGAGTGTAATGCAGAAGAGCGCGTGTGTAGAATGAAGACACAGTTATGCAGGCCTCTGTGGGCAGGGGAAAACTACGCACTATTTTAAAATAAACGTCGCGCAGGATCCCATGTTATAAAACGAAGGTCGTTAAAACGTTCGACATACACCTTTTAGTGACGCTGATCGCTTCCTGCTAGCTGTAATAGTTAACACGAAACTAAAAGGTCTTTAATACTTACTGTGAATGGGAGAAAGAGAGAGACATAAACTGAGATTTTTCTCGTGGCAAGGATAAAGGGTTTCCCAGTGTTCCCTAATTTATGCCTTCAGCCTTGGCCTCGGAATCGTTCGTAAGGTCTAACTGTCACCTCATACAATTGGATGCGACCAATTTACGCTTGTCGTTATTTCCAGTAGGGCTCCGCATAAGGTATCTCGTAGTGCATTTAAAGACGCTAATTTCTGCATGATTTATCTGCCACAAACTAGTGCACTTTCGGAAACAGGGTCACGAAACAGCGAAATGTCAGAGTTCATCTTTTTGTTCGGTTTTACATTAATCTCTGATTAATATGAAGATAGTGAAATAAATACTCTTTCAATTCAAATGAAAGTAATATAATATAAAAATCTTTGAAATTATGGGATTGTAGAAACGTCTGTATGGATACGTATATTATGAAGCGTGTTACCTTTCAATAGAAATTTCACGGAAAGACGTAACTGAAATGTTTTACCGTTCACAAACGCTCCTGTTACTGTATCTATATATTATTACGCTAAGCGAAAACTTATGATACATTTTTAAGAATATTGCGCGCACGGAGATGTGTGAGATTTGGCATAGTTAAAGTTTATATGGAGAAGAAGTGCAGGAAGCTAAAATCTATATATAATATGCGTTACAAATACATTAAATTAAATAAAACACTCGCTCGCCTACGTAGTTTGTTCAGATGCCGCCAGTTCTGGTCGTAGCTTCACCTGACAGCTGGTAGACAGCGCAGCTAGCAGCCAGAATATTGGGCAAACGGAGGAACTTAAAGAAATACAGAAAGCTAAAAATTTTAGCTGACCGATGGCGTACTTTTTGGTCTTTGGTGAAACATAACAGTCGAGATTACTCTCTGAACTTATATAGTATCTATATATTAATACGCTAAGCGAAAACTTATGATACATTTTTAAGAATATTTCGCGCACGGAGAAGTGTAAGATTTGGCATAGTTAACGTTTATATTGAGAAGAAGTGCAGGAATATGCTACTTTTAAGAACAAGTGCCGTGCACAAACGGAGGAACTTAAATAAATGCATCGTTCACTGAAAAGTGTAAGATTTAGCATAGTTAATGTTTATATGGAGAAGAAGGGCAGTAAGCTAAAATCTGTGTTTAATATGTGTTACAGATATATCAAATTAAATAAAAAATCGTTGTTTACATTTTTTTTTTTAGTGGTAAGCAAATCTGCCGATGTCTGTGATCTTAGTCAGCAGTAAAAAAAAAATAATAAGCGTAGTTAATACATGTTACAAATAGATTATTCAAATAAAAAATTAATTTGCGAACGTTTGTGTGCGCGAAATAGGATCGGGGCCAACGTTCTTACGTGAATTCCCTGCATTGAGGCACTCTGTGGTCTTTGGTAAAACGAAAGACTCGGATAAAGTAGAGATTAATCTTTGAAGTTATAAAAGGAATACTTCGAAAAGGAATGTAGCGATTCTGCCAGATATTATATGGTCATTTGATTATTTAAAATGTTAAACTTTGGTTAAGTGTCTTTCGATTTTTTAATTTCAGTAATTTCATTAGAGAGAGATAAGAAATAAGGAATACTTATTTGCGTGAAATTCAAAATGATAATAGACCAAATTTAAATAGCGAACACATAAAAAGGCGAAATTATTTTGATAGATACATTTAAATGCGCACTGAATGTCATTCCACGAAATTTTTACAGTTTCGAATTTACAATGCAGGTTTCGCAATGAAAAACATTTCGATTCAGAAGTCACTTCAGGTGAAGGACTGCATTTACTTCATGTTTCATAAAGCTAAAGCAGTTTTCCGGCCTTAAGTCAAAATGAATATTTTAAATTCAAATGAACCATCGATAAATACATTTCATCATTTGCTATGGTTAGATTAGAAGCTCAAATTTAGCATACAGTCACGCGTGGAGTGTATCGTTTTAATTTTATAGGTAATGCAGAGAATTAAGCCAAACAACACCTGCTAATAACGTATTGGTACACGCTCGCAGCTAACGACGTCAGGGTATACAGTATATAATATATCTATGCTCGCACCAAACGCAATAGAACAAGTTCAAATAATGATTAATACTCTTTCATTAAAGAAACTAAACAACTTAATGAATTAGGTCGAATTTCGAATCACTAGTATATTGATAAGTGTGATGCTGTGGGGGTTGAGTGTAGTTTATCGTTAATTTTGTGGATGAAAGATGAAAGACGGGTAACAGTGGAACTCAGGGCTGACCTATCAGAGCCTACACCAGGACCCCGTGGACAAATTAATGTCTACAATCAATACATACGGCCGAGGAGAACTTTTGGATTTAATCCAGAACTTTGGTACACACTCTGGTGCTTGGAAACCACCTCTGCTACCTTAGAAAGTTTTGAATGATATTTGCATTTTGCTTTTAATTATTTCAAGGTCACATGTGGGATTTTTTTGTTAATTTTGGGAACAAATGAACTGCTGATCTTAAATGGTTTAGTACTCATCGTGATCTGAAAGTTTGATCTTCGGACCGAGCGTGGTTGTGAAACGAATAGCGTTCTGGCCTCGCATTCGGGAGGACGGCGGTTTGAATCCCCGTCCGGGCATCCAGATTTGGGTTTTCCAGTTTCCCAAATCAGTCCAGCCAAATGCCGGGCTGCTTCCTTATAAAGGCCATGGCCGAATTCGTTCCCATTCCTTGCCCCCATTTTTTACCGTCTCTAAAGACCTCGCTGTTGAGAGACGTAAAGCAGTTAAAAAATAATAATTGATCTTCGGAGTACGAAGAGGACTTCTACTCCCGTTTCCTGGTAAGAATTGGAAAGAGACTGATGGTATCATCTAGTATGAAACCATCACTAACTGATTTCCGAAATCATTGAAAACAGAAATATTGTTGTTGGAACTGACTTCTGGACTATTATGTTCGAATCAATTCATAAAGACTTAGTCGACGCTCTTACTCGATGACTGAAGAAAGAGTGACAAAGTCAACTGCAAAGTTTCTGCTGTAATGTCAAATCTGGTCTCCAAATAGGGCATACATGTCAGAGAATCACTTAGCGCTCCCACTTGAAATTCCTTTACGCTCAGAAGCTGGAGTAAGATTAATTCGGACAGCTAAAGCAGAGGCTTGCAAATAGATTCTGCTATAATGATGTCAAACGGAGCAAAACGAGCAGCTAACGCGACGAGTTTTATATTTAATTAAACGGACGACCTGTAATTTGGTACGGCAAGGTCTGGTGGGACTCACATGCTGATAGGACCTGTGTGGCCGCTAATCAGTGGTTATTAAAAGGTATGGCACCCATCAAACATGCCATCCGGTGAGCTGGCCTCAACTCCATATACGGCTTGTCGTCGGGCATACAGTCACGTCAACACAGACGCGATCGCTCAACGCCTTCCTGCTCAGCTCTATTGGGACTTCATGTTGAGAGCTTACATCTTATACACACTGACGTTATTGGAACTGTGAATTGGCGAAGTTTTATAAAAGGTCACATTATCTAATTTGACAGACCATAAAAAAATTTGAACTACCGCACAGGAACTATATCCTCAATCTCCAGTATCTCAAGCTAAGGACATCCGAACTAAGAAGAAAATGCAGTTTATGAACTTCCGTAAACTCTGTTACTCGTGACGTAAAAATCAGTTTTTATTTGTTCTTTTGTCAGGCTTTTACGATTCGTCGTAAAGAGCATGGAGAAGGCAATTAACAAAAAACAGGAAGCAAATCGTCTATGGCCCCCATGAAGGAAACATCCACACATTCGCCAGGATGGTTCGAATGGAAACAGTCGAAAATTGAAATCTGGATGGCCGTAACGGAAAAAAATCCCTGAAGTCTCATCAAAGCAGGCTTAAATTCGAAATGTATGTAATCTCTTTGGGAATTTTAATTTGTTCTGTATTTTAACTACGGTCGTATAGCTAACCCAAACCATTAAAATGAACACGCATTACCTATCCAGGAAACTCAGATTTGCGAGACAGAACTGGCGGCATTTGGGAACACAATCTGTTCATTAGACAATATTCAGCTAATAAAAATTTCTCCTAAATTAGCTTGGTTACGTTTGAGAGAAGTTTCAGCTTTTTATTACCTTGCATGACACTATTATTACATGAGTTCATGATTTCAGGATAAGGATCTTACATGACGAGCACTAGACGCGATTGTAATCTACGATGTGGTTTCATTGGTACAACATGTCCAATTCTTTCGTTAATCTGCTGCTACACCTAATACAGAATTTTTCAGCGGTCTGGAGTGGGATCATTTTTGAAACTTTATCGCCTATCTTTGAAAGCTCTACTGTAATTATAGACGTTTCTATAATACATCATCTCTTCATCAAACTTTAATTCTTTCGGAAATTTCTCTGATGGTTTCATTTTCTTTCGTAGGTAGGAGTATAGGCATTGAAGTAAGTTACCAAGAGAAATGATGATTAATTTGCCAAAAAGGTTGAAAGAATTTAAAGCTGAAGTTAGTAGAGGGCAAACGGAGGTGGGAAAAATGGTTGTGTAGGGAAATTGCCAGCGGAGCGTGTGCTCCATCGCAAATAAATTAAATTAAACTGCAAGTCAAACTCTATAGCGAGGGCAATATTGATGTCATAAGTTTTTAAATAATATATAAGTGGGATTTGTTTTCAGTTTGTAAATAGTGATTCTGTAGCGACCTGGCAGTGCGGTTATACGTTACAAGGCGTCGCCACATTAGATCGGGAAGGTGCAACAGGACCATGTTTGAGTCTTGGATCCCCCGTTCCAGCCTCCCCAATCGTGGTTTTTAGCCGGTTTTCCGCAGTCACCTAGGCGAATATGGGAATAGTCCCCAATATCCGTCTCATTAACTACACATTTCATAGAAAACATAAGTTACACCAATCGCTGCCAAATGACAACACTTAAGCTTCACCTATTGCTGCAGGAACAAACAATCGCAGGTTGTAACTACCCAGTGGAAACATTGGACAAATTTTAGTTATGAACCACGATGAAAATTAAAGCTTTTCGTAATCCGATAGGGTCCATTTACAAATAATAACATAAATAATAATAAATCTCTAGTGAGTCGCCAGGCTACTCCTCGAAAAACTGCGCATTTCTCTCAGAGCCTCTATCGTGGGTTGTGGTGTTTTCCTTAATGTGTGTTGAAGCAGTTACTTGGAACATAAGGTGTGAGGCAGATGGGCCACTTAGTGCATTAGCGTCACGGTATAAAAGACGCAACTCGCCCACACTTCAATTTACCTATCTGTTCTGGCCGCTCCCTGCTGTGCCCATAAGACCTCCGATCAAGATCTCAGAGCCTCTTTATTTGCCAGGTTAAATCGCAAAGCTCTTTTCTCGTCGATTCTTCCAACCAGCGTGTAAACAGGAAATATAAGAGTTAGCCACTTGTTAGGTAGAAATAATAGGGTTCGTACTAAAATTCTGTTTCTGAATTGTTTGTTCGTATAAATCTTTTAGCAAGATATCAGTGCGGGTACTCTTAAAACAGGTCAACAAATTAAGTAAGAGTACTACAGAAGTGTACTAAGTCTATGGTAAGGGGAATGAGAAACAATTTTCTCTTCTCTGACGCGATTATTTGACAATAAAAATAAACGGTTTGGATAAATGGCACGATCCTAGAAGAAGATAGATATATATTAATCCGACAGATGTTTCAAACTATCGTATCAGAATTAAAGACAAATTAATCAAAATTCGTCGCATTGTTTGCGTATAGTACTGTTGTCTGTCCTGGTCTCAAAGGTGAGTGGTAAATTTCAGGCCTGGAATTCGAGAAGACACTATTTAAACCATCGAATTCCGCAATAAAAATTTTTCCTCTCTTAGCTCTAACGACCTCGTCATTGACGAACCATAAGGAAGAAAGCTGTTATCTGATCTTTAGTATTCAGTTTTCTATAGTGAAACACTGATCTATAACTATTTAGTTGTTGTACTTTTTAGTAGTTTTAGCAATTTTCGTTGTCTATTTACAGATTAGAGGAATGCTACATCGAATACTGGTGTACCAAATAAAATTTCTAAGCGATTTCCGCACACGTTTTTGCTTCTGCCAAGTATTCACATTTAAAACAAAGTTATAAATTACAAAATAATTACACTATAACAGATACTTAACGTCTTGGTTAGCAATAATAGCGCCTCTGTTGTGTTTTTTATTGCTTTAGTGTTTATTTTAAGTACTCCATTAAAAATAAATTATTTGAGTCAAATGGGTAAGCCATCATTAATTCAACGAAAGAAGCGTATGCAGGAAGTCTCCATTAGAAATTGTGATGTTAGATCTGACATCTCCGACTGCCTCTGAAATGCCATTTTTCAATGGTTCACCTGCTTGTTGCAGCACAGTATTTCGACACTAGGAATTGAAGTGTCGTTGAAGTGTAAAATACATATAACTCAATGCAGAATTGCTTGGCTCCGGATATCTGCCCATATTTAAGGAAGTACACAGTACTGGACAATTTCTACTTTCGAACGTTGCAGATCCCCCCCCCCCCTTCCTTCCCCTTAACCAGAGTGTGGTAAAAGTTCAACTGCAGGTAGTGCAAGAGACGTAAATTCGATTTTTTTTTAATGACTTTAGATCATTAGAAGTGGTAGATGATTGGGAACAAGGAAATGAAAGAAATTTCTCCATGGCCTTTTGACCTACAGAGCTCGATCGTAACTTTGAGGAGGATCGCAGGTGCAGTGAGAACGTCATAACGTTCGGGTCTAAGGATTAAATTTCTTCCAGCAACACGTAATTTCACATTGACTAGTTCTATATCTCTCTTTGCTGTGCCCACAGAGCTTTGCATGCATTCATCTTTACTTGATTTTTGCTTCGTTTTTCATGTAACCAACTAAATTAATTTGTGTATTGTTTTCATACCAGTTTTAGTCAATTGAACTTGGTGTTATAAACAAATTATTCTAATTTGTATTTCTACTTAAGTTCCAATATTAATTAATACATTCATACAGTTGAAATCATTTTTAATCAACCACGCTTCATAATCTTTCCAAGAAATTTCTTTAACTGCCAATACCCCTCAATTGCTCGCAGAAGCGAAACAGTCAAAACATATTTAGAAAGCTGTACCGATCAAAAGGAAATGAAGTAAGTGTTGTTAAAGAATGACTGTAAAATATACCGAATCTAATGTGACAGTGCGGCGTAGATACTTTTGTCTTGATATCAATGCTACTTATGAGTGGAAAATGATTTATGGATACAGAATGTTGCAAAAGCTTAAAAATAATAAACACAACCTGAAGACCTGTTAAGAGTCCCGCATACAGAAAAAGTCCACGCCATGCCAGAAGGCGCAATAGAATGTTTATGGTTGAACTGAATCATTTCTGATGTCACCGCAGCTCGTAATCATTAGTCGCACTCAACTAACAGCTTGGTGGACTATGCAACAATTACTGTGGAATTTGTCCGGGAAATTCTCTCATGGCTCTGCCAGCAAAGACCAATGGAAAGAGATCATCTCGTATGTCATCCGCAGTCGCCTTTCAGAAAATTACGTCATAATGTAGGTGATTATTTTCGAATACAGTTCGGATATAAGTTTATTACTATTTTCAACCTGACTCTTGAATGAAAATGGTGTATAGTAGCTGACGTGACGTACATGTGATTAATTTTAAGGTAGTTGACTTGGGTTTAAGTTTCTAAACTTTCTTCATGAGTGCTTGATGATCTTCATTAAACTGGGGTGTCAATAAGATTGAAGAGGCCCAATACGAAACCAAAAAGCCATTTTATGTTCTGCTTTTACAAATATCATTCTTCCTGAACACGGAACACATATTTCGGTTCGTTTTACAGCTCTCTTTAGCTCAAACAGAAGAATATGTCCGAAGTGTTCTAAAAAGAACTCTATTTTCTCATCATCAAGATTTTGGTCAATGTTTCTCGAAATTACTCCAAGTGAATGCCGGCATGATTTCTCCTTAAACACCATGGACGATTTTGTTCGTTATCCACGATTCTAAAGACGTGGAAGTGATGCAGTTAACTTAAAAAAAATACACTGTACAAAACTAAATAAACTATCATCACCGTAGAGTTTCAATCTCAAGATAATTGACTTACGCATCATATTAATGTAATTTCTCATCTCAGAAAAAAATTTCGGGATAGGAAAATAGGTTTAAGAACAGTTTGTTATAAAAATTGAGATAGGCTCCTTTAAATTTTTACCATTGTCGTATTCTTTATTGAAGGACAAACCGTAAAGAAAAGTGATTAATACTACTGTCAATAAAATGATTAGTTCAGCATGAGAGTATTAATTCAGTCTGTTCTCAGACACAGGCAACAAGAAAACATATAATGATAAAACTGAGATACAACACAAGTGCAATTAGAATTATGACGATTTTTTTTTTTTTTCTGTCGTCAGTCTTTTGACTGGTTTGATACAATACTCCATCCCTTCCTATCCTGTGCTAACCTATTCATCTCTGCATACCCCTTACAACCCACGTCCTCAATTATCTGCTTCATATATTCTAATCTCTGTCTTCCTCTACAGTTCTTACCTTCTACTGTTCCCTCCACTATTTATGTACTGGTCGCTCTCTTTAACAGACTCTTCGCGTAAGAAGCAAAAAATGTAGAAAACACCAGTTACGATTGTCACTTATGGGAGAAACCAGTTTCCGATCTTACGCCAAGATCATACTCTAATTGATCAGTCATTTGTACTTCCATAATTACATGGTAGCATTCTAGGACGGTTTCCGTTTTTGCGAGGAACTAAAACAAAAAAAAGCGAGGAATTTACAACTTGAACCAGAAGACGTTACAACCATGGTGGATTCGACTTCGTTTTATCAGTTGCGAGAAGGTATTTTATTTTTTATCGCCAAGTAATAAATAATATCAAGTGGATCCTATGAAACAGTAAAACATACTCTTTCTTTCTCTGATTACTGCAGTTCCACCAAGACAAAACATACCTCATTTCCCTCCTGCAACCCTCGGCAGTCTATGAAAATCTCTGTGAACGAAACAGAATTTACTTCTCGCAGAAGAAATGTCTCCAGCCAAATTACATAAAAAAATCTAATCGTGTCAATAGTTGTACACTAATTGATTGTTAAAAAAAATGGTGAACATTTTTTCCATCATATTTGAATGTATAGCAATTTTATAATAAGAGTTTAATAAAAAAATACCGGAAGGTAACCTCTTCATCTCTACATACCCCTTACAACCCATGTCCTCAATTATCTGCTTCATATATTCTAATCTCTGTCTTCCTCTACAGTTCTTACCTTCGTCTGTTCCCTCCACCAGCAAATTAACCAATCCTGCATGTCTCAAATATGACCTACCAGCCTGTCTCTTCTTTCTGCAAGCTTCTTCCACAAACTTCTTTTTTTCACCCATCATTTCAATGTTTTCTTAATAATGTTATAGAACATAAAATTTCATTGTTACAGTTTTCGAAACAATATTAGGATCAGTTCTCTTATCAACCTCTCGGAATGAACAGTGTAATGGAATACTCGGGAAAAACCTACAAAAAGTTTAGAGTAAAATTGTTGTGTGCAGATATTACTATTAATCAGTGACTCAAGTAGTAAAATCGCACATTATAGGTATCTACAAAAAATTTAAGTTAAGCTTTCGATATTACAAAAAAAAATGTTTAACAATAGAGAATAATCGTTACAATTTAAAAGAATAATCAAACAATCATTTATAAACGAAATATGAATATGTAAGAATACCTAGAGCAACAAATATCCTCACCAATATTGACAGAATCATAGAACTCGTACTTAACGATGACTCTCGAAAGTGTTTCAGATACGGCACACTAGAGGAATCTGATCTAAACAAGTTGCAGTAGAACGAGACTGTACCAGTAAGACAATTTAGAAGTTTACTTTGCCGTAGGTAGAGGTAGCCACGCTGTCATTAGGACAGAGGGCTGTGTTTATCCTGAGCACCTGCAAATGGCGCCAGGACGTAATTACGGAGTCGCAGGGAAGGGGTGAGGGGTGTGGGAGGGGAGGCCCACTCGTTTGTTTCAATTACCAACCACGGCAGGTCCGCAAGCACTGACATTTCAAAACCGCGCTCCCATTAACATTCCAGGTTCAAGGAGACGGACATTCGTTTTTAGCACTTTCCAGGTACTTCAACGCCTATGAAGTAACACCTTATTCACGTGCAAATACGACTTTGTATTGCGTATTTATGATTGCTATATTGCCTAACGCTACCAGGAAATTAAATGCAGAACCAGATTAACTTTTACTGTGATTGTGCTTTCAAATCTTTGCACGTATCACTGTGTCATAAAAGATTACAACACTTTGCCTTTCATGCCAACCGGTCTTAGTTTTATGTGTCATGTTGAAATCGGTATAGCGTGATTAAAAGCAAAGCATAAAACAAGAAATAGTAAAGTTTTTTAATAATTAAAGTTTCCTCAATACTGTTCCTCAGGACCCCATGATAAATTTGTTTACTATCTTAACCCCAATATTACTTCGTATCAGCGGTTGGCTGTTTACAATACTTGCCAACTCGAAGGTGTATCATACAGTTGTTCAACTACCCCTTTCCAACCACAATATTGAAGCATTTATAAGTACTATTTTTTTTTTAATTAATTATTTTTTTAAAAGAAGATTTTTCCCTTGTTTGCATATCGTATGAGCACATTACAATTGGCTGCATTAACTGTACTTCAGAAACGTGATATATATTTTTTTTTGCCTGTATCATTAAATAATATTATCTGTTTACTTTTTTTACATAAAAAGCTTCAGTATTCACTCAAAAGATTAATCCGATTTGTACATTTATATACAACAAGAAGACATGCTTTTCTCAGTGTCCCGATGATGAAACGCATTTTTCTGTGTATCGTACGAGAACCAGCATGCATTTGCAAGAAACTAATAACTGATATTTTCCTCGTGATAAACATCAGCAAGTTAATTTTAGGGAGAACTTTCACTCATTGTCAGATATAACAATCAAAATTTATTTTAATGAGATAGTGTGGGAAACAACATATCAGTAACACGGAAACTGTAATGTTGCGGAAGTTACGTTGTGTTTTCGCGGGCAAAAAAGTAAATTTTTTGGGATTTGAACCTCTGTTTTAATGTTGAAGGACGCTTTTTGGAAATCTGCTTGTCTAAATTCTTGTTCTTCTTATCGAATTTTGTTTCTACCTAGATCTTACTGTGTGGATTTATGATATTTCCAGCTGGTGTCTAATATCTTTGTTTCGAATCTTGTCCACGAGATAGCAGCTCAAAAATAACCTAAAATTATTTATTAATTTAAAGACAGATTGTTCTATGTGGTGAACATACGGATTTTTCTCACTGATCTAACAGCAAATATTATTTCCTAAATAATAACCACAACTTCAAATAAAAAGAGTTTTTACCTAAAAAAAATTATGTATCACTCAGAATAATTCAGAACTTTTAAATTGATTTCGTATGCATCGGCTTCAGTTCCTGTCTTACCACGATTCTATTTTGTATGCTGAAGTCTGCTGTCAAGTATTGATTTTCCTTAACAAATACTATTTCTTTGGTTCACGAAAGGAAAAACCATGTTCTGTCTAGTTCACATATTTCCTCTCAACGTCTGGAATAATAACTTATGTACGATGAGAATTGTGCTTACTGAATTTCAAATGGATCTAATGTAATATGACAACATCGCATCGGTTCAATGAATAATGAATAATTAGGAACTTGAAGATTTAATATTTTAATTAGGAATTAAATAACGAATGTATTGAAGACAATAGGGAGATCGAAATAGTAGACACTCATTCTTGAAAAGGTCGTAGGACAGCCGGCATTTGGGGTTGAAAGGGGAATACTATCAGGTAACTAAGCCCCTTGCTGGGCGATTGACTGGTGCCGAAAACAGTGGTCACGCAAAGCCAACATTAGGGTGATAAAATTAGTCCAATCAGGAGATGGAACCAGATAATAAAATTCTTAAGCTTAGCTCGTTAGGCGAAGACGTTAAAGTCAATTCATATCTCAAAAACGGAGAAGAAACAACCATCGCCTGCCGAATTTTATGGTACCGTTAGATGTTATATGTAAAAAGCATCCCCAGTACAAAAGGGGATCACAATTCTTCTTTCAGACAGCGCCTGTTAAGTGTTTGTTATCGGGTTGAAGCAAGGGAAAAGGTTGCAAGCAGCATATCCCGACGAATGATGGACGAAGTAAGTCAATTCCTTTCTCCCCCTCTGTGTCTCTCGCGAAGAATAATTTGGGTCAAAAATACTGTTGTATGGAATGTGTAGTCATAGTAAATCTCGTAAGGGTTACGTCTATGCTGATTAATGAATGAAAGATTTAATTTGTGTAATTTTTAAAAAGTAAGGTGAAATGCTAAAAAATTCGCAAGGACATTACTAGAGTAACATATACATTTCAATTAATTCTTGCAATGCTTCATTGTACATATAAGTGGAGATAAACATTAAAATATTATTGGCACAGGACCCGTTTTTCCCCTAGAACTTTCCTAAATATACAAGCAATCTTCAGAAAGGAATACAATTGAAGAAAGAAAGGGTATTGGTTTCTTTTTTTTAAATCCTTATTTCGTAGATTTTTAAATTTTTGTACGGCAATGCTGGCCGGGAGATCTAGAAGGATTGTTCGGCCGCCGATTGATAAAGTTTTCGACTCGCCGTGCAGTGCGCCTCTCGTCGTAACTACATAATCTAATCCGGTAATCCTATCGGTCATAGGGGACCCACAGTTCGCCGAGGAACCTTATCCACGGTTATAGCGTACTTCACATTACACAGCAAGCTGTGCCAGAGGTGAAGGACGGGTTAAGGGTCTTTAAAAATTCCAGCCGAGACCGTGGTTCGAACCGACACCCTATCAATCTCCAGTCAGGCACCTTAACCACTCAGCCACAAGACCGTTCGTTTCGTGTAAGATCCTCATGTATTATATCTGAATGTTTTCGTAGCCAGTAAGTACGAGAGTTGCCGGTAACGATCTCGGCGTGGGGACGCGAGCCCTTGTCTGACAGTGCCGCGGGCGCGTGTCGCAAGTGCTTAGTGCATATGCGTGGGCGGGACGGCCCAGTTAGCCACGTGTGTGGCCGCAATGGGCGGCGGCGCCCGCCTCTGCTAAACACGTCCCCTCCGTATTATTTATGACCGTCTCCATACACTGCTGTGTCCCTCTTGTTCTGGTCCGCTTTCCAATTTCCCGATTCCGTCCGCTAAGCAAGTTGTTAGATTCTTCAGATAGTCGAATAGCTCGTACGCAAACAACAACAACACATTGCGATGACATTGATAAGTTAGACATAACGATATTATTAACCCGATCTGTTGGCACAGCTGGCTGCGGGACCGTGATGGTGTCCGGCGCTGACACTGGTTCAGTGGTGGAAGAAATTTTCATCATCGGGACTTGGGCAGCAGAGTAGGTTAGGAGAGATGTGTTGAATCCCAAACTTCTCCGCGTGAGTTTGGACGACACTGTTGAAGGTGATCCGTCCGTCGGTTGGGGACGTTGAGCCTGTTGAGCCCCTGGTGTCTTTCGGAAGAGTAGACGTCAATGGGTCGGTACCGGGTTCCACCCTCTCCTTTTTTTTTTCATCTGTCATCCACAACACAAACACCACTGAAATCCTCTCGGGTGTCCAGCCGGATGGTGTTGTATAAACACGACGTTTCGACAGGGTGACAGTCAGCTTGCGACAGCTAGAAGACACCTGGAATCTGATGAAGACGGCAGAGCTATCTGTCGAAACGCCGTGTTTATACACACCATCCATGTGGACACCGGAGAGGACTTCATTGCATCATTACGCCAGGAAAGTCTTCACTCACACAAATAACACTTTACACTCAATACACACACACTATCACAGCCTATCAACACTTACGAACAATTTCACACTGGAGAAGGCTACGTGAAACCACCCCGGATCATCTTCCCAGGGGTTGCATTGAGGGGTAAACATCCCCCATGGAAATCGCCTAAGTCAAGGGCAAGGCGTTCATAACAAGATGAATAACAATATTATTCGTAAGATCGAAGTTTCTTTCGGCGCTGAGAATTAATAAAGTTCTCTCGTGTGACGAGTGAGTATGGTGTGTTCACACGATATTTCTGTTACCATCTTATGGTGACAGAGGCTCCGATCGCCGAAATATCGTGTGAAAACACCCTTCTCAGTCGGCTAGTCAACCGAGAAGACTTTATTAATATTATTCGTCTCCATAAACGATGTAGCTGCAACTCTCAGTAGCTTCCAACTAATGACCCTGTTTCCTACTTTGTCAGATACAATTCAGCAGCTGCCTAAAATAATTTTGATTGTATTTTTTTATTATTATCATTATATATATTTATTTATTTATTCGTTGAGGCCAACTAGGATCACGTTAAGCCTTTGTGCATTTGGCATCGAGTTTCTTCTTCTTTTGGGCCCAGAACTCCTTCATTCGTTTTAAATGCGCCTGTTTGCGCTCCTCTGTCCAGAGTGTACCACGTCTTCAATTGGAGTGTTCGTCTCGGCTTGTCCCACTTGTCATTAACTTCTTCCGAAACATATCTCTGTTTAAAGCATCTTCTGGTTCTAGCCCCATCGAATGGAGATCTTCTTTAATATTTACGAACCAGGGCATTACAGTTTTGGGTCTGGAATCAAATAAGTTAAAGATTTTTTTTGCTAGTCTGTTCTCCTCCATCTGTTTGAGGTGGCCATAGAATCGGGCCCGTCTTTTGCGGATTGTTTTAGTGATTTTCTCTATTTTGCTGTAGACTTCTTTGTTGGATTTCTTTTGATGGACGCCATTCTTAAAGTTGGAACCCAGAATTCCTATAATAATTTTTCTCTCTTTTTTTCTCCAGTTCTCCCAGAAGTCCTTTATCGGCATTCAGGAACAATATATATATATTTTTTCAACCTTGCTTTGGCTAAAGGTAGGATACAAAATGACTTGAATAATAGAATTATGGTTAACGACTGCATTGTAGTAGTTCGGGATCGACATTACGGCAACGTCGCCTGGAATCTTTTGGGTATTTAACAAAACCGTATAAAACAAATTTAAATGGACGAATCTGTAAAAGACCCAGCATCCTGAAGACTGCGAGTTCAAAGGCATCGCATCCTCGCCATGTCGCTTGATGCAGCTACTGCATGATGATGCGGAAGAATAACAAATTCACACTCATAAACTCACCAGGCTGGATGAAGGAGTTCCAGCCGGGGCGGATCCGTATCCCGGCTCCCACCTACAGGCACTCCTGACAGCGGTTATCCCCACTCATCATCCGACTCATAAGCTACACGATCAAAAAATACACTCATCATCACACAGAGGACATAGCTACACGTTACTGCAGACAAATGGCAACACATCCGCTTCCTCAACGCTATGTCAGGCCTAGGAGCCATAGGTCTGACCGACAAAAGATGATGGTGAAACTTACTATAAAATAGCAGGCGAAAGAGAAATCTTTTTTAAAATAAAAAACTCGTTTTGTGGATCACATGTATGTTTTTATAAAAATAATTTCAATCTTAATTGTTTCCAGAAAAAGCCAGACGGAACGACAGTCAAACAAATTTGATTGTTTCCATAAGCTATTGTTTTATCGATTTAATTAATGTATTTATGATTTGTGTTCACATCTCTTTAAAATAATAAACCAAACTTATGAAGCACCAGCGCGAGAAATACCTGCATATTTCACATCGTGTGAACGTAACTCGATTCTTTCTATAACGTATACTGGTCAAAACAAGGATTTTGAACTTATATTTACGCAGTGCGTTTACTTTTACAGTGCTACTACGACAATTAACATTAATTTATTATTAGCTTTAGTAGCTCCTAAATACTTCAAGTCAATCCAGACACATCTACTGAGATTCTGAGATTTCCTGTTGTTGTGGTCAAATCATTCACTAGAATCATCTATAAAGTTCCTCAAACCAATCGTGAACGATTTTGGCCCGATGACATAGTGCATTGGCGTCCTGGAACATGAAGGTAAAAAATGGCTGCATATGGCCTCAAGGTTCCTTAATATAATCATTTCTTGTCAATGGTTTGTTCAGTCTGATCAAAGGTCCCAGGTCATGCCTTCGAATCACAACTCTATACCAGGACTGAGCCACCACAGGTGCCCATTGCCTTCCTGACAGTCTGGGACCAAGACCTCCATGGGTCTGCGCCACACTTGAAACCTACCGTCAGCTCTTACCAACTGGAATCGTGACCCGTCTGTCATTCAGGGTGAGACCGGTATGTTCGCGAGGCCGTGAAAGGAGTTTGAGACGACGGAGTTTAGCTGACAGAGGCACTCGCGTTTGTCTTCTGCTGGCATATCACATCAACGCCATATTTCGCTGCACTGTCCGCACGGACACACCTGTAGTCTCACATTGAGTGTTGCCTGTCAATAGTGACACCTACACGCAGTCATCGTTGATGTCGATCATTAAGTAGACGGGGTCTGCCACTAAGTTGTCCATGGGGAGGGGAAATGTCGGAAATAACTTATTAAAGGCACACTCTAGACACTGCGGGTCAAGGAATGTCAAATCCATGAATGCCCCATGAATCTAGCACCAGCTCTGGTACTTTTAGCATTTTCACGTTGGGGAATACAGTAGGAGACCACTTCCCGGGAAGTCATTTTGGAGGGTTAATACTCTCCAAAGTTTGCTACGAAAACATGAATACTGAGTTTATACACTTCGTCTTCTGTCAAATCTAATGCAAGAAATGTCATTTTTCACTGTTTACTAAACGACTTGAGCAGTTAGAAGTGCTAACTTTTTTTCACTTACGATTCGGCCACGGCCTTTTGAAGGAAACATTCCGGCATTCGCCTGAGGTGATTTGGGAAAACCATGGAAAACCCAAATTTGGATGACCGGACGGGGATTCGAATCCGCGTCCTCCAGAATGCGAGGCCAGAGCGTCAACCAACCACCCACTACGCTCTGTAGAAGTGCTAATAACTGATTTTTTTTTTTGTTACTGGGGACTAAATTAAAATTATAATACTCGTATAAATTTGTACCTCCTTTTGCTCTATCGCTATTTTTTTAACTAGAACCCCCATTAACTAACATGGCGACTTATGGAGCTAGCTGTTGTTGCTTTGTGTGTTCACATGTTACCCACTTAACTCATTTATTTATTTATCGAGTACATTTTCCATTCTGTGGCATACTGCACTGCTACTCGAGTCATTAAAGATTAAGACGGAAGCTGGAAACACTTTATGATACCTATCCAGTATGCCTGCTTTTATATCGCTATGTTTTAACCGTTTATCTAGACACATTTGTATGAATCCACAACGCTGTCTATCACACGGGCTTTATGTAAAGCTAGCTGTGACTAGTCAACGCATTTATCCACTGTTGTCCGCTACTATCGGGAAATGCACATTGTCATTCGAAATAATGAAATAGATCAGTGGTTAAGGCGTCTGACGAGATCGAAAGGTCCGCGGTTCGAATCCTGATTCTGCTGGGATTTTCAAAAGTCATTACCAGCAATTCATCTCTGGGACAGCTTGCTGTGTAATGTGAATTACGCATGAACGGTTCAGAGGTTTGGATTTTGCGTAAAACTGTAGGTCATCTGCACCGGATAGAATGATCGTGTTACGTTAAAGTAGTCACGACAAATAGCAATGCGTGGCAATTCGAAACCGGACCTTTCGGGATTATACTGGCCATTTTTCCATTCGAAGTTCGAAATAACTGTAAATTGTTATCTATTAACGCGTGACTACTAATGTGTTAACTTCAGTAATTATTCTTACCACAGTGTATTCCATAGTCTTCTCCTTCCTACGCATTCGACTAGTATATGAATTGTGAAGCCTAACGGTCCGTGATGTCGGCAAGCTGTAAAGCTCGGACAAAAAAAATAGGCTTGTCTCAACTGAAAATAATCTTTAAAAATTTCAACAGAACAGTTTCTCCCAATATTTCTATCACGTTTTCTCCCTTTCTTCAGTCGGTATCAAAACTCATTAAATACTACTTACTATGCATATCTTTACAAAAAAAATAATAATAATTCATATAAAATGAATTTAAAACTGCTGAAAATTATTCCTCATTAATGTTGTTTTATTCGATGAATTATATAGCGTTGTTTTACATAAATTTAGGAATCAAGAGTCAAAGTAATCGGAGCAAATCACACAATTGATTAGATATTTTTAAATTTGTTTTTACTTTGGATTCTTCTGCTGTGGTATACGTTTACAGTATGCTAAGATACATGTCGCCCTTATTGATCCCGGATGACATTGTTATGTGAAAAATATTCTAAACTTATTTCACCATTTTCATATTCGTGTATTGCTTCTGGACATAAAAACTAAATAAATTATATAGAAACATCTACGATCCATATCAAAATGATTTAGGTCGCAAGGAAATTTGATTATGAACGAATCCTGTTTGACTTGGGATCATCCTGAACTCAACGTATTGTGAGTGAGTGCGTCGCCAAAGCCAGTGGCAGCGTCTCGTCTGAGAGGACTATTTAGTCACGAGTCGTGTATGGGTTGTGATATCATCGCTGCGTACGTGAGTAAACATATTCAGGGTACAGCAAGCCTCGCGGCCAGAGAAACAAAAAGGAATAACTCACGAAACGTCTGCCAGATTTACATCTAAGACGAAAAGTTCTTTTTAACGTAAAAACTTTGCGGCACTGTACTGCTCTAACCACCTCAAAAACTCGGGAGAAAGAGTTGATGTGATCTTCAATTTTAAAAAATTCGATTAACTTCTAAGTTTATGGACTTGAAATAAAATTCTTCCTTATTTATTAATTGATGGTACCCCACTTTGAAAGATTTTGAAGTGTGTCTATTTCAATTATTTTTTACATATTTCCTTTTCGTTTAAGACTTTTAATTTGATTTTTCTCATAATAGAGAATATTTCTAACATTTTGATTTGTCCTGCTATCATCTACTATATAATTTCCCAGCTCACTCATTCACCCACCTCGATAGCTATTGGCTGGAGAACGGTGTCACGTGTCAGCCTGCGCTCACAAAATAGCGACCAGAGATACCATCAGAAGAAATTAGTGGTTGTGTCCACAATTCAATAGCTAAGCAATTGCTACCAAATTAATTGCCATAATACATTCATTAAGTTTTCTTTTCGTAACGTTTCATAGTTAAAAATATACTGATAAATATTGCGGCTGAAAAAACGTGGATCTGCTTTTCAGTAACATGTTGCTAATGAAATCAACTTAAAAAATAACTTTAAAAATTAAATTACTAATGATCTCTGCTGTAGCCATGAATGCCAATTGTCATTCCGGTTTAGGATAAATTTCAATTTCATTAAAACTTTCGCTAATGTTGCTTCTTGACCAAAGTTAATACATTAAGATTTATTTACTGTTTACGTATTTTGGTGACCACTTGCGTTAATATCTTTGTTCATGTTTTCTGTACGTGAGTTATTAGGTTATTTTAAGTGGACATCAGACCAAATATGTTATCGAATCGAGTATTCTGGCAAGTCATTTCTTCGGAGTTGCTCAACTGATAAATAATATGGAATGTGTATTAAGTTCTCTGTCCGTTACAGATACTACGACCAATGATTACATTATGGGTGTTTGCCCAGTCTCAATATAAAAAACAACGCGATGCTTTCGAAGCAAACAGGATTTTTTTTAAAAATGTTTGGAACAATTAGCACTTAAATGTTGCAGTAAAATGGTATGGAGTATTTGTAGAAATGAATACATTCTCCTTGTCTGTATGATCGAATTCTTCTTACCAAACATATCTGAACAGAAACGAGTCTGAAATGCAATTCGTTGCCTTAGAGGAATGTGATTCTGTAGTACTGCACTCCATCGTTACAAGCCAATACCGTTATCTAGAAACCAGTTCTTAAAACAACCGTTACTTTTAGTATGAAATTTTTTAAGCTATACGAATTATTAATCCCTTTTCGAATAGTACGCACAATAATTTCCAAATAAAACTATTTCCCCTTGGGTTTACGTGTGAATCATTATCGTACCTCGACCGTCTTAAACACATATCCAAAAACTGTCGACATGGAGTTAACCCACATACAGTCAACATCACCACAACACTTATCAAACAGATTCACTTTCCATAAACAAGATAGTATAAAAATTAGACTACAGATTTTAATGTTGGACAACCTTTTAAAAAAACTGCAAAAAATGGTTGTCTTTCACGACGTCTAGATTTCACTACTCCAAGGCAAGGTTATAGAAAAACCAAACATTTTAATCCGTTATTAATTATATCTTGTAGAATACGCTGAACTTTTGAACACCTGGTTTCCATTCCTGACCAAGCTTTCATCATCTGTATGGTGAAAGTGAAGCCAGAACTAGTCGGACATTCACTGCCTGTCTCATAATTAGTCGCTATAACTTAATCTAAAGCGCTGCTAATGGACCACAGTAGGTGGACAGAAGAAAGGTCCAGTTTTTGCGCTACAGTTTCTCTCGTATAGCGCCCGTTTTAACCTCTACTTCCCCCAGTACCTTGCACGAATCCCGGCTAGTCACGAAATAACTCGGAATAACCTGACATGTTAAAAGAATCAGTTAAAGTGCTCATAACTTTAAGGAAGCAGTTACGAGTTGAAAAACGTAGAGAAAGCGGAGAGAGAAATTATTTCAAAATATACAATGTACGCAACTTTTCAACTGGGAAATATTACAGGGTTGTTTACGATGCCAAACTTGTATTCTTCAGCTAACTAGAAACATATATATATGTATCCTATATAATCCCGTTCTCTTTTGTCGGGGTTGGTTAACACTGTTCAAGGGAATTGTGGGAAGGATCTCATTCAAAAATCCTGAATCGGATACTCATACCAAGTGTGGAGGGTGAGCGGTAAAGCTCAGACCAGGTGTTCGAGAGGACGTTGGTTCAAATTCCCGTCCGGCCTTCTAAATTACGATTTTCCAATATTTTCCGGATATCACTCCCGGCGGATGCCAGCACCGTTTCTTCGAAGGCCATGGCTAAAGTTCTTCCCGTTCCTTGCCCAATCCTCTCCTCGCTCTAAATCGATGAGCCGTAAAGCAACACAAAAAAAGTTAAAAATCAAACACGCATGCCATCAAAAGCTTTCCTAGAAAAAGTTATCCCAAAATGTTTTTATCCAAATAAAAATTGGTTGCGCTGCCTGTTCTCGGAAATCGACATCATTACGATCGAATTTTATTACACTGAAGGCTTTTCGTTGTCGTTTTTTGTCTTTCGTTCTTGACACCCGTTTAAATCAGGGATTGGAATCAGTTACCAAGAGAAATGATGAATAATTTACCGAAAACTTTGAAAGAATTTAAAGATAAAATTTGTAGAGGGAAAATGTAGGTAGGTGCAGGATAGGGGGAAGATGGGTGTGTAGGGAAATTGCCACCGGAGCCTGTGCTCCATTGCAATTAAATTAAATTAAAATCGACCGAATCGTTTCCTTTTCGCGTTTACACATTCTGATTTCTGTTTAATCTGAGACGTTTTCGGATTGTAGCATATATTTATATATGCAGTGGTTCCTTCTGAGATTGACAGCAAACTCCTACGAAATCCACATTCCACGTGGTGGCAAAACGTAGTCTTTATCAAAGCGTTCACGACGACTTCACACTGTGACTGGAATAATATCTCACTCAGTTTTAACACCCAGCCAAGAAATGCCATGTGTGTCGACTCAATATTCACATGGCTGGTAAACCGAGAATGTTTTATTCAAACTTTACATTCCCCTGGACAGAACTCATGTATACTGCGAAAATTCACACCTGCTCAAACAGTAAGAGACATCAAAGCAAATGTTGCAAACAAAATACTTCCTAATTTTAAATAAATAAACAGAAAGTAGGGTATTATTGGAACTGTATAACGTAATAATAATGATTGTATTTCTCCTCATTGATAAAAATTAATGGCCTGGTCTTCAGTGTTTAACACTTTTCCTTTTGCTATCGGAGGTTGACACGCGAAATCTGATGGTATTTAACTAAAACTTAAGTTTCGTTTCGGAAATTAAGAACAAAACTATATTCGATTAAAACCATATTCATATTTTTCTCTTGTAGAAAGTAGTGATTAGCAAATGTAAACGAAGACTGGCGTATCTGGAAAGTTCGACTTCATGGGCGTTGCTTGCTTTGCTGCTTCCGGAGCGCAAATCGTCATCACGATATCCAAAATTAACAATTTACATTTCCCATTGACAAAACGAGTTCCACTATATATCTGCTGTTGTGAAAGCGATTATGCCATTTTTTTCGGCTGTTTTCCTATTAGAAAAGACTGAGAGGTTTTTTGTTCAGCGTAGCCGTAAAATGTTGCACATGTTTCTGAAAAATCAACGCCCTCTCATCAAAATACTGACGGGTTACATCGAAGAATTTAAAAAAGTAAACTGTTTTTAAACGCCAGTATTTTTACTCTTATGTTTGATTAGATGAAAGTAGAGATCTTATGCAGAGGAAGCTTTTTCAAACTTTTTATTTAGGTAGGATAATTTGGGTGTTCAGTAATAAAAATAAATAAAATCATGCTTTTTATTTTCTTTTTTAAAAAAATTAAAAAAAGGACTGGTTAATTGCTCATACTCTAATGGGTGGAAGTGATATTTCCCATATATCTGTGAAACATGATTATGTAAACGAAATGCACTAACTATCTCAGCATTAGCTTAGTTCCTAAAGGAAAACTGTAGTTGATACGTATGCAGCGTATGAGATTTTCTTCCCCTAGCCCTGCTTGGCGTTGGTGTATCCCGATTAAAGTAGGTAGTGCCTAACAATAAAACCTGTAAATTATGTTACTAATTTTTTTTAAAAAATTGGAAAAGTACGTAAGGACATAAACTCCCGCTCTGAAATAAAAATTACTTCTTCATTATTCCCAAAAATACTGTTAACAGAAACCGAAAAAAACACGCAGATAATCCTTCCACAGCTACACCTACTTCTTCTTATCGTTGCTCTTAACATATAAAATAAAGTTATAGTACAATACTAGCTAAAGACTGACCTTGGCTGCCACTAGCAACTCATTATTTTTTTCTATCCAGCACATTATGAATCTTAGTTTTTCCAGTAGTTCTTGCACCATCCTCTGTTTACAGATTTTTTTTTTCAGAAGCCAATCAAACAAACCTTCGTTTCCTTCTGTCAAGTAGTCTCTGTTTAAACGATACAATATGTCTGCTTTCTTTTCGTCTTATTCCTACTTGCAACAACGACAAAAACTTTACTAATTAGACATACTACAGGTCTTCCAATTATAGAGCATGCAAAGAACTATCACAGACAAAGCTGACAGTTATAAGCCATGCATTTTCTGATTGTACTATAAAAAATTAACACAATTTTATACAAAAACCATGTATTATTGTCAAATTTTTCAAACATTAAAATAAGATAACATATTTACTAATCCAGTTCGTGAATTTATAGTACAGGTGCATATTTGACATTGGATAAGTTATTTTAATGATTTGATGTTATATATAAATATGAGCTAGTACAATGACAAAATAAGTATACATGAAAAAATTTAATTACAATTACAATTATAGAAATTCAGATAACCTCGAGCACATTTTCTTTATGAATCCATATATTCACTAATAGAGTAAAAACTGCGTCTCACTAGAAATTATTTCGGTTTTGTCTTAAATGAGCTACAAATTTTTCACTTCCTCTGGTATTGTAAAGGGCTACTCCTGACTTTAAAATACTTTTTTGATATGTTGAAGTGCTTCAGAATGCTATATGGATGTCTGATTGTCCTCTAGTGAAGTAAGTGTACCATATCATCTTTTATCACTTTGTTGTTTTTCAGGAGATAATCTCTTGTAAAAAGAACTATTTCATAGATGTATAGGCATGGAAAATTTAGAATGGCAGGGTTAATAAAATGTGTTCTACAACATTCTAATCTTTTTAGTCCACATATGATTGTCACTGCTCTTTTTGCATCCTAAATATACCAATGCTTTGTGATGAGTTACCCCAGAAAATAATTCCATACCTTATCCGCAAGTTGAAATGAGCATAGTACGCTTGCATTACTGTACTAATATTTGCGGTAGCTTACATTGTAACTGAGGGATTTATTAAGCTAGAATCAGCTGCCTAATCACACAAACGTATGAAACAAAATCAGGATTTCATCTGCGTTTCGCAGTATCGTCAACCTCAAATCGATACTTACAGCATTAAAATAAATTATACGAATTGGTTAATCTTCAAGATCAAAGTTATCCTTCATGAAAGAAGAACGTCTGTTTAATAAATCATAACGCACTTTACTCCCCCTTTCATTAAATATCCTGACTCATCTCATTATAATGCTATGGCTCGTCACGTTTCCAGTAAAAATTTCTTTGTTCTGTTGACTAATATCGCGATTAGGTATATTAAATGCCTTAAAATAACGTATTATAGACCCCTTTCTAAACTGGTAAGCAATCGAATTGATTAAAAAAAACATAAAGTTGAGTATTAATAGTAAACGTGGACGAAGTTCATTGTGTATCTGCGTCATTACCACAGATAAGGAAAACATTACTCATGCATAAATTGGACTGTCAAGATAATTTGTGCTTTTGCTCTTCTAAAATCCCTCTTCAACGATTGCATATCAGTACTGCTCAAATATTGTGTCGTGCTGGTACATATATGCAATGAACAAAGCTGAGATAGCTGAGCAGAGAAGTCCTATCTAATGATGCCTTTAGGTTTGTGAGGCAGTTGGATGAGTAAGCCAGAGGCTACGCACAGCCTCGTCCGCGTGTTTTACGGCCGTGGAGCACGCGAGAGCGGCAGAGCAGGTGGAACGGCCGTCATATTTTGTATAATGACAGCCAATAAGACGCCCAGCCCCGCCCCACACCGCTCATTACAATGGGCGCATTGTCTCCCGGTTGCTAATTGCAAGTGCCTCTCCGGCGCCTAATAACTGGCCTGACCAATGGCAATAAATCCGAGACCGGGAATGGCCAAAGACTCGCATTACTACCTGCTCCTCGGGGCCCGAAACTCCCCTGGCTAGTTCCACATTAGCTGCTTGTTTCCTAAATTGAATTCCTCAGAGAACAATGGGATGTATATCTCACTTCAGAAGGGCATGTTATCCCCCAGCTCCACAGGATAACAAAAGAGAAATTATAATTACGATTTTCCGTTCGTTTTTCCCAACAACAGTCTTAAGACGTTATTTATTAGTGCCAGCGTCTTCTCTTGGGTGTGGAGCCGAATGGAGATCTAATGAAGGCGTGACGCATCCCAACACCAAGGTAATGCATGTCCGCGTCTCATTACACTAATTATGCCAGTGTCAATATCTTTCCGTATCTATTTCTGTTCAGAGTCAATAGAAAACAGTAAGCGAGAAAAACAACAGTTATATGAAATGAGGGTGTCACATTCTATTGTCCCATTATTCAATTACGCATGAATTTATTTATTGTTGCATACAATGTTCGTAAGTAAATAATTTCTTGCAGGAATTAATGTCCAAGAGGGCAGAGTTTATTAACTAATATTCGGTGTACCAACCCTCCTTCAGTATGGGAGCGTGAACATACTACGTGGCTCTGTCCAGGGGGGGGGGGGTTGGCTGGAAGACTACCCTGGGCTACGTGGGGGAGGGGGAATTCCGAGCCAGGCCACATAGCTTTCCTTTCATAACATTTTTCACAGTTAAAATGAGAAACAGAACTCACAACAGCATGTGAATATTTATTTCCTTCATTTAATTATCTCGGTATGTAATTTACAATAGTCTGAAAAGTGAAAAGAGTGCAAAATGTCTTCTGCAATAAAAGGCAAAAAAGCTACGTGCTACGTGGGGAGAGGGGGGGGGGGGGTAGAGGCAAAAGCCACGTAGGGCTACATGGGGATGGAGGGGGGGGGTTTCACAGGAGATCAAAATTGAGCTACGTGGTTTATGCACACTCCCTAATAGATGGGATTTAATTTCAGCATTATAGAGTTTCAAAAGTAAAACAATTAAGAGTAGCAATTTTAATGTTTAACTTTGTTCCTATATGGTAAAAAGATGTTGTAACCGCGTTACGATTCACTAGCCATGATTCTACATATCATCATGCAATGGCGTACCCTGAGAATGCGGTGTTATGGGTGAATATTTGTGATTTTGTAAACATTCAAACCAGAGTGCTAAAACTAACGTGGTATTTTTTTACAAATTTTGAAATGAACCAGGGTAATGTTGTTTGGGCCTTTATTCCACATTTCATATTTAATTTAAATGCGATTAAGTGCACACTTCGGTGGCAATTTCCCTACACACCCATTTTCCCCCCTTTCCTGTACTCCTCTACAAATTTCAACTTTAAATTGTTTCACCGTTTTTGGTAAATTATTCATCAATTCTCTTTATTCCAATCCTTGATCCCCTTACCTACGAAGAAAATCTTTCCACACCCTTGTGTCTGAGATCGAGTGCCAGCTTGCTGTCATGGTCATCTCTTCACTTCCATGCCTTACTTTTAATATTTATGTCAACATCTTTCCACTCCTCATCAGCAATATACGCCTTGTACATTCCCACGGCTCTCTTCACCCTCGTCCTGTCTTCCAATGAATCCCATTCCAGTTCTTTCATCCTCTTCAATGGAAATTGAAATTAGATCTCTATTCAATTTTTTTCTTGTAGCCATCGTCGGCCTACGTCAACGACTGCTCTACACATTATTTTATGTTTTACTGATAAATTATTGCATAGAATGCTATCAAAAAAACTTATACCACTTCATAAAGCGCGATGATCGGTATGTTTTACTGAACTTTAATATTTTGATGTTTGCTGAATCCATCGAAGACTCACGCGAATGTCTGAGTATTCAAACAATGGGTAAAAGAAAACCAACTTTGCTATGGCAGAAGTATTTATGCTTACTCACAACTTCTATCTTTCTTTCTGTCGATTTCGAACATCTATTGGACCACAGAAATATCTTCATAGCTTGTTTTCTTTGCTTTGCTACTAGTATTTCTTTCTCCAATATTTTTACCCCCCTTCCTTGTGTTCTAAATGGTTTCTTTGTTTTTGTTCTTTCTCTTGGAGATCCTAAATCTCCAAGATTATTTTCGACAAGTTCTATAATAGACAATAATTTATTCAGCGTTTACATGACACTTATGGAAAATGGAACTCAACAATTATACTGTAATGCTAGAACTATTTTACCACCAAAACAAGCCAAACAAAAAAAAAAAACATAAACATAGTTGAGCAGGCGATGTACTCAGCTGATAAAACCGTTACGTCATGATCGCGAGCCATAACCTCTACAAATTGACATCGAGATGTTCTACCCATGCCACTGCCCCATGCGTTGTCGCATTTAAAGTTTCGAGACTTCCAGGGAAGGCAAGGAGTGAACAATCCTGCACAATTTCTGCAACCTCACTGCAGTAGCGGAACAACATCTTCATAATCGATAGACTTTCATAAAAAAAAAAAACGTGCTAGAGTTCTCTGACTCTTTTGGATAAGTATAAATCAAAGTTTTAAGAAAATAAAGAAACCAAAGTTTTCAGAGACTTCAACGCTCGTATAGAGAAGGAACCCTACTCTCGCTACAACGGCCTCTTTCCACTAACTTTGTGGATCTTATATCATTTTATGGAGTCGTTTCAACTTCATCATATTAATTTTAACATATATTTATTGCGAAAGGGGTTCAGTTTTTTGTTTGTATTTTAAGTATTATATTCTTTCACCACTGGATTAGTCATGACATAGATCCTAAAGGCACTCCATTCAGTTCCCGTAAAAGGGGAAAGTAGTTAAATATCGCTTAATTGAGGTGGCAGTTTGTGGACTCGCGTCTGCGGCGCCACCCTCGGGGTGAAGGTCGATGCGGGATAACAGAGCGTACACGGGAAATCCATTGGGTGAGAGCGGTCTAGAGCCAATAAAGTAGGCCTCCACTCGAGCGTGGCGGAGATTAGGCCCGCCAGAGATCTCATAATTGGAGCCGCCCTGTGCCACCCAGATAAGGAGCCGCGCTGCGCCGCGCCGTGGGCGTAATGAGCCATTAGAAGGGCCCTCCCGTGATAGCTCTAATCCTTCACACATGTAGCTTGAGCGTTGCGACACGGACTGGTAATGAGCGCTGCATTAGAGTCATCTACACATCCGCCACAGCCAGACATAATGCTGCCGGCTCCGAGATACACGCACTTCCTAAACACTCTTTAATGAAGCCATTCGGCAGGCCTCACAAGAAAGGAAATATAAATAGGAATAAGTTTCCATTCGTCTGCTGGGAATATTTACTACACGATAAAATTTAATTTAAATGATACTTGTCATAAGTACAAAATTCACACACTTAATTTCCTTTGTATTGCCTTATTGTATTTCTTGCATTTCGTAGAAATAATAACGATAATAACGTAAATTTCATGGTTTTAATTCAAAGGCCCATAGCAAACTGATGGTAATTTCCCAAAAATCTTTCGTGAAGACGGATTCAGGCATGTGAAGTTTGTCTTAAAAGTACTAAGCAAAATGACACACGATACTAACGATACTAGTAACCTATGATTATGATTTTTTTCCGTCATCAGTCTGTCGACTGGTTTAATCAAACACAAAAAATGATAGTAAAAAATTGTAATGGATCATAGAAATAATTTGAAAATTTTCAAAAAATTTGTATCCACGATATATTTATTGTCAGATTCTTGAAATTCTCTATTGAAAGAAGTATATGATTTTTAAGCAAAAAAAAATATTCGCTGAAGTATCAGATATTTTAAAATTTCTCATTTACTTATTTGTTGTTACCTTTTCAAGGCTACATAAGAGCGTAATTTTTTTTTTTTTTTTTTTTTTTTTTTTGCTTGTGGCTTTACGCTTTGTCGACGTCGAGGTGATTGCAGGTGGGAAAGGACTTGATCAAAGAACAGGAAGGAATTCATCCATGAACTTTTAAAGGAACCATCCCGGCATGGGAGTGATTCGAAGAAACCATGGAAAACCAAAATCTGGATGACTGGAAGGGGATTCGAAGCCTCGCCCTCCAGTTTTCATTAGATGTACGCAGAGATTGTTTCTCCTTCAGCCTCTCCCCCCCCCCCCCCAAAGTATATCCACACCCGCAAGCCCTGTTTTTTCAAGTTCTGTTAATCTTGTTAAGATTAATAAGAACCAAAAATGTGCGCAATTACGAATATCTAAGTTAAAGGATTCCGAAGGTGTGCGGGTGTGGCAGATCAGACGTTGAAACGGACGGAGAACTAAGTGATTCCGTAAGGGTTTATGTAACGACGTTCTGCATTGTATTAATGATACTCATACTACATCCGGTCGATAGTGTCTGACGAAGCACATCGGCACAACTTTCAACCACTAACAAGGCCTCTCGAAATGTTAATCACCGCAGCCACCCACATTGATAATTATTGTCCGAAGCGGCAGCTCTTTGTCTGGACTCCGGAGTCAACTTATCTTGTGGCTATACTCTTTGTCTGATCTCTATCTGAATAGCACGCCTCTACAGAGATGCGATCAGCTGATCTCCCGCTGAGTCTCAGCTGTACCTCGTCTCCGGTCCAACGCTCCTTCGGTTCGTTAATTCTTTCCCAGGGGAACACTTGTTTTACTTTGTTGCTGACGAGCGTGCTTAACGGCGTTAAACGTCGGTGAAGGTCGCAAAGCGCCTACTGTCGACACAGCTCCTCACACTGGAGTCATTAGTTCTCTCTCCTGCGGTGGCTCTTACGGTGGGAAAATGAAGGAGGATAGAAAGATAAAACAGCACTGCTGGAAATGCGGATGGGGAGAGGAAGGAAGATAAGTCGTTATCAAAGTAAAATCACATATGACAGCGGTTCACAATTTCTTTTCTTGCTTTACGCCTCGTCGACGTCGGGGTCATTAGAGGCGAGAAAATACCGGAAGCAAGGAACTGGAAGGATTTCGGCTAAGGCGTTTTGAAGGTACCATGGTAAACCCAAATTTGGATTATTTCGAACCCGCGTCCTCTCGATTACTAGGCCAGAACGTTACCACTGAACCACCATATTTATCAAACGAAAGTACATTTCTAGTAATAGAAAACCACGCCATAAATATTTGTAGACTGAGTCCTCAAAGATAACAATCACAAGAGTTGTGTTTTAAAACAGCTAATATATTGAGAAATCGCACCGTCCCAAGAACGGTACGATCTGTGTATGCTTAGTACTGAACTATTACTGTATATCTGGATGTATGAATCTGAGGCTGATAATGGCTATAATCTGAGGCTATAATGAGTTAATGACACATGTAGGTTGTTTGAAGTTAGTTCTATCATGAGAAGACAAGAGAAATATTCATCAAAACCAGTGATATTTCCTATTGATGCACGCGGCTTAGTACAAACATAAAAAATGTGATTCTGATACTCTCTGTTCTTAGTAGACCTGTCTCTAAAGACAATGTAGCATCTGCTGAAAAAACCTTGAAATTCGCTGATTAAAATTATTTTGCTAGTGTTACGAACGAAGGCGTTTGAACCAGTAATTGATAGGATCATGCACCTGTTGCTGAGTGCCCCATTCAAAGAAAATCGGTCTTAAATATGGACACACTAATCAAACCAATGGAATTACATGAAAAAAACTAAGTAACGTGAATTGTGCCAATGAAATGGCAGCAGAAAATAAAAAAAATGTTTAGCGGAATAATAAACGTGTCATAAGTTTTCCTTGACATACTCCCCCTCCCCCCCTCCCCCCCCTCCCCCCTTATAGCATCGCAGTAGAGCTTCAACACCTTGCATTACATTCAACAACTTGCATTAAATTCTTCAGCCATACAACACAAAACTATATTTCGTATCTTTTCGCCTTTGTGATTATTGGACAATAATAATGAAGTTCGTTGAATTGCTCTTACAGCAGACTCAGAAATATCTGTTTGTATTTATTTATATAGGGCCTTAGAAAGCATAATCTGATGTATCAACTCAATAAAGGGAATGAAGGCATTAATTAGTGATCATTTCTTTATCTCAATTAAATTACCGTTCATCGGTAACAAGTTCATTAGTACTGTTTCTTTCTCTAACTGGTTTCTGATGAAACCGGATTTAAAAGTCCGTTTCTGACATCCACTTAGAGAAAGTGTTGAAACTACGAAAAACTAGAACCAAATTAACATCATGCGTAAACGTAATGCAGTAGCGTAGCAGTTTCAGCTGGTGTTAACGATTATCTTCTGACGGTTTTTGCCACACAGAGTATCTAAAATTACATTCCGCAATTAAAAGTTAAGTCCCCGCACTATATATATGACCAACGACTGCCAGTTTGCCGCGAGAGATAACGCGAAGAGATTATTGAGAGCTCTTACTTAGTTCACCGTCTCTCTCGATGAATAATGATATGGACCTCATCACATTCTTCCCAAAGAAAATTACAAGTGATTTGTTTCACCAGTTTGAATCATTTCCCTCCTAGTCTCAACGTTTTCGATCACAAAAATCGATCTGTTCCCTGCGGGATGTTTTTTAGCGAGCCTGGTGGGTGAGCGATGACTTTGGAGAGGACGCGGGGTCAATTCCCCCTCCTCCCATCCAAGATTCGATTTGCAATGGTTTCCCGAAATGGCAGGATGGTTCCTCCAAAAGGCCATGCCCATCTCATGACTCTAAAGACGGCTACTAACCATAAAGCCCAAAACAAAAAGAAGTTAGGGCTATATGTATCGTCAACAGCTATGATATTACCAAGCGTGACATTCTGGCCTCGCATTCGAGAGGACGTGGGTTCGAATTCGCCCACACCATCCTGATTTGGGTTTTCTATGGCTTCCCCAAATCACTCCAGGCAAATTTCGAGATGGTTCCTTCAAAAGGCCATGGGCGAATTCCTAGCCGCGCGGCCGCGGTACGAATTTTGATGAAGAATAGATTTGAAACCGGTCCTGGATATTATGAAAGAGCGATGTCGTGAAATCATAGAAATTTAATTCTGGTGACCGTACAGAAATTGAATTGCATCCGCTGTATGGGCTCCTGTTTCCGCGCATCCATCAGGCTTAACTACTTTTATTATATCATTTTATTTATCTTATTTTTTTTACTTATGGCTTTACGCCTCGTCGACTTTGAGGTCATTAGATGCGGAACGTGACTGGGGACAAGGAACGGGAAGGAATTCAGCCATGGCCTTCTGAAGGAAGCATCCCGGCATTCACCTGGAGTGATTTGGGAAAACCTTGGAAAATCCAGATCTGGATGTCCGGACGGGGATTCGAACCATCGTCCTCCCGAATGCGAGAGCCAGAGCTTAACCATTCACCCACCACGCTCAGTAATACCCTGGGAATCTAATTAGTAAATGAGGCGCTAATGTACATTTACCTGTACCAGAATTCTAAGTTGTAATTTAAATTTCCCTAATAAATGGTCCCCCATATTTGACGTAATTCAGCTTCACGTATCTAATGAGGATAATACGTCACTAATTACGGATACAAATCGACAAATAGTGTTAACGGTATCGATCTGTTACCGTTGTACAAGAGATGGTAGTTGATGCTGGGGACAGAGGGAGATAAATTCGGGATATTAGCTATGAGTGATCCTTTCCGGTTGAGCGGAGTAGAGTGGTAACGATGGGCGCGCCCCTCGACCGTGATTTGTATCCGTTGTCTCCTGCCGTTAGGAGTACAGCACCGGGGACGGTGAGCTGGCCGACAGACGAATTAGCGGCCCAGCCCCGCTGTCGGTCGGCCATCAGATTGGCACGAGTCAGAACCGGTCGCGCCCGCAGTAGCCGGCGCAGATAGCCGCCAGAGTAATTGTGTTGCGTCGCGAGCTGATAGGGCTCGCTGCTACGCGGACTCCCGCTGTGATGCTGGTCTCTATTCTTCACTGACTGCGCACGCACTTCTGCGCATGAATTCGGACCGCGGCCTCCTCAATTTCTGGGCCAGCAGCCACTTAGATTAACAGCCGCCGTTTAACACTTCCATATGTCGCACATGTTTTGATGCATTTTTGCCTTATTCTTTGCTGTCATCAGCCTCTCGACTGGTTTGATGCAATCCTTCATCTCTTCCTATCTTCCGTAGTTCAACATACCCTTTACAACTAGCGTTGACAGGTGCCCCGATTTGCACTGTACGTCCCGATTTTCGGAGGTATGGGGATGCATCCCGAGTTAACCTTCATCGGGACGTCAAATGCCCCGAATTTTTAATCAAGTGATACAAAGTTATCACTCATAAAGAAAAAAAAAAAAAAACAAAAAAAAACGCGTGCCGAAGGCCGCCGGTTCGAATTCGGCCGCGGGCATGGATGTTAAGTGTTGTGTGTCTGTGTGAATGTCCTGTCCGTCCTGTGGCGTCCATACACTGAAAGCAATTAAATTACCTTGAGCTGGCTGTATGGCCTCCGTTGCCAAATGCCATTTAAAAAAAAAAAAAAAAAAAAAGAAATCACGGGTTACACATAGACACACATCACAGCCAACCAGCAGTGTCATTCGCGGCTCGTGGTACAACTAACCCCACTAACCTCGAATGTGGTAATAGTTCACTGAACTGATTCCTGGAGCGCTAGCGTCGGTGATAGGTCTTCAAGCTGCCATTCTTTAACCGCTAGGAGTACGCTCCTTCTATCCGTTATTGTTGAGTTCTAATCAAAATATTGTCCTACATATTGACTCCGCACACGCCGTAAAGCTAGAAAAAAAAAGGAAAAAAAAGAAAGCAAATACGACTTATTCAAGCTACATTCTCTACAAAATGGTTCTTTCATTTATGCATTAATGGCTAACATGATTGAAAAAATAAATATTAACACGCGTTTAGAAATGGATTACCTTTATGAGAAAGTGTTAACGTTAAAGACGTAGTAAGGGCAGCTGTGCAGAACAAAGAATTGGCACAATATATTTCAAAATCAAGATCGTATCAATCTGCAAAAAAAATTTGCTTTCATGGCGTCAATGCCGGTTTCAAATGCGGCAGCTGGAAGGTTATTTCCCCATGCTAATATAATTTTTCCTGCAAGACAAAACCGATTGCCACTCGAACATACCAAACTAGAGACACAAACTAAAACCAACTTCAATTTTTACTATAGTGAATTTTATAACTACCTTATAAAAATCAAAGCTATCTTCAAAGCAGTAAAATCTAACACAAAATACAATTTTAATTTAAAAAAAAAATCTTTACACTTATTATCAGCATAAATGAATACTTAAAATTCAACTTAGAAATACTTTTTTTCATAATATTTTCCTACTGATCCTAGTCAACAAGTCTGAGTACTGTTACAAAGTTTAGTAATAAAATTCAAAAGTTCCTTTCATATGATAGACATATAACTATAGATATTACTCCTGTCCTGCCTAAATTATAAAAATAAACGTGAACAATGTAAACACTTTTTTTTGTTGCTGTTCCGATTTGTAACCTTAAATCCTTAAATTCAGTTTTTTTTTTTTTTGCCTTCCGCCCCGTTTTTTAACAAATCGGACCTGCCAGCACTACTTAGAACCTACGTCCTCGATTATCTGCTTCATATATTCTAATCTCTGCCATCCTCAACAGTTCTTACCTCCGACTCTTCCCTCCACTAACAAATTAACCAATCCCGCTTGTGACCCACCATGCTGTCTCTTCTTTGCCTCAGACTCTTCTTTCCTCACCCATCATTTCCAAAACACGTTCACTTTGTACTTTATGAGTCCACTTAACTTTCAGCATCCTTCTATAGCACCACATTTTAAATGCTTCAATTTTATTTCTGTCTGGCATTTCTAAAGTCCATGCTTCACTACGATAAATTGCTTCGCTACACACATAGACATTAAAAAGGTATTTCGTCTTAGAGAAATACTTAGTGCCTTACAAACGCCTTTGAATTTGGAGGAATGGGGGTTATGGGGTATAACCACCTAGCCATCGAATCTTGGTCTGCATCCCCTGAGAGCTTTGGAACATTACCTTTTTTAACGTAGGGTTAATACCCCGCCAACGTCGAGTTCACTAGAGATGGAGGAGCGTGTTATGGCATGGAACTGGAAGGAATTAGGCCATGGCTTTTTAATAGACTCATCCCTGCATTCAGCTGGATCTAGGTCCCCAAACTGTCTAATGGGGCGCGGGGTATGGGGTATCTTCACCGCCCCGTGTAGACTTTGCCATAGCTCCACAACGTCGGAGGAACTATATCCCCTTCACTGCATCTTAAAACTGAAAATCTTTATGAGCAAGATTGGGAATAAAAAACGATGCTGCTGCCAATTACGAGTTTTAAAAAATGTATAAATCAACGTTTTAAGTCAAATATTAAAAAGCGTATCCCAGCATGTCACAGAAACGATGCGATTATATTCATCTTTTCCGAGCACATATCTGTGTGAAAGAGAGTTTTCAGCTCTTGTTGCAGTAAAAGGAATCAATCGAAGCAAACTTGATATTGGCAATGTATTAAGTTGTACATTTTTTAATATCAAACCCAGAATAGGGAATTTTGTAAAAAAAAGCTGAAGGTACTCTCTGCTTTTTTTGTTACATCTTTTTACTTAAATTTAAAGTTTGTTATTATTTATTTGTTTTCAGAAAATTTAAAATTTAATAAATAATTAAATATTATTGATTCATTTTTTTTACAATTCTAATAACAAAATTGTGGCAGCGTTGGATGGGAGTTTTATCCGACTGAAGCGTGCGTTGCATGGAAAAGTTTTGGAACCTTTGGCCTGAATATTGGAACAAGCCCGTACCCGCTACTTCGTACGCGTGAATTAAGAATTTTTTTGCCAGAATTAAATATAGAAAGTTGTTGGTAACGAAGGATTGGTCCCAAACAATATCGATTAGGAATAATATGACAGGAAAGCTATCACTATATCATTGTACCGTCGAACCTGTCTCTTGAAGAGAATCAATTTCCAACATATTTCTGTCACCATTCGATAAGGTCTCAAAATTTCGTGACTACAACTATTAATCATACTGGAAAAAATATCCTGTGCCCTTCATACAGATTTTCTTATAAAATTGCATCACAACGATATAGCCATTGAGTCGTCAAAACGTAACAAAAAGACAGAGACTTACTTCCGTATTTATAATAATACTACTGTGGTTCACACTCACACACTAACTGCGAACAACGCCTGAGGGATCATTATAACGTAAAAAAGTGTACACCTACAACATTGCAAGACGACCTACGATTTTCCTCGCATTGCACCCCTAACTTTCTAATATCTACAGTTTAACATTCAATCCGAATAACCTACGGCCCAGGCCTGACTCTTACGATGAAAAACAATTTTTAAAAATCTTAGCCTCCACGGAGATTTAAACCGGAGACCACGTCGTTCGTAAGCAAGCTGTTTAGCCACTGCGCTGCCAGTTCACTACACGGAAACACGGTCTGGAGACGTCCACATCCAACGTGTCTGTCTATCGCCGTATTTCGAAGTTATGAGACAACATGTGTTATTTATGCAGATAATTTTTCAACCAAATGTAGACAGTATTTTTCTCCTTGTTTCAAAGGATAAGTGTGCAAAGTTTCATCGAGATCGGATGAAAACTGTGGATTTGTATGAAGAACAAACAAACTAACAAACAAACATTCATCTTTATATATAAAGATAAGGAAATATCCAAATCAGGATGGTTTGACGGGGCCAGTTGGTAAGCGGTAACGCTCAGGCCTTGAATTTGGGAGACCCCGGGTTCAAATCCCCGTCCAGCCATTCAATATTTCCATTTTTCATGGTTTCTCGAAATCACTATAGGCGAATCCCTGAATTGTTTCTTCAAAAGGTCATGGCCGCACTCCTCATTCAAGCCCATTCAGTTACTAATGACCTCGACGATAACGAGATGTTGAACACTAAGGAAATTTTTTTCAGAAACATCCTCCCAATTTTCGAGGTGTAACGTTATCGCCCACCAGGCTGGGTAAAACATTTCCGTATTTGCTCCTCCGAAAGACATATTCCATGGTAAGAATAACACAACAACACTTCTTTCGGGTTTATGTACTTAGAAAACATTTCATCCTCAATCTTTAAAAATATAAAAAAATGACACCTGAATTGTACTGTTCATTATATATATATATATATATATATATATATATATATATAGTCGTAACATAAATAGTGGCTAAGAGTAAGAAATAATTTAATCTTCTGTGCAGTCTTTGTTTGGTAATTAGTGTAAAATTTACAGAGTTTAACTCTTTACATAACTATAAAGACACCTGAGGTCTTAATAATAGTTTGTTCCTGTCTCTTTTTATGGATATAAGTAGATACTTACACTGAAATCTTTAGAAACATCTGCTCATTTTCTGCAGCGACATAAACGTACGGAGTGAACATTATTCTACCATACGTACTTATTCCCATCACATTTAGACGAGAACGGCGACATAAAAACACCAGGTACTCGCTCGTTTGCAGTTAACTAGAAGTAGAAACAATTACTGACCAAGTTCTCCTTACAAATTTTGTCCATCATTCGAAGCGGACATTACCAGGTAATAAATAGTTAGTAACTGAGAAGCGCATGAAATAAGTGTTATTTCCGTCCCAATGATATGCAGCCACTCGTAAGGAACTTTTAATAACAGTCGTTTAAGATCATTTCCAAAAAGATTGCCGTTAGTCAGTGGTAGCCAACAGGAAACGTGAAGACTATTTTACGAGGCAGCACAAAATTGCATACTGGTAATAATAGCCCTGCGTCCAGGTGTGGCGATGGTCCTTGAACCCAGGTCCACTGTTGCAGAGATCGAAAATAGCACTAATTAGTCACATAATCAATAATATTCTTCCTTTATACTAAACGTTCAAACATTATATACATAAAAAAACTAATTCCCCAACCTGACAGAACCATACTAAGCCATTAAGTCAGAAGCTCCTTTCCTCTAGGACCTACAGTTATGTATACACTGATCAGCCAAAACATTATCACCACCTGCTTACTGGCATATTGGTCCACCTTTCGAACGCAATACAGCAGCGATTCACCAAGCGTGGTGGGTGAACGGTTAACGTTCTGGCCTCGCATTCGGGAGGTCGCGGGTTCGAATCCCCGTACGGGAATCAAGATTTGGCGAATGCCGAGATGCTTCCTTCAAAAAGGCCATGGCCGAATTCCTTCCCATTCATTATCCCCAGTCACATCCCGCCTCTAATGACCTTGGCCATCGACGAGGCGTAAAGCCCTAATTAAAAAAAAGAAAGCAGCGATTCGGCGTAGCATGCATTTTAAAAGTCCTTGGTAGGCTTCCAGATATATCTGACACCAGATTTCTACGCACAGATCACGAAACTCCCTTAAATTACGGGCCAGTGGTTTGTATTATACAGGGTGTTACAAAAAGGTACGGCCAAACTTTCAGGAAACATTCCTCACACACAAACAAAGAAAATATGTTATGTGGACATGTGTCCGGAAACGCTTACTTTCCATGATAGAGCTCATTTTAGTTTCGTTAGTATGTACTGTACTTCCTCGATTCACCGCCACCCCCTTGACTTCCATTTATGGGGGCATTTGAAAGCCCTTGTCTACGCAACCCCGGTACCAAATGTAGAGACTCTTCGTGCTCGTATTGTGGACGGCTGTGATACAATACGCCATTCTCCAGGGCTGCCTCAGCGCATCAGGGATTCCATGCGACGGAGGGTGGATGCATGTATCCTCGCTAACGGAGGACATGTTGAACATTTCCTGTAACAAAGTGTTTGAAGTCACGCTGGTACGTTCTGTTGCTGTGTTTCCATTCCATGTTTAATGTGATTTGAAGAGAAGTAATAAAATGAGCTCTAACATGGAAAGTAAGCGTTTCCGGACACATGTCCACATAACATATTTTCTTTGTTTGTGTGTGAGGAATGTTTCCTGAAAGTTTGGCCGTACCTTTTAGTAACACCCTGTACATTAGAATCGTCAGGAAAAGTGTGTCAGAAAAGTATCAAATCACACTATAATTAAACCTCTCTTACATAATACATAAAGGAATAAAATTAGCTTTTTTTAAAAAAACGGTAGACTATCAATGTATTTTAGTGACTGGTTAATTGAGTCGAACACTGATAACACTAACATTGCCAATGAAACTATCAACGAAATTGTTGGGACGGGATGTAGTTTTTATTGATGGACAGCAGGAGTTTTGGTATTCTTGTTTCTATCCTCCGTGATACAAGCTCTTAGAAGTGACTGCCCACATGTTCATAACTCGTAGGACGAAAGAGCTGCCAAGCTTGCGTGAAACATTAAGGACTGTAAAGTTAGAAACCTCACCACGAGCAAAATATGGTTTTGAATTTTTAATCCATTGTTTGTTACCTGAATGTCACGTGATCGTATGGTGAATTTCTACATGGTGTTGACCTATTACGTCACTCCTGTTTAACAAAGTAGATAAATGTTAATCGTTGCTTGTATAGCCGTACTTCCTGCAACGGCACGCGTTATGTATAACAACGAGCACTCTCATTACTGTTTTGAAATATTGTGATCACGCCGGGAAGTTACGAAATTTGTATCCGCGTTAATTGATCATTACTGGCGCTACAGCCCGCCTCCTGCTAATGCGTCGGTGTTTCTGTTAATTATGATTGAAAGAGACGTTTAGAAAGTTGTTACGGAGGACATTATCTACATTAAACGACCGACCCGCTAGGGAGGGTCATAAACAAGCGCAGATCTAAGCCATCAACTACGACCTAGATCACAATCTGTGGCAAAGAAACTCAACATGGAATTCCGACCAGTGAATCATTAAACACGATCCTTAATAACGGAAGAGGTAAATAATGTAAAATAAGTTGATGAAGCGATTACTTAGAGTCTAAACAAACTGTTTTGCTAGAAATTTTGATAACTATCATAGTCTTTCTTCTTAGTGGACGAAAGCTAAGGAGAAAAAAGTAGTTAGGCTTTGCATCTGACACAATCGCGATCAAACTAAGAGCCAATTCCATTGCATTATTATGTTTTGACAATTGTTACCAGATTCTTCTTTGCAGGTATTATTACCATACCTTAAATGAGTCCTATGTATACATGGTGATTCAGGAGGAATGTTAAATATTGAAGGAAGTAGTAGTACGAACAATATTGAATAAAAAAGTTTATATAAAAATATGTGTCCGATTTCCATTCCTTTTGGAGATGCAGGTCCTAGAATGTAATGCATAAAATAAACCTCAGAAAATGATCAAGAGCCCACAAATAACTTACTGAAATGCTTTAATCATGCAAAAACACACGCTTATTTTACAAAAGTTTAAATTAAATGTTCGTAACCCCCCCCCCCCACCGACTTCAATACTCTTTGCAGCTCTCTTCGCAACAGTACGCGTAGATCTTCTGAGTACGTCTTGGTGTACTTCAGTGAGGATAGAAGTGTTTACAATGTGAGCGAGTAATTCGTCTTTTGTGTTTACTTTTTCTTCGTACAACTTCGTTTTTCAACCATCCCCACACATAACGTTTGTTTCATGCATAACATTGCAGCACCTCTATCTCCAAAAAACTTTAAACTTTTTTACTCAGTATTGTTCTTATTACCACCTCCTTCAATATATACCATTCCTCCTGAATCACCCTGTATTATACACATTTTCTCTTCTCACAGTATCAACGTTTAAAGAATCCGATTCCTAAGTTTTAATTTAATTTTCTGGTTTCTGTGAAAAATTTCTCTGTTTTGGAATAAAATATTCTGTACTTTCCGTTTCTAAGAGGCAAATGATAATCGCTAAGTATATAAATGACATAACATTAAGAACATTTTTTTACAATAAAATGCAAACGATCCAATCTCCGATCTGAAAAGTTTGCATTCTCAACTTAAGAACTTCATGATAAAGCAAAATTTAATAGCAGTGATCATAAATGCTCTCAGTAGAAAGAACAAAATTATCTTAGTTTTATTGTGCTGTGACTGTATGATAAGTATTTCTGGCAGATTAATACCTACAATTATTTCCCTTTTGAAAATATTTTTAAATTGATGAGTTCGAAAGTATTTCGTTTTCCAGAATCATGTGCTCATCTTTAACTAAAGAGATAAGGTATTTTCGACGTCTTGGTTTTAGTGGTTTTATAAGGCTAATTCAAAGAAAACGCAAGTTATTTTTATATGCTGCAGATTTGTTTCTCACTTGCGGAGTCTCAGAGTTAGTTACGGAGATCGCTTATCTAATTCATTTACTCATATTTAATATCTGTTTTCCAGGCGTATTCCAATGTATATGCGGTAATTTTCAAATTGGTGGATGTAACTGAAGAAAATATAGATTGTCTGATCCCCAAGGACAACGACCACTCCCAGCCACCTGCAGACAAAAAGTAGTCACTCTACAACAGAGAGACCGCGCCAAACCTGTTGCTATTGTCACAGCGAGCAGTCTGAAAAGCCAATTACAAACGGTCACTGCCACCGCATACGCAATTCAGATTATATTGGCAATGCTTCCAACGACGATAACAATGAGAGTGTAATTAATTATATTTGGTTATTAAAATACAACAGATGGTCTTGTATACAGCACGGGTAAAATACGAAGAATAGGATACGTTTTGAATCATCACATGTGTCACCTAATCTATTCATCCGTACCAGAAATACTTGCAACCCATCCATATATCATTTTTCTTTAATTCTGTGTGATAACACAACAAATTAACATGAATGCTTTTCTGGTTTCCCAATATTAACTGCGATGATAAGAGTTTTTTTTTAATATGGCAACTTTGCAACTTCAGAAGTATCTATTCACTTAAGGGTAATATCCTTTGCTTCCTCCGTTTTCTGCGATTGCACATCTTTCTCCTGGAAATTAAAAATTAAATTATGTATATTTTTCTCATTTCATGCAATATATTTCGGAGTTTAACTGGCCATTTTAATAGAATCCCACGCAAAATTGTTCAACAAATCGTAATGATGTTTCCATTTGACACCTTCTTTTCTACATAGTTAATTAACAGATTAAAAGCTAATAACTGTTCTTTAACATAACATAAAAAAACTTAGAATAATCATTATCAGGAATTAGAAAGTGTTAAAACATGAACACAGCATATTAAATCTGTTTTTCATTATTGATTTGTGGTATTAGATTGCTTGAAACACTTGTGACCCTGTTAGCCTTCATTTACACATTTATAAATTTATATATGACACAGAGGAAGTAAGTTTTCTAATTGAACAAATATTCGAAATAAATCATGATTGGAACTTATTTTAAATATCTGAAGCTCTCAAACTCCGAAGGTTAACCGACTGTTTTGAATATTGGAAAGATCGTAATAGACTCTAAGATTATCGGCGAACTTGTGCAATAATTCAGAAGGATGTGCATAAACATCAATATTAAAGTGATGGAAATTATAAATTAGACGAACATTTAACTAGAATATAGAGAGAACTAAAAATATAATTTTACGTGAACACACTGAGAAATCTAAGAATCAAAGAACTTTTGAGCACAACACTTTAAGTGAGCGAAGCTAGGACTTTAAGGGTTCAGGATAATAGTGAAATTGAAGTATTTGAAACTAAGTAAAGAGATAAAACACTTAATAAACATTTTTTAGTATCATTTGTGAGGATTGAATTTTTTGGAAAATCTGAGAAAAATAAGAAGCAGAAGGGTGGAACACATTTCAAGACATGACGGTTTAGTTAGTTTACTAGTGAAGAGAATAATCAGAGTTAAGAACTGTTGGGGAATACTAAGATTAAAATATATGAATCAGAAAGTGAATGATGTTGGTTGTAGTGTGCTCGTCCCTGGGCTCAGTGATACTGTCTGAGACGCAGGTAACTGGTTCGATTCCTGGTGGGACCTTGCTGGCAGCGTAGGAGAGGCGGTGTTGCACAATTCCTAATCACCAGATTCTGCGCCCAAATCCTGGATTAAATCCCAAACCTCTACGGAGTGTGTTTGCAGTGACTGTGATTCGGCTGTCGGATTGGAACGTTAAGCCTGGAAGACCCCAATAATGGCCTTCGGAAGAGTAGACCTGATTGGGCGGCACCGTGTTTCACCCTCATTCGTTCACAACTCAAACAACAATGAACATTCAAACATCACAGTCATCCTCATAAAAACAATAAACACGTAAATACATTTCTGTCAGAGGGGAAGGCGAAGATGATTTTTTGCTGTTATCAGTCCCTCGACTGGTCTGATGCAATCCTCCATTCCTTCCTATCTTGCGCTAACTTCTTCATCTCAACATACCCCTTACCCCTTACAAATTACATCTTCATTTATCTGCTTCATATGTTATAAGCTTTGTCTACCTCTACAGTTCTTTCCTTCGACAGAGCGTGGTGGGGGAGCTGTAACGCTCTGGCCTTGTAATCGGGAGAACGCCGGTTCGAATCCCTGTCCGGGAATCCAAATTTGGGTTTTCCATGGTTTCCCCAAATCATTCCAGGCGAATACCGCGATGCTTCCTTCAAAAGACCATGGCCGAATTCCTTCCCGTTCCTTGTCCCCAGTCCCATCCCGCCTCTAATGACCTCAACGTCGACGGGGCGTAAAGCCATAAATAAAAAAAAAGTATTTGCTTCGACTGTACCCACCTCTAACAAATTAAATAATCCCGTATGTCTTAAAGTATGTCCCACTTTCCTCTCTCTTCTTTCTTTAAGGCTTTCCACAAGCTTGTTTTCTCATCCTTCATTTCCAAAACAAGTTCATTTCGCACTTAATCTATCCACTTAATTTATGCATCCTTCTATAGCACCACATTTCAGATGCTGTGCTTCACACATATAGTTTTAAACACTTCTTTCTTAGCTTTAGATCAATATTTGAAACTAAATGATTTCTCTTTTCATGTAAGCTCTTTACGCTAGTGCTATTCTGCTTTGTACATCATTCGTGATTCGGCCATCATTCGTAATTTTACTTCCTAAGTAGCAGAATTAGTTTACTTCTCCTATCACATCAGATACTGTTTTTTTATTTAATCTACTATTACTGCTATCGTTTCAAAGGCAATATACCAAAAAAATTACCTATGAACCTAACGGATGAATGAAGGGATGGTTCCTCCAAAAGGTCATTATCGAATTCCTTCTCTTTCCTTGTCCCCTCTAATATCGTCGACAAGGTGTAATACCAGGGAAAACGGAGTAACAAATCTTCATAATTTTGTGCATGGTGTAAAAATGAAGAACTCTTATTATGAAATAAGAGATATTAAGCCAAACATCTGTAGGAAAGTTTTCTAAAAATTCGTTATATGGGTTTGTTCAATTAACCTAAACGTGCTACACAGTGGTATAGCAGTTCAAAAATGAGTGTTGTTGAGATGAAGAGCACTCCAGGCGAATGCTAGGATGCTTCCTTTAAAAGACCATGGGCGAATACCTTCCCGTTCCATGTCTTCAGTCCTTTCATGCCTGTAATGACCTCGACGTCGACGGAGCGTAAAGACGTAAGAAAAAAAAAGAAATGAAGAGACTAGCTGAGGACTGGAAGAGATGGAGAATTGCACCAAACCAGTCAAAAGACTGATGGCAGAAAAATATACTTCTTTGAATGACGTATACATAGGAAATCAGGAAACTAGATCAACGTCCTACTGAGGTATACAGTAAATTCACCCTAAAATATATCTAACATTATATACACCTGCTCAGCACGCAAATTTGCAACGTTGCACTTGTTGAGTATGTATATGCAGTTCACCGTTACCTGCACCTTGAGACAGGTGGACGAAGGAACGTCATGACAAATGAAGTTGCAGTAGGAAAAACATCTAACAGCGATAGCGATGCCATGAATCAGCTGCGGTGTTGTAATGCTGCCACTCCTGTCTGCAGTATCAATCACCTGCAGCTCATTTTTCTTAATTTTTTTTTGCTCAGAAAATCTGACTCTGCTGAGGTGTTGGAACTCACAGACATAGGCGCAGGCTTCCATGGGTGTCGGAGTCTTGGAGATTCCCTGAATATGCAGTTGCACGGCAGTCCGTCTTGTAAACAGCAGCGGCAATTTATTACAGCGCTGCAGCGTAACACAAACCATGCGACAGGGCGCTCGCGTTTGTCATCGTTGACGCCCAGCAAGTGGCAGCCGACACGCGCAGCTTCCGCGAACACCACGCTGCCCACGTTGAGCAGGTAGCTGTCGATGGCAGGTGTACTCACGAGAAGTGAGTAATAATCATACTCCCTGCCTTCGACTAGAACAAGTGCATTACTACACATCATTACGCCGAAGAACGGCCAGATAAGACGCAGAAAACTACCTGCTAAACACATTCATCTTTTTGTATTTCATTTTTCACAAGCTGGTATTTTGCTCTGTTTCCATATTTTTATATAAATCAGAGATGATTAACTCCAGTTTTCCATTGTTTCCCTTAATCACTCCAGGTGACTGCAGAAATTTTGTCTCTGCCTTTTCCACACCTTAAAGTCTGCTTTACTCCATAACACATTTAAATGAATAAGTGTTTGAAATTATTATTATTGTTATTGCAGCTATATCGATCTTTATTTCAGGTGTAGCCTCTTTAAGTCTAATGAGCTATATATTAGAATTTAATTCTACAAAGTTTTGTTGTTGTTCTTTCCAGGTTGATCGATCTTGAGCCACCCTCTTCCAGTTCACGCCTGTAACTCGACGAATATCCTTATCCCAACGATCCGGGGTTCTTCCTCTTGCTCTTTTCAGGTTTCTTGGTATCCAATCCAATACTGCCGTAGTGCATCTTTCATCTCTTTTCCGAGCAATATGACCGGCCCATTGCCATTTTTGGGTCTTGACTCTTTTTAAGATGTCTGTCACTTCAGTTATTGAACAAATGTGCAAGGCCCTTTTCCTGTCTCCTCTTGTAAACCCTAGCATTGCTCTTTCGCTGGGCAGTTCTCAGTTTTTGCTTCGTGTGACTGTTTAAGGTCCAGGTCTGGCAGGCATCTGCGAGGACCGGTAGTACACATTGTTCAAATACCTGTTTTTTAAGATGTACTGGCATGTTAGATTTCTTCCGTATGTTCTACAGCCCAGCTTTATGCGTCTGTAGATCTCTGGCTTTGAGTGTTTGAAATAGATTAACTTATATTTATATTGCTATCTCTAAACCACGTCAGAAGTTCTAAAGAAACAATAAAATCAGAAGTCTCCCAAATCTTGGAATATGATTTAATGCAATATAAAATCTTCAGTGTGATTTAATTAACTGGTATAAAAATAGCAGTATTGGCCTTGTGTGAGATTAAATCAGTTTCATCATATATCAAGAACATTTTTGTATGTTGTTTCCATTTTGTACCTGCCTTGAAAAAAGAATTACGTAACAGCATTCCATTGATCTGAAATGATAATTATGGATCACCAATCAATTTATTTATAAAGGTTAATGATTAATGCAATTAATTTTTATTTTTTGTGTCGTAGGCGTTTCACTGCATTTCCAGAGCATCTTCAGTGACATCTGTGTGATTTTGTCAGTTACATTTCATTTAAAAACAATATAATACGCAGCTGAAATTAATTTTACTTCCATGACATTTTTATTTCATGGTCTCAGCGTCAGGGTTTGTTTTTTCGAGTAGTTTTTAACAGGCATCATTGTCAAATCTTCCCCAGATACATACCAATAGCAGTATATTACACAGGTCTGATTACACAGTCTCACCGTTAATTTTACTATTAACAAAAAATGTGAGTTTAAACATCACACCACGTTTTTCAGTAGTCCTTAGAGAGTATGTTTTGTTTATATTTCGGTCTTCACAGAGTTTTGTGTTCCTTGATTTTTATAGTCTACTTACCTTTGATGGTAGGCAGTAATCTGAAATGGTTGGGTTTTTTTATGAATATTTTTTTTATTTTTAACATCGCGCATAGTGTTTGTTTGATGAAGTTCGTTTAATCATTTATTACCAGTTTTCCTTCAAATAATGCTTTTTGAATGTGATAACACCTCCTAGAACACAATCACCAACCCACAGACATTCATACAGGCATGCAAATACTCACCATAAACATGGCAAGCAATGATTATACTCTTCTTTTCTCGTCCTAAATTTGTGGTTTCTAAGCATCCAAATTTGTTTTCCATGTTAAGGCATTGATTCATACTGTTAACTTTTACTAAGAATTAGTAGCTAATATTCTGTTTATCGTATCTCATTTTTGTGGAACTCAGTTTCATTCCCCCGAATGAACACCTCAAATTCACCTCTCATTGACCATTGTGAGTCTGGAAAACGGACCTTCTTACAGCTGAGCTTGACATTAGTTTTTGTCAGCTAGTACAAGAAGAAAAAGTGATCCGTGAGAATTATGAATTATTCTATTTAAAGATATCTGCTATCCATTTTATGCACTTGTTGTGTATTAACAAAGATCTGGGAAAAGGTATACTGATTTTCTGTATTGAGACGTCAACTCATAACTGTGATATCAGTTTTATTTAATGTGCAGTTCATTGCAGGAATAAGTTTGTTTACTCAATATATAGTCATTGTAGAATTACCCTCATGTTACAGGCATGTAACGGGCAGTCTGTGCATTAGGATTTAGACTGGTAGTTTTGGTAATTTCTTCCGTGAATATTTTAAGCTGCTTCGAGTGAGCAGAGCGAGCGAGATGCATACGTGCGTAAGGACTGCAAAATTGCAGGATTCAGGTTACTGCAACGAAGCGCACACCATGCGCCTAGAACGTGAACACACGGATAAGAACCCCTGCGTCGACTCGGATCATCCTATTCTATTCTGTAACGATTCTGCTACCAGTCATGTAAGAGGTAAGACATGTGTCTCGTCTGTGCCTTCGGCGCATGGCATGTCATGCTTTGCCTTGCATTGTCTCGCGTTAGTATTTGGTTAGTTAAAGTAATTAGATAAATTATTCAGTCATTATTCAATCTGTGTAACTTAAATGAGTTGTTTGCCGTTGATTGTAATAATGTTGTAGCCTCGTGATAAGCTTATTTGGTAATGCCGGGTTATAATCAGGATCGTTATATATTCAGTTATTTGTATTTAATCAGTAAAGACACCTTTCCACTATACTCGTATGAAGAAGCTATTAATTCATTAAGTAAGTTGGTAACAATTGTAGCTATGTTTGCATGTCGTTTTCCTTCCAGCGTAATGTTAGACAGAGTTGTGGATAAATTTATGGTTAGGCTTTTATAATTAAAGTATGTTTAAATTGTCAGTTGTGTCGCCTCAGTCATTCAAAGTCGTTAGGTTAGATCCAAAGTTATTTCAAATAATTATGTGGAAGAGTTTGTGATATATCGGCAAGGTAATATCTATTATATCACTGTTAGAGCAGTTCGGGATTATTGCTAAATCAAAGATCACCCTGATGTCAAATATCCTTATCCTGACAAATAACATCTCGGTGGCCACAAGTATATAATCTGTTATAACCTGGTATATCCTAAAATCCTAAGATGCTTCTAAGAACACCTCTCCAAATCAATCACAATGGCCACAAGTGGACTGCACGGCCATAATAACCCCCTTTATCACCTACATATAACCTCCCTTTATCACAGGCATATAGAAAAACTCAAAAAGATATGCAGTCGCGTTACAAATTTCTACCACGAGTTAGCAGTCGTGAGCAGTCAGTCAAAATGGCGACATGGGATGATGATCAGCAATTCCTAACGCGGTCTCCTCGCTCTTTCGATCTAACCTCATACCACTTTTTTGTGTGAAAGATTCAGTGTTCTATCCTCCTCTACCAGAACTGCATCAACAGTGCTTTAGAACAGATTGACAGGTAACTGTTGTGTCAAGAACTTTATTATCGAATTGATATCGGCAGAATCAGTGAGGGGACATTAATACAGTACTTGTTATATTTCAAAAAGCTTTTAGAGTTTTTCTATATGACTGTAAAGCTCTGTGACAGTATGTCAAATAATATGGCTGCAATAAATTTGTGAAATCGTTTCAATCATTATCACACGCGCAACAGGTGGCGTGTTGGTGACGCGCGTAATAGGTGGCATCTTGGCGACGTGACATCACGAATTCACAGATTTACCCCCGTCCACGCCAATAGAAGTTTTCACTTGAAAAAAAAAATAATGCAGCTCTTCTTAGTGTTTTCACGTAGCAGGTAAAATTTTTATATTTACAGAAAAGTAAATAACGCAAATATCAGCTGAGTTAATTATATATGCAGTAATTTAACGATAGTCTATTAACAGAAAACAGTACAAAAGTCACACGGGGGGGAAGGGGGGGGTCGAAGGAAAAGCTACGTCAGACTATGTGGGTGAGAGTGAGGGGATTCGTGGAAGCCAAAATGAATCCACGTAGGTTATGGACGCTCTCTATGGAAGATCGGAAAGGCGATTCCCAAAAGCAGTGTATCATCCAACAGGGTCCTTTCGCACATAATAATGGTAATAATAACCCTGTACTGATAATATTTGCTGGTGTACACCTGTGGGTGTTGTGGTGAGAGCGTGTGTTGTGTGTGTTGCAGGTAGTCGCGAGGCGGCGTACACGTACGCGGCGGCGAGCGCGGGTGCGGCGTGGGCGGTGGCCGCGGCGTGCGCGCGAGGCAACGTGTCCGCGTGCGGCTGCGACCCGCGGCGGCCTCGCCCGCCTCCCTCCGGCTGGACCTGGGGCGGCTGCAGTGCAGACGTCCGCTTCGCCACCAGGCTCGCGAGGCGCTTCCTCGACGCGCGAGAGGTCGAGGGCGACGCGCGCAGCCTCATGAACCTGCACAACAACCGCGCCGGACGCAAGGTAGCCTACTCAACTTAGCACTAACTTTCCACTAAAAACTTCGTTCAATATCCTATTTGTTTAGCTTGACGGGCGTTGGTCGCGCTAATGCAAACACGTAGTCTACCAAACAACTCTTTGCAAATACGTCTTGACTATCCTTCAACGAGCCAGACACTCTTAACCATATACTGACTGTAAAAAATATTTTTCTTCTATAGAATACTGTTGCAGGACAAATTTTCCGCAGTTGCTTATTTAATTAAATGTTAATAAATAACGTCAATGGAACTGGTTTATGTTTATTTAATGCCGTATGCGTTTCAACTCTCATCGATGCATCATCAGCCCCACCCTAGCTCCCTCCCTCAAGTAGTTCAGCGAAAAATATATGAGAATAAAAATTGAGACTTTTAATGTTGAATAAGAAATTTTGTCCAAATTTTGTCAGGTCCCTAGCAGACTAGTGCTTAAATAAGTTAATTGAGTATTTTCAACAACAATTTTTTATTAAGTTTCCTCATTTTTTCCCCACCCTGAAATTATTCCTGCCTACGACCTTGACATCAGCTGCGAATTATCTGCAAATCTTAATAACACCAATGTAAATAATTCGTAGCTAATGATTCCTCGATGAGAAGTGAAACGCATATATCATCAAAGAAATATAAAACAGTTGCATTGGCGTTACTTATTACTACTTAATACTTTAATACTGGTCTTTTTTCTTATGAAAAATAGGCCCCACCTCATTGGATTAGTTTGTTCCGGCATTGCGATGGTTCACACAGGGTTAGCTAGTACGAATCCTGGTGCTGGAAGAAACATTCATCATGAGGACCTGGGTGGCAAGAAAGTGGTGTTGCACTAACCAGACTGTGCATCAATGTCCTGGGTTAAATACCAAGCCTCTCTGCAGTGCATGTGGAGTGAGATCCTACGACTCTGTTGAGAGTGATTTGTCAGTCGGATGACGACGTGAAGACATACGTCACAAGGAGTTAAAATTTCCCAAGGAAAAATGTCCCCAACATCTTAACGGTTGACGAGAGAAATAAGAAGATCAGAAATAAAATGTTTAGGTAATACAATCATTCGAAACTATGCACGTTATATCTGAATAAATTACAATGCTGATTGTTTTTTAATTCATATACTACAAAAGTATTTCTGAAAAGCACGTAACTAGGGTAACAAAATGATAAGCAATTTCCGAATTCGTGAAGGCTCGTATTAGTCAAATAAATTTAAACCTTTCTTTGATCTTGTTAGGTAAATGTTTTTTCGACTAGACATTACTACGCAACACCATTGAAATATTGCCAGTCAGTAATCAGTTCCTAGTGAATTACGTGCATAAAAACCTTACGAAATACAAAATATTAGTAGAAATTTCTGATTATGAAATTTCATAACAATAAAATAATTAGAATCCAGTATATTAAACATAAAATATAATAGTAATTGTAGTAAAACATAACTTACGTCCATCATGTTTCTACGAAACATAGGCACTGTTTCTTAAACGGTTTATTGTAACACTAGTGCAAATTTCATTTTTATCAGCCAAATGTCTAACTAGTTACAAAATAAAAATTTCGAAGAAAAATAATCTGAATCGACAAATTAAAACTGATGTATTTTTTATAATAAAAATGATTTTAAACTTGGTGAATGAAATTTCAACAAATGGGCCTGCTGCTAACAGAGTTGCCGTAATTTCAAAACAGATACGTGAGAAGAATTCACAATTCAAAAATTAATGGAAAATTAGTACCACGAAACCGAAAACTTGAAGGCTCTTTGATATTTCAAAATGGAAAAATAAATACCTGTTTCGCTAGTTCCAGAAACGGGACGAACCTTTAAAATGCTGAAATTTTGTAAGAATAACAAAACATTCCTCCTGATAGTGCTGTCTGGAAGCCTAGTGGTACGACGTTCGGCTATCATAACGTCACCACTTCAATTCTTCAATTTGGGTGTGGTTTTCAGAGGCTCTTAACTTGGACTTTAACCCTGTTGCCGTGAATTTCCCAGGACGCTTCTGTATTCGCACTTACGCATAAATATATAAGTCTACACACTCCGGTAGGCGGTCGTTCTAGAAGTAGATTTCGCAACCGGTTCAAAATGTCTGAGTGATAACAGTGAACCATTATTTCCTCGAAGTATCCTTTATATAAGAATCAAGAGAGATAAAATCTCATAATAGTCTAGAGCCACCGGCACAAACAAAACTCTGCAGAAATGGGATTTTCCTTCCCTTTAATTACATTGACAACAGAATGGAAATGAACGTTCAACACAACGCTCCGGGTACCTTGTATGTGCCCTACACTCCCCCCTCCATCCAAGTCCCCTCAGGCTAAGGCACTGTTTACAAAGTTCCAATACTGGGAACAATTTCGCCTTCATCGGGATTTGAACTCCGTTCTTCTGCTTAACAGAGCCACTCTACATTTCACAAGCTACGCCTGAGGCACAAGTTGAAGAAAATGCTACAAATTAAATCCCGTATAAAAATAAAAAAAATTAATTCAACACTATTTATTGATCCGTTTTCCATTTAAAAATATTGCTATTTATTTCATTTTCTTGCTCAGCACAGCCAGCTTAGGTAATTATATATCGGACGAAACAATGTAAGGAAGTCGTGGAATTTTGCAAATACACAAAAAAAGTATTTTTTAAAAATCACTATTTATTGGCGCTTCAACTTTTCCTGTATCCAGTTTTAGTAATTATCTAGCACCCATAATTGCTGTTCATAAAAGTATTCCCATTTTCGCGAAATTGAACACTGCAGAGATAAACTAAATACCGTTGCTACTAGGCTGCAAAAGCGTAAGAATGCTGAGTGGAAGATGGTTGAATCATCCCATAAGGTTCCAAAATCATTATCATAATCATTCTTACCGTCAGTGACTGACATCTCATAAATTTAATGTCGGGCTCCAGTTGAGAAAACGTTAAACACACAGTCCTTATGCAGTGATTATTTTTATGAAAAATGAACTTCTGCTGCTTTTTGACAAGTGTACCCTTCGAGTTATCATTCTACACTTATTAAGAATTTTTATGAAAATTTGAACTTGTGCTAATTTTTGACATGTTTTCTCTTTGAGTTATCTTTTCTACCCTTATTAAGGATTTTTAGGATCATTTGAACTTGTGCTAATTTTTTACGTTTTCCCTTTGAGTTATCTTTGTATACTTATTAAAACTATTATTTCACAGTCTATTAAGTGAGTATTTTTAATTATCCTCTCAACTCCCTAAAAAAAGGCAGTCAACTGATAATCCTCTAAGCAGCGTGACTGAGCAAGGTGACGCTGTATGCCTTAGTATGAAGGAATGAAGGCGGCTCGCTCACCGCGTGGCATCGTGTGTGTTGTGGGCTGCCTATGCGGCTATCGGAAGGCGAGGAGCGGCCATTAACATTCACACACGCCCCTCCGAGTCATTACACGTTCGTCACGGCGTCAAAGTAACCAACCTGTTATGTATGAAGTGTGGAAAATTCGTGAAATAAAACTCTCGAGGGCTGACGTTTATGAATCGTGGAAAAAATAATTACGCGAAATGCATAATTCATTGGGAATTGCTATTGGATCACTATTAATCAGTTGCCATTGTCTTCGGCTACGTAAGCTCGATTTAAATTTTAAATTGGCTTATTATACGATTAACTGATACGACGTGTCTAGACGCCTTATAAAACTGGGGGAGTAGGCTTTTATGTTACGACACGTCACACATTCTGAAGCCTGCGTGCGCCCTCCTCTTCCGAAATTCTTATCGTTCACGGCGTATGTAGAGTGTATCTCTCAAGACAGCTAAACACTCACTTGAAACAACGTTCTATATGATCAATTTCAAAAATTGAAGACACAAGAGTAAAACGTTTCTCGAAAAGTTGAAATGTCTAGCTAAGATGATAATATTTTCTGATAGCTGCCTAAATTGGAATAAGAAATTTTGCTGTGGAATAGTGGTTCTTTATTTTTTTTATTTTTTTTTATTTCTTCGTCATGAAAAATTAATTTAGCTATGTGTTTAAAAGATAAAACTACGTTTTTACTTTTTTGTTAAATCAGTTTATTGCCTGTCAGTCATGCATGCTATAAAACAAAAGTAAAAACTAATAAAAAAGTCAATCTTATCCAACTTTTTTTTTATGTTAGATCAGCAGAAATGTGTTGAGACAAGTACACATAAATCTTTCCCATTTTAATGGTTCTTCTCTCTACTATCACAAATTAACTTCATTTCGTAGGCTTTATAATCAGTTAATAGGCAGGTGTTGTATTTGTTTCATCTTTATGGTTCAAAAGTTAAACTACGCAGGTTGTAAGGCATCGTTAATGCTATATTTATGTTTTCTAGAATTGAAACCCTCCTCTATGACAAACACTCTGTAGGAGTTTATTGTAACCCATTTCTTCCCTCGGAAGAAAATTAGAAACTGACGAGAGTTTTGATCATCTTCAATAATTTATTGCACATTTAACTGAAAAACACTATGTCCACTCTCTCGCCTTCCTAGGTTTATTCAAATCTAAGATGAATCAACCAGCGAACTAAAAGGTTGTAGTCCTCATACTCTAACATATAATATCTTTACAAAAGTTTAAAGGATTGATAATCCAAATTTTTGTAAAGATATTATATATCGAAGAATTTTATTTTTACTGCTTTATTCATCGCAAAAGACACACGCTGACATTTCAGTGCATGTTTCTTGGTAAAATAATGCTTATCCGTTTAGGAATAAGATAAAAACTACTGTTGATCAAGAATATATGTTGTATTCCCATATGAATACCAGGGAATGTCCACATAAATCATTTCTGTAAATACGAACCAAATGAGAATATAGTAGTGAGTGTGACAGTGCCCAAAAAGTATCAAAATTTCATGACGATTCAGTTGTTTTTACGCGAATTGTATCGCTGAAAAAACATTAGTGTATCAAAATGTATGAATATTATAATTTTAACAGTCTATAATTGACGTTTAGATAAAATCTTTTTTTAAATATTGGACAATCAATTCAAAACTAAATATAGGTTACACAAAAAATAGCGGGTGTTTGATACCGTTATCATGTTAAGAATTTAGAAAGAAACCATCGCTTAGCGTAGCATAAAATTCTAAAGGAACATTTGATCAGTAGAATGGATAGATAGCGCGATTGTTTAAACAATCTCCTACCTTTATAAATCGTTGATTCTATGTATTTACATGTTGCATCTGTGTTTTTACGGCCGTGACTTCTGCAGTAAATTCTTTTGAAATATACCAGAATTCAATGCGGCCAAAACACTTTTGGCAACTAGTAATACGAAAAGTATGTAACTGAAATAATTTACGACGTAGTGATGTCCGAAACATATATCACCGGTAGTCACTTACATGCCGAAATATAATAAATCTCTCAAAATTTCCTAGCATTAATATTGTACCTTTGTTTCCATATCGTACATTTAGAAGCCTAATGTTATAGTTGATGTTATTGCACTTTCGGATGCGTCGAAAATGCATTCTTAAGGCCATAACAGAAATTCAAGATGCAAAATTAGGGACAACATGTGTAATAGTAATATACCAGGCTAGAATTTCAATAACGATAACGAAGTCAGTCAGTCACGAGGAAAAGAAACTTAATGCTTTCTTTATGATGACGAAGGGTTTCACATGATATGTGCAGGACAAGTCTTCCAAGGCATCTCCGTAAATGGTAACAAACATTCAGCTTATCGACACAAAGCGTCACTATTTTCTTCAGACTCTCTGGGATGGAGTTAAGTGTCAGTGCTCCAGTAATTCCTGAACAACTATAACCCTGTCAGTTAGGCAGCCGATGGACGTCGACAAACTTGGAGAGGCCAATCCGCCGTCTGGGATCCCAGACACTGCGACCGCATCCGTGATGGTATCTGCGCAGTCGGTTGCTATCGGCCTCGATCAGTCTGCGGACAGTCGAGATGGTGGGGCGGAGGCGGCTCGTTGATCGGGCCCCCCACACAGTCGCGATCACGCGCACGCCTTACACCTACAAGGTATTGCTGTCATATAAAATAATCACTCGCGTCAATACGTAAACTGGAGTGACACGAAAACGTACTACATTGGTTCGGAAAAAAAAATCTGTGGTGTCATTCTCCATTCCTGGCAGCGTTACCATCATTGGACAAAGGAACGAAGTGAGTTTATTGAATTATTGTACTGATAACAGGAGCGCATTAACGCTACCTCATTTTGCACCGTTGGTTGAAGGTCACATTGGAGAAGATATAAAATTTCTGGAAGTCATAGGTTGGGTGGTTCGTTCGAGTTCACCGAGGGTGGTGGTGTAACGGATAGCGTTCTGGCCTCGCATTCGGGAGGATGGCGGTTCGAATCCCCGTCCGGGCATCCAGATTTGGGTTTTCCATGGTTTCCCAAATCACTCCAGGCAAATGCCGGAATGCTTCCTTAAAAAAGTCCATGGCCGAATTACTTCCCATTCCTTGCCCCCCATCCTTCCCCGTCTCTAAAGACCTCGCTGTTGAGAGACGTGACGTAAAGCAGTTTAAAAAAATAAAAAATGTTCGAGTTTATCGGGGTGTCAGTCGAAGCAAGAGTTTTAATACAATAATATTGTAATATAGTACCAACGTTGTCACGTCTATGTGAAATCTGGTAAATCTCGTTGCATGTGGAGAAGTGCTATCAAAATCGAAGAGGCTGTAATAACTCAAAATCCTGCACTGTGAACAATTCACAAAACTCTCGCTTAAGGATTTACGATCATACGGAATAAAAAGAAATACACGCTCTAGACAAGTGTTTCTCAACCTAAATATGACGACCAGTAAAATGTCGAAAATAATTCTGCCTTCCATTAACTTGTAAGAGTCTAATTTTTTACTTATTTGTTTATTATTTAACCAGTGCTAACAAGTGTTATCGGGACGCACCACGGCCTCTTAAGACCTACACCTACGAAACAGCCATTAACCGAATCCTCAAAGAAATGCCGTTCTCTTTAACGTTTTTAGTGATTAGACTATTATAATAATGTTACAATCATCTCCTCACATCAAAGAAGTTTCAGAATTTTGCTGGTTGTTGATACGGCATTCAGAAAATTAACGTTATAGTGTATCTCGCTTATGGGCTTATACAGTATTAACAACTTTTACTAAGGGAAAATTTATAAATTACGTGAGATATTTTTCTTAAATTGGAACCCCCTTCCCCCCTTGGTGAGATTTGGTAAAATGTGGAGGGACACCCCCTCCCCTCACCTGAGATTGCTTGGACACATTTGATAAAATCTGACCTGAGATTTGCCTTATAGTTTAAACTTTCAATCGATTAACTTTATTTGATACATTAATGTATTTTACTTCACGCCACTAAATACCTAAGCATTAATACCGGTGTCTTCTATGTACTACATTTTTTTTCTATGGAATAAGAGGAGAAAACATTTGGTAAAAAGTTGACGTGAAATTTTTATTGATCCCCTCCCTTTAAACGAGGTTTGGTGAGACTTTACCGCCACTCCCTATTTTGAGCTAACATAATTAATGGACGTAACCTATTTTTTTTGTTATGGTATATTTAATTCAGTTTGAATTAATATTTCTTGTGCGACTCACCTTTCCGCTCTTTACGGACCACAGGTAGAGAAACGGTGCTCTAAACTATAAAAATTCCAGTGCGGACACATTTGCGAGTAATCCCAACTTTGTATTACCCAACACTAGTGGTGGAAGTATAAGTGACCTCCAACTAGAGGACCTGCAAAGACTGCCCATCTTGCAGTTCCCTCAAGACTACAGTAGAACTCCAATTATCCGAACTCCGACTATCGGAATCGCTGAATATCCGAATCGCTATTTTAAGACGTGCTTGGAACAAGTTGAAAGGAATACCAACTGAAGAAGAGGAGGAAAACGGGAAAAGGGAAAAAGAAGTTCAAGAAAAGGGATGGAAGAGACCGGGGGACATGGGGATGACGTGTCACTTGAGGAATTCAGAAACATTCTTTTGAATATTCCTGGATGTTCAGATGTTAGTACTGAAGATATAGGAGAATGGGTGGTGTGTGATTCGTCAGACCCTGGGTATGAATTTCTAAATGGTGATGAACTTATTGAAAGTGTGTGAAAATAAAGTGTTGAGGAAGAAGATGACCTCAATGTCGAAGTTGAAGCAGACACGGGAACATCAACTGGTCAAGCATTAGCCGGCCTTGAAACTGCGTTGAAATGGATGGAGCGTCAGCCCGAGTGTGACCACATGCAACTTCTCACTGTCAAGCGGATGAATACAGTTAAACCGCTTACTTTAACCGAGATTTTCAGCAAGCAATTACTTTTATTTATAGCACAGTACCTACAAACTGTACTAATGTACAGCACTTGTAAATACCCGTAAGATGTAAAGGTGATGCCTTTTCATTTAATTAATTAAAAGCTCTTTTTCTTTAAAAATAGTTTTTTATCCAATTTTCAACATACATACAGTAATTAATTAAAATAGACCCTTGTTCGGAAAAAATCCAATTATCCGAATTTTTTACTATCCGAATGGGGTCCGGTCCCAATTGATTCGGATGATTGGAGCTCTACTGTAGATGGAATCATAAGAATTGATGCTTTGACGATGCTTTCATCAACAACGACACTAACAAATCTTGAGACAGATTCCTTTTTAGAAAATATCTGGACCAGCAAATATATACTATATCATTGGTTTCAAAATAAAGTAAACAATCACCAGTTGCAGACATAGAGAGTGACGGCAGACGTCGCAATAAAGCACAAACTGCACCGCACAAGTACGTGTACACACCTGGTTACGTTAAATTCTCGCAGCCTCCTGTCAGGCGACTAGGCACCGTGACTGTAAATCAAACTGGGAGTCGCCTACGAGTCACGGCGTGCCACAAGAAGCAGTAGAATACTTCATATTTCAAATGTTTGAATGCTATTTTTGTAGCCTTTAATTTGATCTTCGCGGGTATGAACGCCGACACCAAGCATTAGATTCTGCTGTATGGAGATTTCAACACGGACTATACATGAAGTAAATCATTTGATAAATTTTTGGACATCGAATTCAAACTGAAACGCACTATCTCCACGCTAACAACGCTGGACAAGCCGTAGATATGAAATTCAATGGAACTTTTTTGTTTAGACTTCTCTAGTAACATAACAGAATAAGATTGAGAAATTCATTTCTTTTACACACACACATATATATAGATGCGAAAATATTCCTGCACAGACTACCCCTTTTTCGTACTGATATCCTACCAGAGAGACAGTTGTCTTAATGTTAGTGCTTATTTCCTTTAGGGAATGTCTTAATTCAAATCACACTCGGATTTACTAAACGCAATCAGATAATTCACAACAGTGTAACATTTGCGAGATAGGCCTACTAAACGGCATTTGTCTTTATGGATTTCTTTTACTCTCTCCTTACAGTCTCTCACGACATCAGCAGATTTTATTGATTTATGATCCCTATGCATTTTTCTATCTTCGCATTGTCAGTTATTTGTAGTTTTATTTTTGCTGAGAAATTAGATTAACGTTTGTCAGAAAACCTTCTAGTTGCATGAAGTTTTTATCAGTTACCTGACATAAAGTACCATGTTTTGTATTTTTTTTAGTGATATCTGCAGACTGTCACACCTTTTCAATGTTCTGCATATGAATCGCCTTCAGTGATGATGGTAGCACATCGACTTTAGAATTCAGCTCCCCATTTTTAATTGTTGAAAGTAGACTAAAACTTTGGTGAATTTGGAATTAATTATCAATGTGTGAAATATTTTACAGTAAATTTCGTTTTATACTTACGAAACATCTGTATCAGACAAATGTGTTAAGGAAACTTTGGATATAATGAACAATTTTGGCAAGTATCTTTATTATAAATGTATCAAAATCTTTCGCATGACAACTCCATCTTTGGTCCATACCGAAAATATTTGTATGTGAAATATTTTCAGACGCATAAGGTTACTATACGTACGAGTCCTTGTAATAGTTTGATGTATTTTACCTTCTGTTGTTAACTGATAGCTTAAGTTGAGTCAATGGATGGAATATGTTTAAATTTCTCGCCATGTGTCCGAAGTGCACCTGTAACTTATTATTCTTTATTTAATAACAGAGCAGCACAGTTAATGATTGCTTCAACTTTATTCCGTCATTTGTGCTGTGGACTTCCGCATAGCTACCAAACAATCCACTATTTCACAAAGAACTTAAAACTCGCATTGAACTATGCTGTTCTAATGATGTATTACAGTTACACAAAACTTCTTACGGCAGATTGATGGTTTCTTTCTCTGATAAAGCACACGTAGAAACATTTGACTGAAGCAGTGTCTTCTTTTGTACATGAACTGATGTTAAGTGGAGGCTAAAGACATTAGCGAGGCGCCGGCAAACTGTGCCTCGTTAGGAAGGTTCATTAGAATCCAGCTCCTTAGGAGGGGGAAAAAACTTTCAAGGAAAATCCTCTTTTCTACTGGTAGTGAATGAGGAAGCCATATTGCTGGTTACCTCGAGCATTTTTTTTTCATTAATAATAACATGGAAGGAAATCATAAAAGTATTCGCGATGTGATGTTTCAAAATTACAACGCATAATAGTTATAAATATAAATCTACATTTTCTATCTACTGCTATGCAGCAGGTATAATTTCATATATGCATTCATTCCATTCATCATATCTACTGATTCACTGAGGAGCTCCGCAATAGAAGTTTGCAACTTGCATTTCTTTCACCGTGGTTCGCTGGGATAGATTCAAGCTTAAATGATTCCTGCTTGGGTAGTGTGATCTATTGGTATCTCTACTTTAATTTATTTAATTCATTTCGCGGTTTTAAGCGCTCAAGAACAAATGAAATAGAAATTTATTGGCTTCTTTACTGAATGATATTGCACTGTCTTGTGATTGTTTCTTGGTGCCCGAGATAGCAGGTTTGATTTAACGGCGTATTTTAACACTTTGGCTAGTAACCTCAAAACCTATTTGAAATGTACTGCAGCTTTTGGAACGGCAAATTGGAATACAATATTCTACTTCTGTTAACAACATTGCTAATTCAGACATCCGACCTTAGTTCGCTATTACATATCAACTTTTTACTTGTTTTTAACTATTTTCCAGCTATTTTCAGCTGATTTCTGTTAACCAGGAACCGGGAAGATGCATATAATCTAAACACAAAGTGAAAAGTGAATCTGCCTTTACCGAATTTTTCAGTATCATCACCCATCCTGTGAGGAGAACCCAGGTAGTTAGACGAGGTTTTCTAGAAACATGATTGGCAAAACCGGAAGATACAGATGAGAAGGCAAGATAGTTGACCAAAGTTCACATATTGCAGAATCAAATAACCATGCAATCGCGTAGGTGCGCGGGAACATTAGAAGAATGGCTGCCTCCAGAGTACAAAGAAAAAAGGATGAACTACAATTCCACAACTATAATGTAGCCAAAGAGACGACAACCGATAAGATAAAGGGCCAAGTTGACAAGTGACTCAAAACAAGGAGGGGAAATCTGATACAGAATTGAGGAGAACGAAACGTAGAAGAATAGAAGCTGCTGAAGACCCTTCATTGGTTGGACCGGTCGAAAAGATGAAATAATTTGGATGTTAAGTTTTGGAGACAATGTTTTCAAACTCTACAAGCCACTTGCAAAGGATGTCAAACAAAAACAGTTTCTCCTCTTCTCGCAGCCGTTTATAAAAACGTTTGCCATTTATGTAGGGAAAAAGATATCTTGAAACCACACGAGATGGGAGGAGGCCAATATTGGCCTCCTACCTATCATTCGGGAGGACCGGGGTTAAACTCGGTTCGGCCATCCTGTCTGAGGTTTTCCGTGGTTTCCCTCAGACACTTAGGCGAATGCTGGGATGGTTCCCTACAAGGCCACGGCCGACCTTCCATCCCCCTTCCCTCCCCGTAGTAGTAGATTGGCTGAAAAGAGTCCCCTATGACTCTCCAGCAGCCCGCCTCCCAGCCTTCTGCTGGGAGGAATGAAATGTAAAAAAAAAAAAAAAAAAAAAAAAAAAAAATCTTGAAACCATATTCACACATTTTAATTTGACACAATCAATTTGTTAAATTAATAGCATGCGAGGTAAAGGTCATTGACTTTAGTTTTGATTCATAAATCTCTCAATCGTAGAAATTATAAGACTTTATAGAAAGTCGATAAAGATGTTTAGAGCTGGATAAGGGTGGAAGGTAGGACTGTTGATATTTTTTAAAAATATCGGATTTTCGATATATTAATAGTTTCAAAAGTTTCAGTATCGGATTTCGGGAAAACATGAAAAAAAACGAAATTTGGATGGCCGGACCAGGAATCGAACGCGTGTTCTCCGGAATGAAAGATCTTTCGATTGGCTGTGTCTGTGGAGAGCTACTCATCAAACTGCGATTTTGCATTCTTCAGCTAAGTTTTTGTAGACTAAATTATTTCAAAATCTTTAATTATAATCTAAATTCTGAGAATTATTGCTAGCGAGAAGAATTATTTGAGATTACACCATAATTAACAGTTTTTATATTTCGCGTCAATGTTGTTAACGTTGTTGCTAGTTATTGCACGTTTTACTTAATTAAATTCAGGATATGCTTGATAGTTAGATTAATTATAATACTATAGCATTGCTAAAAACAATAGTTTAAGTTATTTTGTAGTATTAAATTTCTTATTTGCCGTAAAAAAAAGTTCAAATCACTAATTTGAATTTAGATTGTTAAAGCTTTCTTTATTGTCCTATATTAAGGCTTTATTAAGCTTAAAATAACACAGTTTCTTATTAATTAGTTCCGGAATAGTAATAAAATCAATTGGACATAATAAATAATAAACATAAGTATTCATCTATAGCATTTAGTTACTCACATTAGGTTAATACAATATCGTTATTTTAAGTTAGACTATCGATATCAAAATCAAGTTTACGAAAACAAAAAAGTTCACTCTAATAATTAATCTGTTCTGAATGAAATTTAATTGTGTTTAATTGCCATCTAGTATATATATATTTAAAAAACTTCCTACCTTTCTTTTTTTTTTTAAACTTTCATAAGTAACAAATAGTTGTTATCACATTAACACTAAATAGTATCGACCTCCATATTAATTTTGTTTCGAAATTCATTAGCTTGAGTTTTATTCATTGCTTCTTAAGTAGTTTAGTTACCTTGTCATTTTTCATAAAACTTCAATCAAATTAAATATATATAAATATTCA